>QEWY01002297.1:237634-620437 GCA_006503575.1 Baylisascaris schroederi | reverse complement strand
GGGGGTATATCCGGAAAGGAGAGGGCTGGGCAAAGTGGAATATTCGACTGGAAATGGCTTATTTGTTGGCCACAAACAAAAAATCTTTGAGAAAGCGGACTTGGTAAAATTTTTGGTGATAAAAAATTTTTTGGTGGTGATACTTCCGCCATCAGCTGTTTTTCGTTAGTTCGTAATCCATTATTCGATCAAGTTTCTGTATAAGCAATCCATTTTTTTACACATTAAGTTTGACGATGATTGAAGCGAAATTCAGCTGCTATATTCGCAACCCATTTGCAGGTCATATAAAGCTTGCCGAGGTGCAACTCCAGATAGTCACACAAGATCTTACTACGAAAACAGCAAGTCAGGCTCCACAGAAATGGCAAACTCTTGACAATATAGTCAACAAGACGAATCTCAAGCTGAGTGGTATCAACTTCGGCTTGATCCTGGAGAGTGAGGTGTAGGTTATGCATTTTGTTTAAATATTTGTTACACTATTGGAAGAATTGAAGAGCGAGTTCCCTGTTGTTAATAAGGGGGCATTCGCGTTCATTACTGATAGTTGTAGGGTAGCGCGATTTTTTTCTGGTTTCTTCTCCGAATTTACAAAACTGAATTGTAGAGATTCCTGCAAGATTTAATAGAAAATGTTGTGCAGGAATTACATATTTTTGCGTTTCTTACTTTATTTTTTACGCCTATCAGTTACTTTGAGTCATGCTCTTTATTCTTCACTTATAGAAGATTTCTTTTCTTGTTCTCATTTTTTGCGAGAACATAACTTAGCTTTTATTTCAGCGCACAGAAATGGTTGATGAATGAGGGCCGACTTGTAATTGGTATCGATGTGGCCCACCCACCTTTGGCTGCAGTGCGTGGAGTAGATAAGGCAACGGTACCATCGGTTGTTGGTGTAAGTCTCTACTCGTTTATGCTTATTTGCGTCATTGCTTACATATTTTTGACTGTAATTCACTGCTATTCAACTCGCGGAAGAACGAGACTGGTTAGGCATGATTGTATCGGGTGAGCAGATAAAAATATTCTGAGATACCTTGAGGTAAAACATTCGACGTGATTGAGGTAGGTAATGAGAAAAAGGGAACAATTAATGCTGACGATACGCAATGTACAGGAGTATTTTTCATGTTAGCTGAAAAGATGCTTTTCTTTTTGACTCAAAAAGAGGAGAAGGTCACAGATACTTGAAAACTTTTCCATTTGGGAAGCCGTATTTGAGACAGTTGTGACAGTTACGTTATTGTTATAGTTTTGACGATTCCTAACAATATCATTTTACAGTACTCATCAAACTGCAAGAAGTTCCCATTGGAGTTTATCGGTGGATATCGTTACGCCACAGCGAATATGGAAGAGGTTAATTAACTTGGATTTTCTAATACTTTATTGAGCCATTAGTGTGGAAGTGGCATTTACTTTTGAACACAATTACGATAATTTCATTAAAAAGAAGATTTAAGGACTTGTCTAACATTTTCACGAGCAGAGAAATGGCGATTTTCGATTATTGGCATAGGGATGGCTGCCCATAGTTAGCCTGTGTTGTTTCCCTTGCCGTAATTAATGCGAACATCCATGAGTGTTTCAAGCTGCAGGGGTGTGGAAACTGTAATACATTGTTGATTGCGACGTTTTGCTATGTTGTAGTTGACAGACAACAGCATCCGCGACGTGGTCGTGGATTCTATCAGGAAATTCCAAGTGAATCGTGGCAAGCTACCCGATCATCTCTTCATCCTTCGTGACGGCATTTCGGAAGGACAATACACATACGTATGTTTTCGTTGTTTTGGTTTTTTTGAAAATACAATTATGCCATTCAGTTGGACTCACTTGTTTCGCTGATCTAAAAAAGTAACCCTCGTTTGTTTGGTGATTCGGGCCAACTATATGCGCCTATTCTTTGCATTCACTATAGCGAAGAGGAAGAGAAGATTTGGTTGGTTTGCGTTGGTTCTGTAGTAAACATCGGTGCTGAAGGGCTGCTGTACCAGTGACCAGTGCTTTCTTTGAGGTAGGCTTCTATGATAGCTGCGATGCATGATATCGTTATAGGTGAACGTAGTTGGTGTAGCTAAGCGAAAAAAAGAATAGATGTGTTCCCCCCACTTCGGCCAGTCTAACTTCAACTGACTGCAATAAACATTTTGTTAGCTTTTACGTGTTCTCCACAGTTATATCCGATTCCCCGATGCGGAGTGTTTGTGGGATCTTTCTCGAAGTTCAGGAATGGATCCGCTTCGTTGTGGTGGTCATGGCTGTGAGCTAAGCTGATGAGGAAAGAAGTGAATTAGATTAACGGCATCAATAAGCCCAAATTGCAGGTGGTCGTATCTGAGGTGGAAGGAGTGAAGAAGGCGTGTGGCGTTGTTGGCGGCATTAGCTATCGCCCGAATATTACGTACATAGTCGCCACAAAGCTGCACAATATGCGTCTTTTCAAGAAGGTTCTCTTGTGATTGCTCGATTTTAATAAGCGTTACTGCTGCTAACTGTTACTGTGCTGGACGTTTAGGGCGGATTTTGATTCGGACGCGGTGCCATTCTAGTGGGATGTGTTGTGCATTGCAGTTTTGAAGCTGTTTGAGTTACTCTAATAGAGAATCGCTCTAAATTGAAAACGTTCGTTTTGATGACGTGAATATAGACGCCTGCTGCGGGTGTAAAGCATTAGAGTGATACCGGATTCCTTTGGCATAAAAATTTTTAATACAAGGACTAATTTGAGGAAATAGTAGATTGTTAGAGAGGTGCTACTTGTATCTTTTTTTTTGAGCGGATGTTGTGATGTGCTTAGGCCACATGAAAGGCAACCAAATGCGGTATGTTACTGTGGTGTTCTCGGAATTTGCATGATCGCAGATGATAACCGCGCACCAAGTTTGGGGTTGTAGTCGAAACTAAGCTCGGTTTTAAACTGAGGCCTTAAGGTTTGCGAACAAAGAGAGGCAGATAGATATAAAATAGCTAAGATCGGTAGAATTTTTTTTTTTTTTTTGCTTCAACCAACCGACCAAACTCTGATCGTTGGCTGAGATGAGCCGTGAAATTTACGTATTGAATTTATTTGTGTGACTGCGAGTTTGGGAAAAATATAACATGAATGTTCAAGCCGGGTACTGTTGTTACTTGAGGGGACATTTTTCAGAACATCAACCAGCAGGATAAGGCGGCAGGGCAAAATATCAAGCCAGGCACTGTTGTTGATAAGCATATTGTCAACCCGGTGCTCAATGAATTCTACCTGAACTCGCACTCGGCTTTCCAGGTTCCTCTTTTGTTTTCATCTTTGCCTATTGTGTGCTTCGTTTTTCAGATAGTTCCTTTCAGATAGCTGCAAAGTATAAGACGGTTAATCAGTTTAATCAAGGGGGGTAGGACGGTGAGTTTGGATAATCAACGGGGGTAGGTTGGTGAGTCTTTTTTAGCTGAATAGGTTGTAATAGAGGAAACACTAGGAAGGCTGGAATATTTTTTACCTGCACGAAAGGACGTTGCCGATTGGTGTTACACTTTAACTATTAAGACTTAATCTAGCACATCTTGTTTACAGTACGCAACGTTTTTCTTCCTGAATTCGAGAGGACTTTCTGCCAATGCAGTTTTCAGATCTAGATTAAAAGAATGTCGCTAAATTTACAGTTGTTTAAGTTGTCTTTTGAATTTGTTTCGGTAAGTGTTGTAATTTTCAGGGTACCGCAAAAACACCACGTTACACGATTTTGTTCGATACGGCGAAGATGCCAAGCGATGAGATTCAGGCTATCGTTTATGCTTTAGCCTATAACCATCAAATTGTGAATGCGGCGATCTCTCTACCAGCACCAGTTGTCATTGCTGCACGCATGGCGTCTCGTGGAAGAAGCAATTATGCGGTTCAGTTGTGAGTTTATTTCCTTTCTTTAAACGACTTTTGAGAAAGGGATTCCATCTGCAAAGAAGCGGTTCTTTCGATTTCCGCTAGTGATGACTAGGAATATGCAAAATTTTTTATTAGAGAAAAGTTAGCACTCGTACAAAATCTTCTACAATTGTTCAGCTTTCTCATTGAGTGACGGGCCACCTGCATTTTCGTTGTCGGAAAAGTTTGAATGAATTGGAATGAATTTAGCTTATTATCACATGCTTGACTCACTTTTCTTTGCCACTTCTGGTCTCCATTTTCATAGAGAGAACCATACAAATGTTGGGCGATATGGCAAAAATGGTTGCGTTGTGAGTGTTCCACTTCGTAGGACTGTGTTTGGTCGATGATCAGATGCGATTTTTTACATTCATTCATATTTTTCTTTACTGCTGTTTTTTATTTAAAGTGGAGAAAGCTCGGACAGCACTGAGGGTGGCCGTGAACGTAATATCGCCGAGCTGAATGCCAATATGGGCTATATGGACAAGCCGCTTAGCAACTGTCGTTTCAACGCGTAACGAGGGAGTGCAAGTCGTTCGTTCATATTCTGTTCAAATTTCCTCTGTTCCGTGGTTTCGACGCCGTGTTTAAATTTTTTCATTCTCTCCTTTCTATGTTTTATTACCGCTTTATCTCAGTACTCAAAAATTTTATGCTGCAATCTACGTTTTTCCTCCGCTATTAATGGTGTATTCACATAGCTATTATGAACCATTAATGTCATGAAGGAATGCAATGATGTGGGTTTGATAAATTGGACTTTTATGTGGTTGGTGGGGGGAGGGAGGGACTAGGGGGAGTGAAAGTTCTTGAATTGATTTATGGTATTGTGGAGTAACACCGCTTTGCTAGCGTGATCGTTTGGGGGGAGGGGAGAGGAGGGCTGAACGGTGCGGAGGGGAAGTGCATTAATAGAGCGGCATATCAGCGTTGATGATTTTTCAGTTGCCTTGTTTTTTTTTATGCATTCCACATTAAATGGTGTTTTTATTCAGTAGAAGATCTGCTCTCATTTAAGTTTATTGCCACTCGTCTGAATTAACCAAACGTTTTTTTTCACATTCTACGGTTTCGTTCATTGGGTTTTTTTTTTGTCGAATACGTGCGGGTTAATTGCCGATGTTCATCGATCGGGACGTTGCTGCCTTGTTGAAGTGTTGCTTTATTCAGCTAGTTTACCCTCAGTATTGTTTCGTAACGTCGGAATGTGGCATCTAATCCGCTGTTTTCATTCGCTTTTTAGCAAACGTTTTCTTATATTATGTAAATAATTTGCATCTTTTATGGCACATCACTTTGGGAGGCATGTCTGCGAGTAATATAGCCGAGAGTATTCTCCTTCTTTCTTTTTTTGTTGATGTCATCACTAAATGTTGGGGTGCAAAGAATATGCTCGTTTTGGGAGGATGTCATTACTGCTGAATTCTTTTACAGAACCCGCATATTGAGCGGGTGCATTTACATTCAATTGCTTTGATTACTTATCAGTTGTTTTGTTTTATTCACGTCATATAAACCCTTCGTTTTGAACATGCTCTCAAACAGTTGTTTTGCAATCCAGTTACTTTATTGGATTTAATTGTATAGTTGAATGAGGCATATGGTTGATAATTTTTATGGTAGTCTTTTCAGTTGAGGGCATAGAAGGATGAGGTGGGACTTGTGTTGCCCCATTTTTGGAATTTTTCAGATAAAATTGTATCGACATCGGTTCGTTGCAATATTCGTTGACGTGTAACGCAAATTCTGTGGTTTAGTGCTTGTTGAAGGATTACTAATTTTTTGTGCGCAGTCATTATTATCTTTTCTGGTGAGGTCAAGCCTTTAGGTAACGACGTGAGGTGCACTTTAGTTGAGGTATAGCCGGGTGGCAAGTGATGGGGGATGGTGGAATGCTGTCTTGACATCATATTAGAGTCCCTTCGATAAGAGCTTGTTACTGAAGGGAAGGGCCTATATTTGTACCTTAAATCTATCGCTTACCAGAGGTCTGGTTTAACGCTAGCTGTTTTAAGAGTTGATTTTCATTTACATATATTGTTTCTAAGTGCTTCTTGGGCTTCTCGGTTTTTTTTAAAACAAAATCTGAGAACATACAGTCCATCAATGGATGTTCATATGAAGGTCTCTACTGATATAGTACTCGCATTATTTCCCGTGCGTCCTGACACTGATGACTGAGGCAAGAAAGGAGAGCAGGAAGTATGGCAGAAGTAAAGCCTTAGGAGGAGGGGGGGGGGGGGCAGATTTCGCCAATCTTTTGTTGGATCAAGCGCCATTCGTCGTTGAAATTGTAAACACCACTGTGGATCACCGAAATTGCCCATGTCCTGAAGAGCATGTTCCTTCAAAATTGGAGCGCAGTATGATGGTGGTTAGGAGGATATGTGAGTCTGTGCGGTAAGGTCTGCGCGTCGACGCAACACTTATCCGATCTAGGCGTCATCCACCGCCTCGAGAAGGAATTCAGCTCTTCCAACTGTATCCATAAGGATGAAATAGCTCGTCGGAAAAACGTACTGCGATATCAGTATAAAAGATTCAAGTACTATGTCAAGCTAAATTGGCCTTCCAAAAATCGCCACTACAATCAACAGTAACGGAATTAACTAGCTGGCCGAGCTGCGAATGATCGCCTTGTTTCAATACTAGAGCCGTTGTCGCTTCGTCCCGTTTCAACGGCATACATTCAGTTTCTGATGGAGCTCAGTCTATCTGACGACGCAGGCGTAGATTTCAGTGCGCGTCATGTGTGGTATGCCCATCGCAGAAGGACGATTTTAGCCTGCACGCGCGAATATCTGCCTTTAATTTCCTTCCACTCGGTGGTTTCAAATTGAAGGTGTCCTCGTCGAACGTGTGCACTCTGCGATTGCGCACTGAAATTACCTGTCATCTTGCGTGCTTATCAACGCAACTACTGCAGCTCGTGATCTACTCGCCAATGAGGACGCAAAGCTGATGTCCGCCTTAGGATTCGAACCTGCGCCTACGAAGTAGACTGCGACCTGAACGCAGCGCCCTGGACCACAACCGCAGCGTTAATTTATAGAATTTATTTGTAGTGAACGTTAATTTATAGAATTTATTTCTTTAATTGATAAAATTTATTTCTCGCACGCATGTTTGAAGCAAACCTAACTCAAATTATAATTATAATAACTGCTCACGCTCGAACACGTAGTTTACCCTATACTCATTTTCCTGTAATAATTTCTATCGTTTACATTTTGCGCTCAAGATCTCCTTGAAGCGAGATGAAATGTCTATAGCCGATTTGGTGCCACTTCACAACTGATAAAACAAAGAATCCTCGAAAAGCATGTATGGATTCGGTCTTTACGTATAGTTGGTACTTTTCAGGACGTTTGCTTTGGTCTTATCAAGAGTATATGTATACGGTAGTTACGCAACGTTGTGCAATCTAGTGAAATTTGCTCTCTTCCCGGTAGCTTCTACGTACTGTCGTTTTTAAGAAGCGTTCGGTGTTGTAACGTGGAGGTGATTCGCCGCGGTTCTGATCCACTAGAGTTTACAAGCATGTTCTGATAATGGAGCAAACTTTGAATGACGACCATCCGAGGACGCCTATTTGCGTCGATTCGGTCGGCGTGGATATGACAAGTCTATTTCCGCTACCACTTATAAATGACCACTCAAATTCTCCGCAATATTATTTCGACAGTTCAAGTTCATTCGAAAACGGTGAGTTCTTTACGTCAGCGGAAAATTTGTCATTCAGCGGTAATAACTGCACCGAAAATTTTTCCCACCTAAAATTTGTTGAAACGACTCGGTTTTTTTTCTTTTTTTCTTTTTTTTTGAAGAAAGTCCAAGATCAACAAGGGCACCATATGCTGGTTTTAGTAAGAAAGTTTGCCGAATATTCCTTTATTCCCTCACTCCTCTCTTCTTGATCCAGAAAAGGCATGTCTGGAATGTTGGATAGCGTTGATGACGTGATTGCAGATCAATTGTTGCACACTAACGCGATTGCAGATCAAAGAGACTCTAGCACAAGTGGTCGTGCTAAAAAAGGTCGTCCAATAAAAGTTACAAGTCATTCGAAACAGGCGATATATGCGAGAAGTTATCGTCAGAGAAATAAACAGGCATTACTTGATTTTGAAAAATGTGTTGAAATTCAAAGACGGGAAATTGCGGCATTAAAGCTAAAAAATGCACAAATTGTACGCGAACTTGAAAATATGAAACGTAATTTTGAATGCGCTCAACGATTACTTTCACAGCAAATAGGGATTTGTGAAACTCTTTCTTCTATTATTAATGTAAAATTCCACCCACAACGTCAAAGAGTTAATGAAGTCAACGCAAATAGCGGTTTGTCATGTTCTGTTGAAACAGCTGAACAAGTCGATAAATTTACATTCGACAATTCTGCGAACAATTTCGCGTCCTTAAATGATAAGAAAAAAACATTTATTGAGGAGACATCCGTTGAGTTGGATGCAGGCTCATTGATGCAATCATCTCTTGATTCATCGAGTGATCTCTATTGGTGTGCTAGATCAAGGGAAGTATTCAACAACTCAGATACTTCCAATAGCGCACATTTACGATTGCAACCTGAGCTAATGGACGGAAAGGTATTGGCCGTATCGGATACAGCAGGTGATGCGGCAGCTAATAGCGAAGGTGTATATAACGCTATCAATGTGGATGTCAGTTCTATTTCCAATGAATTTAATTCCGACCCGAGTAAAATCCGAAGCGATGGAAATATTTCTAAGGATATCGCTAGAACGGAGTTGGAAATGCTTGATAATGACCTTGCCTATTTTGATAATTGGATATTACTTTAATGATGTTGATTGCATTGTTTGCGGGGTTTTTTTGCAACTATTATTTAAATTTATTCATTATAATCTATATTTTCTTTTATTTTTTTGCTAAGAATTGATTTAGACGAACTGTGATGTAAATTGTTCTGAGTAAGGTATGTCGTTTGGTAAGAAAAGTGTAATCGAGGGAATCGATTTAATCGTCAACGCTGCGAGTTTGCTAACATTTTAAAATAGCATTTTATTGATGTACAGATTTTTTTTTTCACGAACCTCGATAAAAGTCATATGCGAATTGATGTGGGCCATTTTTTTCCAAATTTTTGATTGGAAATAGGAAGGTTGACGAAGGGTTGACGTTATCTGCTTTCTCAAATCTTGAGAGTCGAAGGGAATATTGAAGGGGAAAGTGGGAAGAGGAGGGGCGGGGGGGGGGGGTTAGAACTACGGGGCTTAATTTTTAGTGCATAATTTGAATTCGTTCAAATGTAATGAATGCAGAAGCGTATTGTTGAGAGCATTTTTGAATTCCAGCAGAATTTCAAAGTGATTCTATAGTGATGCGCTCTCGAGTTCAATCACGATAAATTCGATGATATCATTGACGTCAGCGATACGGTAACGCACTAAGCAGTCTAGAAATTTATGTGCTTATCCATTTCAAAATAAACTTAGCTGTATGAGAAGCTATCGTATCGATTGCCTGTAATAAGAGTTTCACATTTTTTATGTGTTATATATAACTGATGGAATTTTGGTATGCATTTTTATCCGATCATATTACCACTGACTATATCACACAAATATAAATACTCTGTAAAATTCGGTAAATTTATCATATATCAAAAAATTTAAATGCTTTGTTAGGAAGAGTTCGATGTTGTAATGAAAAAATTGATTGGAATCATTATCATTGTATATATGCGCCTTGAACATTTCCATTTATAAACGCAAAAAAAAAAATGTCTTAGAAACAAAAGTGACGAGCGGTGAGCTGATACTTTAATAGGCATATCGAGAGGAATAAAGTCTATTCTTATGTTTTGCTTCATTAAAAAATTGATTTGCACAAAGTTTTGTTTAGTATTTCCTTTTTCACGGTTAGGAAATAGCTACTAGAATGTATTGCAATCGCTCGTTCGCATATGAGTTTAGGAAAATCCTACATGATGTCTTTCATAGCCGGGTTGCATTTACATTATTTATTTGAAAGTCTCTAAACAGCTATATCCAGTCTAAGTTTTTTTTTTTTGAAATCAAAGAATTAGAAGCGTTTTTCAGCAGCTCCATACCTATCATGCAGCAGTGGATCGGGACACTTCACATTACAAGAGTCTAGTTGAAAACTTCTTTGAGCGAGACTCATCTAAAAATTTGATGGCTGCCTTGTGAATGTTTTCGCTTTTTTTTTCCCTACTAATTTGCACCATCTTTCACTCTTTCTGTAAAATTTCTCGAACCTCATTCTATATCGGTCGTTACCACATCCTCACATGTTACGCTTCTAATAAATTAATTATTTCGACGAATGCACCACATTTTAGGTGAACCGATTTCTTCTCGGCTTTGTTGTTACATTACTCTCTGTGAAAGGATAATACTTGGAATACTTAAGGATATCGGTGGATGACTATGCCAGAGGATAGAAGATGGTTCAAACAATGATCGTTGTGCAGCGGGAAATTGGTGAATTTTTAGTTTTTAAAGATTAATTTTGGCGTGAGTTTTGAATGTACTCTAAGTCCTGATGCAGATTAAATATCTGAGACAAAACAGCGACGAATATCTTAGTGAAGTTCAATCGCTGGAAGCAACATAAAACTTGAGTAGCTACTTTCCGTTATAGTTCATAAAGGAGCGCAATCACGTTTCTTCACTGATTGTCGTCTAATATTTGAGGACATACTCAGGAGTTATTCCACCACAGCTCAAGGATGTTCACGAGTGGAGGGGAAGGAAGGGAGAGGTTAGAAAGAAAACAAACCTATCCCAATGTAATGCAGCACTCGACCGTCCAAGATATATGTAGTTATGAAATGAGTGAATATGGGGAGATGAATTGGGCTTCAATAATTCGTTCAACTAATTTTAAAAATCACCGTTAAACATTGAATAGACTTGAATCGTTGTGAACAATATGGGACGATATAGCTGGAATGATGATTTGCAGATGCCATTATTCAGTCACTTAAATTATGTTAATTTAAAGAGAACGCAAGAGAACACGAGAATTAGATTGCACTACCGAGTCGTCTCTTCTACAAATTACAGTTCCAAGAATAAAAATAATAGTTTTAAAGTAATTATTTTAAAACAACCTATGTTGAATCATCTTAAATGTTTATTTGTGCTATGAAGAGGTTTTAAACAGGAAGTGTTATGTCCCTGTAGGCTTATAAGGTGGATGTTACTTATTGTGAAAGAATAGGAAGAAAATATAGCGTCAATTAATGTTTTAACAAATGTGACGACGTTGTGTTATAATTAATCTAGAAAAATAAGACTTAACACAAGGGTGCACAGAGTTTAACGCATGCAACCACATTGTAATGCAGATCATGTTATAAAATGGTCCGAATTCGTCTCTGATGTTGATAACGAGCTTATCATTTCTCATCTACTGACGGTCATTTGTATATTTATTTTACTGTTTCATAGAAGAGTACAGTTTAGTTCACAAATTTCTGAATATTTTACGATGAAATGTAATGTGGTTTAGAAAATTCTCTAAAATACAAGAAAAGCACAAAGGAAGCCTTGATTACTCAGTAATATTTAAGTACTAAATAAGAAACAGTCGGAACTTTTCTTTTTTTTTTGAACAACAACCTTTGCATACAGTAGATCCTTCTCAATATAATGGCATTTTGCTGTGGAATCTCGAATAGTCATCCTCTCCGTCCTTAATGAGCTCCATTCTGAAACACTTCCAATGACCCTCATTTTTATGAGGTAAAGTACCTCCCCTCTTTCAGTAAAACCTTTTATTTTCTACACTTTCCATATCCGGCGCAGAATTAAGAAGAATAAGGCGATTCTTATAAGCTTGAAGTGTTTGTTGCTTTTATGTGTTGCCTCGAGAATAGGAGTATTCCTAGCATGAATAAGACCCCACTCGCTGAAAATCTTTATTTTGCTTGTTGTAATTTGTAATGCTGGGAGATTGTTGGATGTTTTATGCTTGCTTAAATGTAAAAATTCCAGAACAATTCATTCATTCATCCCATATTTTTTCTATGAAATAGAAAAAAGCGGTATAAAGACGGTTATTTTAATAAGCCAAGAAGAACTCTACATCCAGAAATTAAACCGCACCCTTATATAATGGAAGAAATACAATGGGGAGGGGGCTGGGATGGGGGAGAGAGGGGTTCTGTCTTCCTAATTCCTAATGGAGATTCGTTTTCCTAAGTTCGACAGTTTGCTTTTTCAAAGGTGTAAAATAAATAGGTTGCAGTAACAGGCAGCGAGGTGAATAATTCGAAGTGTTTGTTCCCATCGATAGCAAATGATGGTATGTAACCTTTAAATACTGTGTCATTGGATGAAACGCTTTATGCATCTTCGGTTTATGCTTCACATCGCATAGTCATTCTAGCGCGCACAGCGCGATCGCCATGTATTTCAAAATTTATAAAGTGTTTTCCGTTGAAACAACATTAGCTGGGATAATAAAATTTTTTGGAAATATCATGAAGTGTTGATTTATGCATTTGGCTGGTTTTCTGTGGTAATGAAACCTTATAGAAGTGTGGAACTGTTTTATTGGCTGAAATGGAATTTCCGCCGAGCGATCTACCGTCTTGTGGTCGGTGAAGAAGTTACGATCAGTCGATCAGTCAACCCCGCAGCAGCCATCTTCGATTCTGAAACGACAGATTTGTTAAATCGATCGATATATCACCTAAACTTGAGTAAATTTATGAGAGTGATGAATAAACTGCTTTTCCTTTAGTCTTTTTGGCATTCCTACTCGTATGAGACCGTGCTGTTATACCGGTTGGTTTCCTTTGCTGAAGCCTTATTGTGCCAGCAACAGCAACTAGCGATCGCATAATCGATAAAATTTAAAGGATTCCATTCACGCAGTTTATTTACAGGATGAGCTTTAGGAACGGATTGAAATTTCTGAGAAACAGATCGCATGAGGGTATTTGAGACGCAGATTGAATGCCTGCTACCATTTCCCATGGGTAGCCGACTTATTTCTACATTTTTTTCTTGGTGAGGGGGGGAGGAGGTGGGCGTTTGGAGCTGGAACACTATCCATTGGTTACGGCAACTACGATTTGGATGGGGTGGTATCGTAATTTGGCGATGGAATTGTCGTTGCGCAAGGAGGTTGGGCGTTGTAAAAACGCCCAGCCTCCTTTACCGCATCGAAAAAACTTCTTGCTTCATTAATTCATCGATTGTTGAGTGGGACCTGATGAGCTGTGGTTGTCTTAGATGCGATTTCTAGGTTTGACATCATTTTGAGCGAACGTCAGGTTGTGGAACAACATGGTGTGCATATCATACTAGTGACAGCATATCTAAAGTTGTGTTGATGTTGTCACATATGTTCAGCTAGAAAAGCACGAGGTTCATTATCACTTTCGTTCTAAAAGAGCATAACGATGGTCATGAAAACACGCGCATGTCTAAGTGCATAACACAGCAGTGGGGCGATGTTCCACTGAGATATCGAGCACATTTGTGTGTGGTCGTAATAAGGTCAAGGCGAGTTGTGTTGCCTGGTTGGTATATTTCATCGCTTGAACATCCCTCAGCGCAGCTCGTCCACTAAAAGCTGTGTATGTCCCGATGCTACCATTGTGTGAAATGAACCATTAGTTCGCGAAGTGGTTCTTGATCTTCACCATGTCAGATGCGACAATGGTCGATGTTGGACTATTGGTTGTTGGCCAAAGATGTGCGAAGCGTTTAGCAACGGCACTTGCTTCTGCATCGAAACATGTTACTCGTCGTCTGTATGTACGTGTTTGCTCAGAAGTCAATGTGCATGAGGTTAGCGCTTCGCTAGCTTATTGATTTTCATTTTTGACTCCGTACATTGATTCAGTTTTTGCGTTCTCATGATTGAGGGGTGAGGTGGAATGGTATTTTTCACTCAAAGTTATGACGATGGGGATGTCACCTGTTACACATTCTGAGATTCAACAACAACCTCCGAATTTACAATTTTACAGTACTTGAGTGACGTCATCCCGGAATTCAGGGTGCTGTAGGGTAGCGATCGTATAGTGATTAATATTAGTGTGATCGCTACTTGTTAGCAACTTCTTTGTGACTAACTGTTGTTTTGAATTTGTTGTATGAAAAATGTTGTCGCCTTAAAAGTTCGCATCTTCAGAATCGATCAGCACCAAAGAGTTTGTGGTAGGCTAGAAGTCCCTTCTTAAAGCTATGGTCAGACATCATCTGAAGGATGAAGGGTTTGTTAGCGCATATGCTGCGATGTTCCTCTGTCAGTTTTCTGCTTGCGGAAAAGTTGTTCCATGTGTAGCAACTACTTGAAGAGTATCGTCGAAGATGGTTATGGAGAGAGGATTTAGGTGAAGGGTTAGGGACGGGGGGTAGGACGTATGAAAGACAAGAACGAGGTCACTATCAAAGGTTTGCAGCAGTTATCAGATATTGTGGAGTCTCTTACACTTACCTTACAGGTCTTGCCGAGAGTGTATCTAGAGGCATCACGTATTTGCGATTTCCTAGACGTCCGAGTCCTTCTAGACGAAAGTTCGACTCGAACTTTTGACTGTATTTTCGCGGAAGGTGACGATATAACCACTCCATCTGATCGCGTTAATCGTCCCTATCGTTCGGTCGTACTTGGTGGTACATTCGATCGTCTGCATAATGGTCACAAAGTACTTCTATCGGTTGCCATATTGGCCGCCTCAGAGCGTATTGTATGTGGTGTTACATTTGGCGAAATGACTCATAGTAAGTTGTTTAGGTTGTTTTTTCTTTGAAATTATTTAAAAACATATGATGAAGTTGCCTTTACATGGTTAAGTAGGGTATACTTTATGGTTATTGAAAACAAGCAATAAATTTAGAATAATTGATGCCTTAGCTTATTAAAGATGACATGACGTAATATTTAGATGGCACTCAAAATTCATCGATTGAGCACTGTTACTGATCCTTTTCTTCAGTCGTATTTATTGAATTGTTTACTTACTAATATCTCTTTATTGAATTGGTTATCGGAAAGAAGACCTTCGAACTGAAATATGCAACTAAAGACGTGTAAATATTTCAGAAAAATGCCTATGGGAGTTAATGGAACCACTAGAGGTGAGGCAGAAAGCGGTGAAGGAATTCGTTGAGGATGTTAGCAACAAGGTGCGTTGTGAAATACATTCAATATCCGATGCTTTTGGACCCTCAATAGTTGATCCTGGTTTGGAGGCTATTATCGTTAGCCAAGAGACACTTCGAGGAGGGCATGCGGTTAACGAACAACGAAAGGTATATTAACTATTTCAATGAATTTTTTCACTTTTCAATTTTTTCATTCATCAGTGAGATGTAATCAGATATTGTGAGTACTAGCATTGCCTCTTGCCTTATATTTGATTATATTTTATTGTGTTGATTTATATTTCTATGCTTTTATTAAAATGTCAAACAGTTCCGTTTTGCTTTTAGAAGCGTGGATTATCAACGTTGGTAGTTGAGGAGGTAAGGCTTGTGGAGGGTGAAGACAAGATTCTTGGCGAAACCAAAATTAGCTCATCGGCAAGACGTCGAGCTCTCTTGGGAACAATTCGACGTCCATTGAGGATCAATGCTGGCTCATTCCCACGACCATTTGTTATTGGTCTTACGGGTGGAATCGCCTCCGGTAAATCGAATGCTGCTAAAGTACTTGTTCGAAATAAATGTCAGGTGAGCACTCACTGTTCTCCTATTAAAATATCCTGCCTTTCCGAATCTAAAATACCTTTAATTATTACGTCTCCAAATCCACATCTTTTGAAGGCAAGAGCTCTTACTCTATGCGCAGTAAGGGTAATATGTAAGGGAGTACAGCGGGCTAGTTGTAGGAGTTTAGTATCTTGCCAAGAGGTCAAACCAGAGACGATATGCTTGGCGCTGAAGCATTTTCAATTTGACAGCATACTTGAACCGGTTGGTTTACTGCAACGTTTATCCCATCTGCCATTATGCGACTCTCATTCTGCCGTTTTATAACTGAATGCGCTGCGAAAATTAATAGCGAGCATTTATACTGAATAACCATTGATAGCGTGTTTGTATAATTGACTTAAGCATACAGATTTCGATTTATGAAAAAAATGGTTTATAACTTGAGCATACGGAATTCAGATGAGTGAAAAAAAATCTGGGAAATGATTTTTTTTTTTTTGAAAAACGGAACTACAATAAAGGTGAAGTTTTTTATTGTTTGAAAAAAATGATTTGTATTTTTAGGTAATAGACTGCGATAAACTTGCTCATGAACTCTATAAGAAAGGCTCAGCAATGGCGCATAAAATTGGTGAGACATTCGGTGCCAATGTGATCAACGATGGTGTAGTCGATAGGAAAGCGTTGGGTCGAATCGTTTTTGCAGATAAGGTGAGTTCGAGTTTCACAGGTCTTATGTCACACCTTTGTTGCTTAAATTAAGATCTGCTGTGCGTTCGAAAGTATTTTTATTATCGGCGATATTTAGATCACGAGACAAAAAATATGGTTCAAGACAGGTCGATTCATGCAAACTGCAGTGTGGCGATATGGAGCTGGAGGTCTTTATACATCGAACAGTTTTCTGATATTGGTATAAAGGGACATTTTTTTGTTAAATTAACTGGTCCTTACCCCCAGATGGCATTTATTTTGCGTCATGATGGTATAGAGTTCGAGGTCTGATGATATTGCTATACTTGGCTGTTGTCATTCACATTTTCACAATACCTTCTCCCATCACCCTTCACTTGTTGTCATATTTTCTGTTCATTTTTACTAATTGCAGGCAAAATTACAACTTCTCAACGATATCGTATGGCCATCCCTCAGGACTACAGTCGAAAAGATAATCTCAGCGAGTAATGCGGAATTTGTTGTTGTTGATGCAGCTATACTGCTAGAAGCAAACTGGGATCGAGAAGGTGTTGTACATCAAGTGTGGAGTTGTATTGTGCCTCCCGAAGAAGCTGTACAAAGGATCGTAGACAGGGACGGTATATCGCCTGAAGAGGTAAGTTGAAGACATTTAACTTCTCAGATTCTCTCTGCTTTCAAAACATTAGATAGATTTTTAAAAAATTTAGTTTTCTTTGCTCAGCGTTTTGTATTTTTTGCTTTAGCGAATTCGCTTTAGAATATATGGATGCGTGGATGGTGAAAAATGAGGGAAGTGTTTAGATGAATTTGTGGAAAACTTTGCTTTGAATGTAGCTTTCACCTTCCCCTTTAGATGTTCCATTGCACTTTTTGTGTTTTGTTTTCCCACATTTAACCAGGATTTATTCTTGAAAGATGGAGGAGAGGAAGGGGATGAAACTTTAAAGTTCTTCGAAACGCACATATTACGGAAGCTAAGACACAACTTGCAGTTATTTTTTGGTGACGAATAGAAACTATCTGTAGGTCTCATCCGCAAGAAAACTTTTCACTCACTGCTAAGGAATGGTCACCACTAAAGTCTAGATAAGATTAAAGTTTTTTTTTGCGATAGAACTTCAACCGTTTATGATTTTCAGCATGAGAATGCAGAATGACATATTAGCGGTCGATTTGAGGCGATCCTGAATAATTTTCCAAAAAATTAATCCAGGTGTTTCCATATACGTATCTTCCTTCCTATTGTCTTCGGCTTTACGACGATAGCAGTTAAAGCAAAAGGATTGGATAAAGCACCGCTCCAGGAGGTAGTTTCCTTTCTGTGATAGATTTAACAAACAAGTACTCCAGATAAAGTTGTAGTATTAAATATAATGTCATTGCTTCGTGCAATATAGGCGACGAGGAAGCTATCGATGCAGATGGGCAATGCAGAACGCGTTGCACGAAGTGACGTCGTGATCTGCTCTCTATGGGCATATGAGGAGACCGCTAGGCAATTGGAAAATGCATTACATGAGCTGCAGCTTCTTGCCACTGATCATAAATCTTCTTGAGGCATCCTTCGATATCTTATACTATTTTTTCAATCACATCTCTGTTATATATGTTTGTGATCAGTACTTAGATATTATCTAATAATTTGCATAAAAAATCATTATATTTTGCATAGGATATAGGCATTAAGTCTCATAATGTTGAGTTTCAGAAATTCAGTCCTCTAAATAATGTGTTATTGATAACAGTTGGTAGCACTTACCATTGTGATTTCTATCTGATATTGCTAATTAAACGTTTGAAGCGTAACCCCAATGTTTTTCTTTGGCGCCGATGAACACATATTAGTAGTACTGTATTAAGTAGGGAACATTGTCTTAGATAGATGTGGACGTCGGTGAGCAGTTAAATGCGGAATACGTGAAAAAGGGAGGAGTGCATATGAGCGGGTAACGAAAACGGAGAAAATAGTAAAAGTAGTACAGATGATCACCTGCGACCACCTACGACGTCTCTTCTTTCTCTCCCAACCCCATCTCCCAATGGCAGAAATTCCCGATTGTACCCATGCGAAGGGTATTATTATGCTATTTATTTTTAGAGGTACGAGCATTCTTCCACTTCACTTAGTTCCCCATATAAGTAGACGATAGACAGCGAATAGTGCGAAATACGATGTTTCACTTTAAATTCTCCCAATATTGTTTCGTATAACAGTTTTTAGTTATGACCATTTAATGCGTCGAGTAGAGATGAAGTAACAATTTATGTTAACGTTTCACCTCTTTGAGCCATAATCATGGCGCATCAAGCTCAAACTTGGGCAATTAAACTGGTTTGATTACCTAAGTTTTTAACTGGTTTGATTATCGAAGTTTGGACTTTGTATGCTACGATTATGCCTCAAAGAGCCGGAACGTCAGCATAAACTGTTATTCCACCTCTACTCGACGCATTGCATAGTCATAACTAAAAACTGTTATACTGTTTTATCTGTCGATCATGCATCTGCAAAACAACGGTGTTATTACTCATATTGAATATTGTTTCGAGTGTAACGCTTGTTGCGTTGTTGGTATCGACATCTTAACATTAAAGTAACATGCATGAGGTAGGCATCTATTTCCGTTAACGCCGATCTTCCTAAGCAATAATTTTTTAAGTTGGTTAAGAAGCAATTCTCGATTATCGTTAAACCCCCTCCTCCTACTTCCTCCTTTACCGGTGATGCGTACCGTTTTGTATGCTATGTGAATTTCGATTTAAAGAGCGTATCTTTGATAATTATATCGGCAATATCAAGTCGAACTTTTTTTAGGGTGACGCTGAACTGAACAGGAAGTATCATTTTCCGAGCAGTAGAAACGCATAAAAAAACTTTCTATTTATGTAGTATAACAGAAGGGTTTTTCTTATAAATAAAATTTTCACAGTGTACTGTATATTATTACTATAATTCCTTTACTAGAACAAATAAACGACTATTTTTCATAGAAGAATGCGATGCACTAATTGCTGTCATATTTTCGATGCTTTTATTAATGATACTTTCAGCAGAATGATTATATTATAACAGTAAATAGGAGCAATTAATTATGGAAGCGAGCCATGTTGATTGACAATTGACGCATAAATATTTTATTTTTATTTTTGAATATTTGAAAATATTTGCATATTAAATACTTGAATTGAATATTTGCATAAAACGAAAAAAATTTGCATATGCGAATCATCGTTTCAATTTGAGTTATTTCACATTCAGCTCACATCGTTCATCTACACCTTCAACAACTTCTTAACTCATGTTTATACACAGTACTGTTGTTTGTTTGAATAATATTACATTGTATGGTTAAAAGTGTGAAAAAAATTTTGAAAAAAGAGTTGGAATACTAAAAAGCTGAAATTATGCAAAAGTGAATGCTGGAAGGGGAGAAATAGTGAAAAAAAATAGTAGGTATGAAATCAACGTAAAAACCGCACACAAAAAGAAAGTATTAGTGGTGGTGCATAAAGAAAAATTGCCTCATGAGGGTGAAAGTTGTTTAAAATTGAAAGAGTGTTCAGTGGAATTGAAACTTTGATTGTGCTCTAGTGTATTTTAGCAATTATACTATAAAACTACAACGCTATACAATTAAAGGAAGGAAAAGTTTAAGCCAAAATGAAAAACATTTGAGCTGTAAACTGTACATCGCTCAAAATATGAAATCAGATGTGGACTTAAAATGTTGTTTTGCCTGTAAAAGCCTGCACCTTGGACCTGCATTGACAGTTACTAATGGTTTAAGATAACTAGTAATATGTAGTAATATTAGCGGTAGCACATAAAGTAGTAAGTAGTTCGTCACCTATGCTTGCTATATTCATAGAGGGATGATGAAAACTTTTTGCAGAAAACTTAACTTAATGTGGTTTAGAATCAAATGTCTTGCGTATTGCTGATGAGTTGTGACGCTATATTGGAGTGGGTATCCGGAAGTGGAATAAAACTTCCTATCAAGAAAACAACAGCAATCATATCCTATAGCGGTAATATTCTCATCACTCGTTCCCAATTAATATCTGTTCCTAGATAGGAGAGAATTTTTTCATTATATTTTGATTAACGTATGTGTTCCCTCTTTGCGCTTCCATCAGCTGTGGATCTTTCAACTGCTAGCTATGTTTTGTTTACATTAAATGACCAGGCTGTAAACATTGGTTTATATAAGTATGGTTGGGATCATTTTCTGTTGATAATTTCGCTAGCAGGTATATTAAAGTGAATAATGGAGCTTCTAGCTATTAGGAAATAGCTCCGGTTTCCGGTTTGATTTCATTTCCTCAAATGCAATCGTATTATACGAATATGCTGCGTATCCGTCACCGGAGGTGGCTATTATTGCTAAGCAATTCAGACTAGATCGGCACCTGAATAGAATGATGCTCAGAACTATCTGCATTGGGCTGTCACTTATTTTTATGTGATCTTGCAAATTTGCGCATTCACGTTGTATTGCAACAACATAGTGTTCCATGTATTGTGTTTACTTGTCCATCCCGTAGTCTCAATTTGGAAACAACTTAAGCTGCAATTGCGAAACTTGGTTGATGTAATTTACATCTCTAATTGCTTTATTACACTAACTTTCAGATCAGTGCATTAGTGTTAGAGCTTGTTACAATTGCTTAAATTACCCGAAATATTGTATATTTCGAGGGTATTTTACACCGGCCACGTTTCATCACCCAGCCGTTCACTTTAGAAAGACGGTTCTTAGACAGAAGAAGCAGCCAGATCAGCTTTGATGTCATAAATCATCTCATACATTTCCGTATTTACTGATAATTCATAAAGCCGGCTGTTCTGATTGGTGGAATCGCAAAAGGACTGGTCATTGTAGCTCTTCTGACAATTTTTTTCGTTCATTTTACCACGCCGATGTCTTCTTGCTTTTTTTTAGTGTGTAATTGGAAAATGTTGTTTATTCTGTTTCGTAATTCGTTTGCAAATCATATCTAGCCTGGAATGACATTGAGGCAATTGGCTGCTCTACAGCCATTGTTATGATTCCACTCGAGTCCGCACAAATTTAGGACAGTAGTGCGAATGCGTCCATAATATTCGGTAATTTTGAGGCCTCTCATTTTTCCTGCTAAGGTCTTCCAGTTGCATACCGTATTACCCTCTGACTATGCTGCAGAAAACTGCGCGTAAACCCATCAATGAGTAAGGTCGACCATTAATTGTATAATATTTTACGAGTTTGTATCAGATATATAATTTGAAATAACAGTTTATTAGAATTTCTTTTTATTATCGACTATATGATGCATCGAAGAGCTAATCGGAATGTTGACTTTTTTGCTTACCTTTCGACTTATTCACTCATAATAGTATAAAATCCTGCTGCTCAGGTATACCCCAGTTTGAGGGTACCCAAGCTTCAGGATTCTATGCTATGATTACCGTACGACGCTTCATACGGTTTTATCTGTTGCAAACTTCTGAAATGTTTATCGCTATGCGCCTTCGTAAACAAGCTGCCTAACCACAAGTCCATTCATACAGTAATTTTCCACTCCGTATAACAACAATCTGCACGTATTTGTAATGACTTAATTTTGAGCATACGCTCGATCTCAACCGGAATATGGAACCTATATGGTGTATCCGAACTTGCAATCTCTCATTCGCCGTACGGATTTCAGACCAAAACGAAGTTCGGAGTGGAAGCCTGAACATTTCGATTGTTGCCAGCCGATAAAATTTCAAGGTAGCAATTAGGGCACCAATGAAACTTTGAAAGTTCCATGGATATGAATTGATAATAATATAAGAGTAGTGCAGTAAGCACATAGAAATAGTTTGTGTGAATTAGTTTTGTTTTATTTTGATACTCATAAATGGCCCATCGATTAATCCTCTCATAAAGAGCCAAAAATTGCATCGCTTTTAAATATGCAAAAAATATTAGCCTATATTAATGTTCGCAAAAAGGAGATGACCTCCTGTGGGTTTTTTTGATATTAATGAAGTATATAATATTGTAGTAATAAAATACATTGTTTAGAAGGGAAAAGAACTCGATATAAAACGCTTTATTACTCTTTTATGCAAAAATTTGCTAAGTAATTAATGTAGCTACGAACGCAATGATATGTTGTGACTTTTAATCTGCATAATATATTTGAAAATCACCAATATAATCGAATACTTGCTGGACATTCGGATGCATCGACACATTTTTCATTGGATGGATGACGATAATGTTGTGCATCACATCCACATCCTGAGTATTTGCATATTATTGATGCGCATATACCAACGTTGTTCGTTCGGAATAGTCGATGCGGATTCGGCCTGATCTTTTTGCTCTTAAGATGAAATCATTTAGTATTGCATTGGCCAGGAAAGAATAAATAGAAAAGCATTCTGCTTTTTTTTATTGTGCACATTTTAAGGATTTCTCTCACTTTTCATCTTCTCCTCTTCCATTCATCCTTGCCATCATTCGATTTCATTAAGGGAGATTTTTTTCCACCCAACAAATATTTTCCCCTTCTATTGACTTAAATGATTTCCCATGAGAAATACCCCTTTTTTTGTTGAGTGGAAAATTTTGCTGGAAGCAATTTTTTGTTCTATTCGGAAAAAATTTCTGAGGTGTGCTATGTTTTTCAAACAGAAGGAAAATAAAATCTCACGGAGAAAACTTTCTTATCAATAGGATGAGGGCTCTTTAAAGGCAGTCTTTTTGTATCAGTAGGGAAGTAAATTTCTTCCCATCCAAAAAGTTCTCTCCCGTTTTGTTAACGTGAGCCCTTGATGTGTTTTGGTGGTGCTATAACTCTAGCTAATTAGTTGCCTATCGAAGAGATTCTCACCTCACGTCGAATTGCTAGTAATTGAGGCTAAAAAATTTAGCTGTTTTTCATATTGAAGTTATATTAATACTTTCATCGACATAAAAAAATCATTTTTTGTTACTCTTTTCCTGTTCCACATAAAATGTGATATAAATGAGAACGAGTCATTGCAGTTTTTGAAGAATCAATCAATGAAATGAAAAAAAGATTGACTTCATGGAATGCATTATCATTCAAAAAAGAACTACAATCAAATTTCTTTGTATAATTGTAATTATTAAAGCATTCTTCCTACTCCAACTGACAAATTTTAACTGACCCTCTTTAACACAGTGTTTTTCACTTTTGGCTGTCAGAAGATGTTGGAAAGAATTATTTTTCAACGAAACTGAAAGCAGAAAGTAAAGAAAGAAACCAATTGTGCTTGAATTTTCTATTTTGATAAAAACGAACCAATAAAGTCTCAACGAAATCTTACATTCAGTCTTTCTATGCTGAAATTATTGACTACCGAGCAGCTAATTTCTTGATGCGCTGAAGAATTGTTGGGACGGCATTTTTAATGTTGTTTCAATAGTGGCAAAATTTCTTACACTAGTCCGCCTTTTCATATGGTCACTATAGCACAGAACGTAGAGTCTGCTTTTTTCTTACTTCATCCCTAAATTTTAACTTTCCGGTTTTTTCAGGGTTGCTACTTTCTTTGCACTTTCTTCAACGATTCAAATAATTGACGCAAAGAACACATACAAAATTATCGCTAGATATTGAATCGACGTAATTTGATGTACTAAAGATGAATAGAAAATTTTCAGATGTCGCCTATTTTCATAAATTCACTTTACATTTGACTTCATAAAGCGAATTTTAATGATCGCTCAAGAATGTGTTCTTCTCATCCATTTCACTCGATTTTTCAATTCGCTGAACACTTAATATTTATTTAAATATATTCATTACGATCATTCTATTCGATAAAATTCTTCCATTAATTAGGCGAAAACGAACTGCTATATCCCTCAAAATGTCTCCTATATGACATTAACGTAAAATTCGTATTGAACGATGAAAGTGTTGATAGTCATCTGCAGCAAAAAGTGAAATTTTCCGCTGAAAAATATTCCTCATCGGTTCTCAAAGCACTGTAAAGAGGTAATCTCGCACACTCAAAAGTCATCTGCTTGTTATATTGCTCTATCTGTTTGCTCTATCTTAAAACATACATGCTTCCTCTAAATCATGTATTTTCATATCTCGATGGTGATATCCTGTATTTAGAACAATTGAAGTTGTTTTTTCAATGTATTATGCCCTTATAATAATTCTTTACAATAGATTTCTAACTTCTTCACCTGAATCATTTTTCGTAGAATTATTTGGCAGTCGTTCTCGCATAATCTACCACATTCTCGCTGTTCCTCATTTTCTGGGCATTCTGCTCGGTGAGGATGATTGGAGAGTTGTGGGTGGTCTTCATCATTGGTTATTTGCGCGTCGTATAGAGCGATAATCTGCAAAATATTCCACAAATATTGATAATATATCAATAACGTAAGCATATCAAAATACGAAATGCTGTTATTTCAACTTGTATAACCTGATTTCAGTTGTCTCGTCATAGAAAACCCCATTTTTGTGCTGAATTGTTATATATTCTTGATAATCCATTTACTCGTACGAGCGGTAACAACTTACACAGTTGTCATGAAAGATATCCTTAATTTTATGAAATTTTAACTGTAAATGAGTTCTACTCATTTTTTTTGCTTCACAGTACTACCTATAGACGTTGAACAAATGCTGTTTGATTTTTTTTTCTGAAATTCATATACAGCATTAGAACACAATTTGCTATACAGTGTTAATTGTGATTCTTTTAGGGAGTATTGTAATGAAATTCCACATCTGCAGGAACCTAATTATATCTTTTCTATAGAAGAATCCGGTAGGATGTATCTGAATTCTGTTTCTGTCTACTTTCCAAAACAACATAACACATAAAATACGCACTCCGAGCCAACCGTAAAAAGAGTAACGTAGACTTTAATTATGATAGAATGAACGGGTAAAAAGTTGGCAGATATCTTTATAACATTGTGAATAAACCGCGGTAATGTGCAAGTGACACTTAAAAATATGTCACAGATATGTCGCACAGTTCAAATAGGCCGATTCAAGTCTTACACATTACTTTTTAATCAAGTATTGAATATAAATATTAAACTTGTTAAATTTATTGGTCGTCGAGTTCTGTATCGGCTGCAATGGTCTTTTTTCAATTTCCTGAGTCCATAATTTCTTTCAAAATAAACGTCAACTAAACCGTAAATACCCAAGCACACTGGCAGTCAGAAGTCCGCCACAAATATTTATTGTCATGCAGTACCGCATACAAATAGACCTCGACCTTAAAGTACTCCAGTGAAGGAAAAGGAGGTGAGAAGTAGGAGGCCATTTGATGGTATATTTCAGCTAAGCGGGAGTGGAGAAGGTTTTTACGATTATTCTGACGTTAAACAGGATGACTCCTAATACTGATGCATATGCTGGAAGAGGACCATAGTACCAGGACTCGCATATCATATAGCATATTCTAATATTAAGGGCGGGTTCACTTCAGTCAAGAATCCCTCACGAGGAATACACATATGTTTCAAGACTGCCAACACTACCTGATTTGAGCCCTTCGAGCGGCTTTTTTGTTGTTATCATAGTTGTTCCAATGTAATTTTACTTGCGTCATAGCGTCTCCTGATTTAGGCTTAGGCTTGGGCTTAGGCTTAGGCTTATTTTATTTATTTATTCATTCATTTATTTATTTACTTATTCACTTATTTATTTATTGAATATCCTTCTTTTACTGTCAGAGAGCAAATTTTTTATTCTCATAAGAGTAGAGGTTATATTGCTGCCTTATACCATTAAGATATATGACCTATATCGTATTTTTCGTTTCGCACTTCTCTTGTTTTACTAGAGGATCAACGAATTAAATTATATTTCAAAGAAAAGAAGTATTGTTAATTATAGAACGTTCTTACTCATGTCGTTATATTAAGGCCGCACTGTATTTAGGAGAATAGAATAAAGTGGTATCATTTCACTTACCACAATAAACAGAGAGAGCTCTCGAATCATTGTTTTACATACAATGAATTCTCGAGTTTGAAAATTGAATAAATTCAACGCGGAGAATATATGATCAACATCAATTCCGTTTAGCGGTCCATTCATATAGCACGACTGTCACGTATGGTAATTCACATCAACACTTTTTTTTATTGCATCGATCTAGAATGAAGATGACACATTGCAACAGACGTTGAATTGATGCGAAATCATTGAGAAAGAGAAAGAGGGAAGGAAAAGGAAAGAAAGGTGCGGTTATTAAGAGAATATTTTGATTTTATTCAAATTTTGTCACGATCCTTAATACGGCGGCCATCGCTGTGACTCATCAAAAACTTTCAATAAACATAGATTCCGGCATTCAATCATTATCATTTGCAAAGAGCTATGCTCATGCAGTATTTTTATCTGAACGAATCTCAAGGAATCTATCATATGGTAAGAATTTTCTTCGAAGATTCAGAGGTCTTGAATTTGTAAATTTCCCGGGGGCATATGCGTGAAAGCGTGTTTGCTCATTACCTAATATAACTTTAAACTATAAGCATCTCGTCATACAGTTATTGCATAATCTTTACCTACTGCCCCAACTTAAGAGGTAAGGTTTTTCAATCTATGACACCTATGATCCATTGAAGCGAGGCAGCATTCTCAGAAGAGCTTTCAACCGACTCAATGCGGTCGAAGGGAGACCGCATGCTTGAGCACGCTCTATGAATTCTCTCTTATCTTTCAAATTTCCGTTTCTGTAGTTCCTTTTGTGACTTCTATCTTTGATTATATGACAGAACGCCGAACAAAGAAGAAAGGCGAGGAAAATTAGAATATCCTGCAAACCACTAAACGGTTGATGATATGACTAAAGGTCAGAAAAAATGACGTTGTTGTAACGCGAAACTTCAGTAGTTGCCCTTATAGGACCAAACTTGGCAGCGCTTTGATATTATAGTTGAATTATTAGTGACTCACAAATCAAGATGGATTTCGTTTCCTATTATTTTGGCTGAGTTTTCTAAAAACTTTTACCGCTTAATATATGTGGCCGATGCAAAAAATGCAGAATGCAAAATGCAAAAATGCTGACTCAACACTTGCATGGTCCCTTCCAACGATTGAATAGATCGGCTTTCAACATGGCGAAAAAGTGAAAACCTCATTATCACATGCAAAAGTTGCTACAGGAGATTTTTTTGCGGATATTTGGGAAACAAACTGAAGGGAATCTTTTCAGTGGCAGTGAAAAGTGCTAAAAGATTTCACATATTCCCTCTATTTTTCCAACTTTTATGAAAAATATGAAGAATTTTCTAAATGAATTCATCCAATAAATCGTGATATCGAAACACAATTGCCCCAGAGTGTAAGCATACATCTTCCTCCTATCCAGTGTTTCTCTCTTTTCTCCCACTTCAACTCATCTCTTAATTAACAGCCTTCAAACATTTCGACTAAAATATTCCCTTCAACAATCATTTCTTCGGGTACTTCGAATATCTTGAAAAATAAATAATCACTAGAGTTTTATATGGTGGTTTATAGTATTTATCGCCTTTTTACACAATTACTCTCTACTTCTTTTCCATATTACATAAACAAACTTGGAGAAAAACATCTTTGCTAGCAACGAATGTCTCTAATTCAATAAATAATGTGTAGAATATTATCAAAGAATTGCTCATATGCTCATAAAGGGTTTCAATTCAATCGAATCCAATCATTCAAGAGATGATTTTAGTAGTGCAAAAAATTTAAATACAGGAATTTTTCATATATTTGGAAACGAATAAACACAACGACGTTCGAATAAATTTTTTTCTGTAACATAAGTCATATGCTATAACGTTATTTCTTCAGCGAGAATCCCTCAACTTCATGCTAAAAGAATAAAAAAATTTAACTTTCTCCAACATTTCCGCTTAATATGCATGTGGTTTCATAGAGTGTATATTGGTGATTACTGATGAAATCATTTTTTCTAGTAGAACTGAGTTTTCTGTATGTCATTATCGGGTCAACCAAGCACGTCCAACATTTATTTATTTATTTGTTTATTTATTTGTTTATTTTTTATTTATTTATTTGTTTATTTATTTGTTTATTTACTTTATTTCATTTATTTATTTATTTATTCATTATTCAATTAATTAATTTGTTAGTTAATTTATTTATCTATCCATTTATTCATTTACTTTATTTTATTTATTTATTTATTCAATTTATTTAATTAATCAATTAATCAATTAAAGTTTTGAATTATTTTGCAGGTATCTGCGAAATAATTCAAAACGTAAGAGCAAGGATGGTGCAAAGATTTTCAACCACAGTTTGAAAGATAAAATGTTTGCGTTAACGGTATCGGCATGAAGCAGATTCGAGACTCGTACAATATGATATTGGGAATGATGAAGTTCTTTGCTTGTGCTACAATATTTTTTGGCAATCTGAAACTGATGTCCATCTGAACAACGATAAGTAGTAAACCGAAATGTTTTTGAGGAGAATATTGGTAAGCAACACTATAAAATTCTTACAACAAAGTAAGGTTTTTTTATCCTATAGCGTGACTTGCTTGTTAGCGGCCATTGTAAACTCTGTGAGAGGCAACAGAGGTGAAGCGTTTCACACCTTCCTCCAGTAGTCGGATATCAGAAACTAAATAATGAGATCATGGATGAATACAATATTCCAAAACGGTATGAATAATTGTTGAAGACCTTCTGATAACTTGAATACCACTACGTTGCAAAGCTCAAGGAATACAATATGCACTTTCGGATGGTTATTCAACAACAATGAAACACCGCAACTTGCAGTGGAATTTAGGTTCCATTATGACACCTAGGTTACGAACATCACCTATAAGGGGAAGAGCTTCACTTCTAGCTTGAGTAAAAATTCATTTCGAAATTCGTTGTAATAAAACTAGACATTTTTCATGAGAGGCATGAAATTACCATAATTTCAACCTGGTGGTGACTATATTAAGGTTTTGCTAAAAAAACGTGTAAGTTATGGGAACTGAATTTTGGATGATCAATTTAGAGGATATCAGCGGAGAGCCTGATACTACTTGGAATGTTATCGGGAATACCACTTATAAATACGTAAAAAAAGGTGGAACCAAAGCACTTCTTTCTGGGAGCCGCTGTGAATTGAGTTGGGATAAAATAAGTACCATCAACGCTCATTTCTGAACGTCATCCATATGCAACTGGTCTAAACTACTCGTGCAAATATCCGACGACATCATCGCGTCGTTGGCTACTTTTGAAGTAAAAAACTGTGCTTCAAATTTACTTCATACACAAAAGATGTTGCGGCGTTTTTCTATTCTGAAGTACCTCTGCCATTTACTGTAAGCAAAGAACTATCTATTCGAAAAGTTGGTGTTGAATTTTCAATTTTAGTTATTTAATGAAATCAATAGGAGTGATTGACTGACTCCATTATATTTTCAGGTTTGCTTTTCTTATGCTTCCGATTGTGTTTGAAAAGACCAATTTCTTCCTCATTTTTTTCAAAAATTTATATGTCGTCCTTTATGAGAAGATTTATGAGAGAATATTTCATATTTCATCATCTTAAATGCAAGCAAATGTATTCTTTTTTATGGGTAGCATCTAATGGGTAGCCTCTAGAAAGTCAGTCCTCTTACAATTGCCGATGTATGAAGGATAAGTTAAAGCGCGTGCAACGAATGGGCTTCACATCCATTCTTCATTTCTTGAGGGTATTTTCCTCTTTTCAGCATCGTAATGCCGAGAACATCACCATTATTCAGCACGTCTGACGCTCAGATTGCATGTCTCACCCGGTCTGGAATTTTTGAGAAGTGATTCACTGAAGCCATAAGCGTCCCAGGTTCAGTGGGTATGAACTATCAAGCCTGAACACGTGAAATGCTATGGAACCTCTAAGAGTGCGGCATGAAGCTGAACATGCTGAATTGGTAAAAGCACTCAGCGGTCAGAAACGGCCAACAAAGCGGATACTGACGGCAAAACAAAGCTTGAAGAGTCGTGGGGATGTCCTGTAAGGGAGCTCAGGGACAGCGCAGAAAAAAAAAAACAGTGCATAAAGGTCCTGCAAGAGCTGGTGGCTCTACCGAGTACGCGTCACTAAGCACCTTCCTCAGCCATGGGTTTCGCAAGTACTCAGCCCTGCTAAATCCGCGATTCGTTTTTCCAGATCTGCCCGTGCTCTCTTTTGGAGGAGCCGTTGAAAGATATCGAGGAGGAGATTGTGGCGGACGTGAAAGCGTCTGCCGGGGCATCCGTCACTATTCACATTTGAAACAGAAGGTATATCAAGGCGCAATGATCAACTAAGTTATGAGTGGATCCCACAAAAATGCATTTCTGGATTTGAAGAAATTATATGGACATCGCAATGTGCAGATTTAAACAAGCCTACCTTAAGAAACTAATCAGGTTGAACGGGTAGGAGGGATCCCCTCACCATTTATTCTTTTTAAAAAGAATATGAATCACATATACGCTTGCTTAAGTTACTGGTATGTGCACTGTTGCAAAAACATGGTATGACCAGCGTTGTCCTCGATTTCTAATCTTAATTTCTTGTTCTATACTGCATTCCTCCAACTGACGTACTTCGTAACCCCACGATGATTTCCTCAAATGCAATGCATCACGGCTCAAAGGAAACCGGTTATTTTGAATATTTGATCTTGATATATTGTTGTTTTTCTACGCTCACTTTGTGTGCCTTCGGAAATAAGCTCCTTTTTAATTGCGAGTCATCTTTTCGTGGAAATTGGAGGGTTTTTGAAGGCTGGAAGGCTTTTTGTTTCGGGTATAAAATTTTCTCTTTGCAGTTGCATTGCATTGCATTTTCACACAATATGAGCTCATATGTACATTGCAGAATTGAAATTACATTTTCATCAATGACTCTTTCAATTTCAAACACTTTTTGCCCTCATTAAGCACATTTTCAAAATCCACTAGCATTGCCACTTTCCTCATTCTATGCGCGTTTTAGCACTCATTATTTCCATTGATTTCACTTTCATTATTTATTTTTTTTATCGTTTCCACTTTTCATCTATCTTTTGCAATGTTTATCGTTATTTCCATCTCACTTACCCTTCAGAGATCTTCCATTTCTCATCATTTTCTATTATTTATCTCATCCTCCGTTTTCAGCATTCGCTTTTGCATTAGTTTATTCCAGTTTTTAATGCGTTAACTGCTTTTTCAATTTTTCATGCTCTCAACCACATAATATAACATTGTTCACATAAACAACAATTAAAGAAGAGAGTTCAACAGTGCTATCACGATTTGCATCACACTAAAGAAGGAAGTAAAAGGTTCAAAGAATGGAAGAATGAAATATGAAAATTTCCACATTCGGCAGCACTCGTATCGGCGACCGAAAACGTCCTACTCTTGGCGATTCCAGCAATAAGCGAGGCATTCGGCGGGGACTGAAGGAAAGGAGGATGCTGCTAAAAGAAGGAAGCCATCTCCCTTTTGGTTCTCTTATACGAGTTGCGATAACTCTCATATTGTAACTAAAAATGGGCAGAATTCTGGAATAGATCATCAAAAAAAAGTTTCTGTGGATTTCAGACCGTCAGGCCGTTGAATTACAGATCACGGCAGGCTACAGTAGAGCAACTGTTCGTTTGCTGGGCAATTAGGTTTCAGAAGTATGAAATGCATATCCGCTGTCGACCGTCGGAAAGTGGCTAAAACGCTGTGAAATCTTCCTTCTGGAGTCACTTAAGTGTCAGTATGTGTTGGGTGTGGAGTCATTTGTGCCGAATATTGCAATTGGTGGACGAGTATTGAGTTTAATCCATTCGAAAGGCAATTTGAAAAGTTACTGATTGAAAGCGTCTATCGGGTGATTGAACGAAGGATTGTCTTAGCTTAAGAATCTTTACTGTAAATAATATATAAAATCTAGGCCATATGAAGGCATCCATTTCACTGTTAGCTGAAAGAAGGAAATCGGTTTCATGTTATATGCGGGCAAGCTCATCCAATCTGTTCGTAATAATAATTTACAAACATGTCTTTTGCTGATTTGATTGGCTGATTTGAGAATGATATTGTAAAAGTATTGTCCCATTTGTTTCAGAAACTCCTTCATCTCTTACAGTACGTTAGACGAGTCTCTCATAGAGGTACAGTACCGGGATGCATTTGGAACACAAGTGATATCATTCTTCGGTACAATGGAGATGCAATAGTCATCTACAAAGTGACTGAAATTCGTGTAAAGAGAGCGATGTCTTTTTCGTTCCTTTTCTTGTTTCTTCTACGGTGATGTCACTGTCGATGTCACTTTGACTGTCTCACTTTGTAAAAGAGTGTCCCAGGCGGAAATGGTGTTTGAGAGAGCAAGGAGATGAGAATATATCTTGTGGAGAAGTTCTATTGAGAGTCGTATTGAACGCCTTATATGATTGCACCTTTCCTTCTCGCTCTTCTCTCTCCCCTTCGCCTTTCCAGCTATTCCTTTTCAGAGTCTCTCCAACTGATGGAATTTATCTGCTCAATAACTTCGATGCTTTGCGATAATTTTCTCAAGCTTACTGCACAGTAATGCGTTTCAGAATTTTTTTTTCTGGCACACAAATTGGTCACTTTGGAGATCATCACTGATTTGAATCATAACGACGATAATGAGCAAAAATTAGTGGCTCTTACTTTTTCATTTTTGTATTATTTTCATAGCTAAAAACTGATGATATTCTTCCTCTTCTCCCACCTCCTTATTGCACTTACTCGCTTTTTGCATTTTTTTTGTTGGGAGGGTGAGGGGGGGGGTGGGGGGGGGGGGGGGGGGGGGGGGGGGGGGAAGCAGCAATTCGGTCTTCTTACTGTTGTTCGACGGCCCGCAGAAGGCGCGAAGATGCAATGGCAGGCTTTTCATTACATATGGAAGATATCCGCTATCATTTAATTGTTTATCATAATACTTAGAGGTATCAGCATTGACTATAAAATCTCTTGCGTTCTGGAGTTCTCGAGTTGATGACGTGAACTTTAGAGTGGATTTCTGACATTTAGTACTTTCTTTTTAAGTATTTTTTTGGTGGAATAGGTGCTATCGCTATCTTTCCTTGAGCGGGTCATGCAGTCGACAACTTTCCAGTTCACTACAGATCGGTCGCGTTTTACTTTCATGTCTTGGCTTTTGAATTTGAAGGAGTCTATACAGGTCCCTCTGATTTCTTCCTCTTTTTATGGATCCGTATTCCCACAATGTTTGCAGTAACGATACGGACGTCCTTCTACTTAAACAGCGATCCCCAAATCTGATTATATTCCAAAGTGGATTATGGGCATTGTATGCATATGTTTGAACGTTCTTTTACTTTTTTCCCGCGCGATTATTACTACTTGTTGTCTTTTAGAAACTCTTATTGACAGTTAAATCTTTCACTAAAAACCTACTGAATGTCGAAGCGAGGCAAACATTCATTCACAATGAGGGGTTTTTTTTTTGCGCTATTACGTCCACAAAACTTCAAAGAAAGAGGCAGACATCTGATGGAAATCATTGTAGTTGTTAGATGCTACTGTAGTATAAAACATGCACAAATCATATCATCATCACCTACAATAAGCATAAACCATATGCGACTTTTCGGGTGACTTGACTACCCTCATTTGTGTTTCGGTGTTGGGCAAACATGCGTCGTATCATCAGAGTATCTACTGACAACCAAAACATGTAACAGTAATACATCCACACCTGAATGCCAAATGTAATGTAAATTTTCAAAACGCAAGCAATGAAGCGGAGAAAACATGTATAACTACAGCTATATCGAAGTGAGCCACTGCCTCATTGTCTCACACAACAATATTATTCTTTCAAAAAATAAAGACCGACTGTTGCTGTTGTCGCTTAAGAACCCACTGTATACTACACCTATTCGATGGTCGCCGGAAAAATCACACTCTCAGAATTCGCTCATTTCGGTACTTTTTTAGCCGAGCTTAATTTTTAGCCCACTTACCGACAGAGACATGCACGTATACATGCAAATGCGCACAAGCAAACATTCTTGCATGCATGTACACCCAAGCATAGATGCATACGAAAATCCCCGAAAAAGCTCCAGCTATAGTTATATTTCAGAAGTTCCCAAGATAAGCCCAAATTTTTGATAGTAGTCTTCTTTTGGTTTAGTCATAAACTTCAAAGTATCATTGGTTTTTGACTTGCTACATTTTTATTCTTGAGTCTTGCAGATCTTTTTATGGCGCCCGGAATACATATTTCCAGGGTGCTCGGTGGTCAACCGATTGGTTAACTTTTGACCTCTATCAGATGAACGAATTTCGCCCCTTGTCGCGGAGCGTTTAGTTCTCATTGTGCCGGAAATTCCGCATCTTTTTGAAAAGGTTTCATTTGCATCCTGATGGAAAATTCTAAGTTCTCATTTTAGCAGAAAATGCTACAATGAAATGCAAAGCAAGCGTAACGGCAACTCAGCAAACTGCCTGATTATTAATGTAATAATGATCATTCTTAATGCACAACAAAAGAACAAGTAGTGAAATATGACTAGGGCCTATAATATGATGTGTACATGGTAGGTTTACTTTCTTAAATATTTTTGGCATTCTTGAAAATTTGCATATGCAAAGTGCGTAATGGCGGCGTCATGTTTATGCGCATATCTATCTTTGTCTTTCAAGTTGGAGCCACAAGAGCTAGAGCTACGAAATCCGATAGGTGTGTTGCATGTTGTATGTCATAAGGCAACCTGCTAAACAAGCAATTCAGTCGACTTATGCACTAAGAAAGCTGATATACTACGTACAAATAATTGCACGAATTTCGCAGCTGAACGGATGTTCGTTTTATATGAATCGAGTTGAAAAAAATCACTTTTCTCTTGAAAATTCAGATTTTTACACACATTATAAAATATTCCGATTTCTGTGAAGTAGCAGGATTAAGCAAAATCTTCTGAGGTATTTTTACACCTTTATTATACTCGTAATTTATGAAAATTGTTAATATGTTGAGATATTGTAAGAGCGTCTGTCGTTCCAGCGCATCTGGCGTGCGTTTCCGCTTACCTTTTTTCCTTCTTTTGCCTAAAAATGACACAAAAACAGTGTTTCCTTTCTCTAAAAAATGTTTCGATTGTTTTTTACACGTGATCTTAAATTGTCTGAATGCATTTTCTTTTCGTGTATACTGCATATGGAACGACCATACTAGTGAATTGCTTTTTCCACAATAGACATGCTAGTGAAAGCACAGTGCATTTATATGAACTCATTAATTTGCAAATATAGTGGGAACCCATAGGAACCCGAATTTCACTTACTAACCACTCTTGTTTTCTGTATTTAATTACCCGGTATTTTTTCCATTTTAGTGGACAACGCAATTGGCACAGACCACAGAAACGAGAATGAGGAGGAAAATGAATACTGGAAAATTAAGAGGAGGTGCGGGAAGAAGGGAAGGGAAGAGCCTGGGCAGAAGGTTGTTATAGGAGAGTGAAAGGTGAGAAATATCGGTTTTTTCCATAGATGCACTTCCGTTTTTCACTAGTGTTGAATCTTTCTAATCTTCAAAAAATTTCAATCGTGATGAATGAGATATTGCTAAATAATTGCAATAGTTCACATATTTAGCCATTTTTCCTGTATGTTTTCACTTAAGCGTTGAGCAGTTGTTCTCGTAACATTTAATGATTATATGAAAACTGCAGTGCTTTTGTGTTAAATGAAAATAGAAAAGGTATCATTCAAACAGGAAGTGACGTATGAGTCGAATATGAGATGGCAGAAGACAGCGAGAATAGTTATTTTAAAATAACAATGCTTTCGTTACAACGATGACGTATTTATTTCCTAATCTTCAATGTTATAGAAGAAGAGATGAATAGGAAATTAAGAGGTGCTAAAAAACTGCTTCACTATGGAACGCGTGGTTTCCTCTAATAGTGATGGTTGTTCCGCCCATCTGTGTAGCAGGGTAGTAAATTGTTCCATCTTATAATGTTTCAGTAATCTCAGAGATAGCCTAGAGTGCGGTACTTGAACCTTTACTCATCTTTATTTGAGTAAACAATCTATCTGAATCAATCTATACAAATGCTTGCTATCGATGTGAAATTTAATGTTTGTGACAATCCCCACTGCTTTGAAGTTGGCTATTAATTTTGTGAAAGCGTAAGCCAAAAAGTGCCAAAAGTTTATAGCTTCCTGAGAATTCTGGCTATTTGTTCTATTCACTCAAATTTTGATGTGCACTATCTTATTAATGATGTAGTTCGTAAGCTCAGTGAGATGTGAGTTCATTGTGAAGGATCTTCATATTCTCATTTTTAATGAGATTGTCCTTTGCTATGAATGCTAATAAAATTCTTCTTAAGGCTTCCACTAGCATCAGTATCATTTTCTATGCTTTTGTTGTTAGCAGCATTGCATTCTTCAGATGAGCTAACCGATTAACTTTCAATCAATCTACAACATCTATTATTACTTTTTGATGTCAACCTTGTTGAAATGATGTAATGTGCCTGCTCCCTTAGGGCATTTCCTTGTTGAGCAATGATTCGGCCTCTTCACAAAGAGCGTTGTACTTTATTTCGAACTTTAACTATCTTACAAAGAGCATTGTAATGCATTTTGAATCGATATTCTCAAATATCGATCAAGCCTTATTTTATGCAATAGTAAGTGATGTGAATAAATTGATTGATGTGAATATGTCTCTTTATTCAAAATATTGACAGTGTTGCTATGAGGCATTCCCTTCGTTGTCCGATGTTTAAACGTTCCTAAACCTCAAAAATGCAAAAATTATTATTCTGCAAGTTTCGAATTACCTCACAGATTACTACGCATCTTCTCCTAATTTTACTTTGTTTCAGCGCTAAGTAGCTCTTCTATCTATTGATATTGTTGCACTTTAACTTGTCATTTCAGCCATTTCACTTCCATCAGTTACTGAAAAACCTCACCTGTAACGTTCGACTGTGAATAGGAGCATTGCAAACTTTTTATAACATAATAAATGAATGGATAAATGAATAAATAGATTAAAAAAAAGGATGAAAATCTGCAAAACGAGGTGCGCATACGGACCTCTCGTGCGATAAGTTTGCAGCAATTGCGCATAAGTTTCAGTAATATTAAATAACAAAAAATAATAGCAATATTTAGCGGATTTCAGGAAATTTTAGGAAATGATATTTCCAGCGTGAATTAAATGTTGCTTCTGAGTTTTCCGCTGCACCTGCAAAATTAAGTGTTGCCAACAGGCATGATAAATACTACCCTCGCTTGCGCACTATCAACGTTTTTGAAGCTCTTACTTCAAACTGACTTCAATCAACTTCTCCTCTTATATATATATATATATATATATATATATATATTATATATATATATATATATATATATATAAGCATATATAGTTCATGTATTTATCTAAAGCATATATAGTTCAGTCTCCGAAGCACATCCAAAGCACAATTTTAGCGTGCCAACTTTTTGATCGCCTGCTGCGCAAACACTAGTGCAATATTAGTTTAGCCTACAAGCTCTGATGCTTCTTTTTTAACATCATCTAGTAATGTTAAGAAATACGGACATGTCCGAAAACGTTCGTCGTAACATCGGGGTATATGAGACATACTGCTGGATTAGTGTGGATCAGCCTTCGATCTGGAATTTTGTTGCGACTTCCGAGCAGTTTATGTCTTGTCAACAACACCTGCGACACTCCTTCAATTTTGAGTTGGATTGCGGCATTGAAGCAGCATCGGCTTATTGTCAGTTATGCGCTATATAAGGGGGTGTTGCTTAAAAACGACGGTTCAGAAATTTTGTTGTTGGGTATCATGAAGTAGAGCACAAGCCGCGATGCGAACGTCTATGTTCTCTGGATTCTCAGGCATTACCTAAGCAACTGGAGAGGAACATCGAGCAAACGACTCGACATCTGGGAGCAACTCTTCCATGTTCACACTGGAGTACGAAGCGAACACTAGACAAACTCGGCCACAAAAATTTTCTAGGCCAATATTTGCGGCATGAGCTGACGCATTAGAGAAAGTCATCGATAGCATCGATGTACGAATATTTAGTAGAGTGATATTAAGTTGTTGTAAAGTCATATAATTCTGAAATAAACTTGCTGATAGTGCCAAAACTCGGGAAGCAATTTTGTATATTTGAACTTGGTTAATGAACTGCAATTGCGCTCGAAATTTAGCATAATGATCAGTGAAAATTTCGGCTCGGCGATCAATATAATGTGCTTTTCAGTTTCGGGAATGAAAGACACATTTCCCAATTGTTATCCTTGATGACTATTCAATATTACCATATCATATGCTTAATTTTTTTAAAGCACGATATGCCCTCCCAACATTCATTCTCCATGTCCATGAACGGTCCTATCATAAGCTTATTGTATTTTGGGTGGTTTCAATCTGCTATAGGGATATTTCATAGATTTTTTCAGCTATCTCTTCCAAATTTTAGAATCGAAATAGATTTACTGACACTCATCCGCACCTTTTAATATAAAAAAATTTTTTTCACAGATAGAGTCACAAATTTCACATAAAATTACAAAGTTTCCGTAGATTGTACGACTGAAAATCGAAAAGCACGCGCCCATCGAAAATTTATCCTTGCTTAAATGAAGGCAAATGATTGCTTGGATGATATAATACTTGTGCGGAATTTTTTCAGTAGGAGATGAAATGTCATTCCTGTGAGAAATTCTCTTCCATTAGGAGGCAAATGATTCTGGGCCTTTTTATGGCTCTTGTTGGTCATATTGTTTGAATTTAAAATTTTGCATACCGTTAGACTTTAAGAGTATTGTCGAATGAGAGATCTTAAAATGTATCAACTTTGGACTGCGTTTGCTCGTCGGATCAATAAGTTGGCAATTACTAAATGAAACCTTGAAGTTCACCGACTGACAATCACATATATGGACAAAAAATGTCAATTATTATACATTATTGCAAGCTTACTTTAGGCAAATGCACTATAACACGCCGTCTCTGCGTTTATATAAATGTGTGTCTGTCTATTTGTTAGACAGCTCTAACTCGGCAACAAAAACGACTGGAGTGACAAAATTTGCAAAGCGTTGCCAGTACACGATATATGAATTCACCCCCTCCATCCTCTCGCCCAATTGCACTCACGCACAACACATTCACGTTGATGCACTAAGGTGGAAAAATGTGAATACATTTTTTATTGCTCGTTTCATTTTGCATAGATCCGGTGACAATAAAGCAATTCTCGTGTAGATTTGCACGAAACGTAGAATTAATTATGAGATAGAATATGAAGGCATTATTTTGTTTACTAATTACTCGTCCGGAACTGGTGGCCAGGATGGTGACGTATGAAAGCGCCTATCATGTCAGCTCATCCTTCCTAGGAACTTATTTTGCTGTATTAGATTACAACGAAGACGAGGTGACATATAAACAAGGAATTAATATGTAAATCGGATTGACGATCTTTTTTTGCGAAGAACTTTACGTTATGTTCACAGAGTATGGTGAGTGTTGATTCAGGCGTGAAGAATAAACGAGAACCATCGAAATATCAGTTGAAATAATGGAGCTGACGTTGTTGTTTTTATTTGAACTGTTGCTTCTCACTGATGCGAGTATTTCCACATCGATATGTGATCGTTTTGACGGCCACAGTGGAGCCGAAGAAGCACATGAATCGTGCAGCGAATTCTGCGAGATCAAAGTTTGTTTCCAATGTTTCATCGAGGAATTTTCCGTTCTTTATGTTTTTAATAATCATGATATCAATTAGTGATGAAAAAATTAAGAATGATTGAAGATTAGTTTTCCCATATGCAAGAGGATAAACGTGAAAAGAAGATTCGAAAAAAGTTTTCGATTTTAAAAGGAAAGAGAGTGGGCGAAGAACATACAGGATGTTTTGTGAAAATTAAAACAGCAAATTTTCAGCGAAAATCCACTCTTATCTATGCGTCTCAGTGTTTCTTATCACATCATCTATGTAATGTGTCTATGTGTCTCTCTCCAACCTTATGGATGTGTACAATCGTTTTATCTATAACTGGAGAGTGAGAAAAAGATCTATCGAATTTGTCTGCATTATTCTCTCTGAGAGAACAAATTTCATTATGGACTCTATGCGGATCGCCAAAAACTTCCTTGGATTACGTAATAAAAGCCATAGTTGCATGTGATGAATGTAATCGAATTGAAAAATATAAAAATGTTTTCTTTCTAGTTCCTTGTTTTTTTTTTTACCCCATTGTTTCTCCGTTCTAAGGACTTATCAGTAGGAAACTTATCACTAATTTCTATCACTTTTTCGTTCCCTTTCCTTCCCATGTTCGAGTACACGGAAAATTATTCTGCATACCTGTCATTTTATCACACATATATTGCACAATTGTTGTCATTATTTCTAAACTAATAAGTTCGCATTATACTTCTTTATTTCAAATTTAATTTTTTAATTCTATTACAGATTATCGGCTAAATTCTGCTAAAACTATTTCTATATTAAAATATTACTTACGTATAAATTTTATTCATGTAAACATTCATATACAAATTAGAGTCTTTTGATTCTATTCCAATTTTACTTTATCTATCTCCAACGTTATATGCGTATGAGTTGAACGTCGAAAATATATACCACATCATCGAAAATGTGTGCCCGTGTTTACTTGAATTTAGTTAATTCGAGTGTAACCAAAAACTGAACGCAGTGAAATTAGAGATCACCAGTTGGAGGGAGGAGGTTCTAATCAAATAATCCAGACGTATTACGGTAATCAGCAGTTTTTATTGCAGGGATGTCATATTGGACGATGTGAGCGATTATTTTGGCTAAACAAATGCTCATGTTGGTGGTGTCTACCATCAGTGAACTTAGATGATTTTAAATGAAGCAATTTTTAAATTGAATGTTGTGGATTTTACCAGTAAATATTTGTGAATGCCTCTTATTCTCATCTACAATAAATTTCTCTCGTTATCTAACGACTAAATAAGCAACACTGCACCAACCCATTTAAGAAATTCCTCATTTATACAGTTAAACCATAGGTGGCAATAAGAATTGGTATATCAGAATCTGCGATTGATTAGATTTTTAACAAATAACTTTTTTACCAAACAGTTAAATTCTAGCCAAGCAACTGCTGAGAATTTTTTATGTACCAAAAAATTCAGAATATATTATCAAAAAAAAAAATCTGTCATGAAATTCTTACCATTAATAACACAGAATATATTTATAATAACTAGAAGAACAAGAAAAAATGCATTTCTCGAAGCTTTTATTTGTTGCAATGCAGATGCAAAACATATTTAGCTCTACCTTCGTATATTTTCTACTACAGTCAATATGGAACGTTTTGACAGTAGCAGATAGAGATAAAATGCATTTCTTCAGCATGCATTTCGCATACATTTACATGCAAATGTATAGCGTTTATAAACTTTGACCATTTCAACTATGGCTCCTCTCCCACTCCCTTCTCTCTGTTTCTAATAATTCCTCTACGAAATTTTAACTAAAATAGTGGCTTGTCATTTGCAACGTTATTTATGATTATTGCATATCATGAAATTTTTAAGAAGGAAAATAAATCCTCTTTATAGAGCGCTTTTTCAAAAAATTCCAGCAATTCATAACCCTCCCGAAGTTTCTTCGACGTTTTGTCCTGGCAGATATACAGTTTGCATTAGACCTTGTTCTATGGGGAGAAGGTCTTTTTGGTCTGCGGGATCCTTTTAGTAGTCAAAAATGATTTCCAGCACATGATTAGGCATTTCAAAGACTCGGTCGCATGTATCAAAAAATTCGATAAATTAAGGTAATTAGATTCAGTTCTTCTTTGAAAATTGACGGAATGAAATTTAGGCAATGAAATCTTAATATATGTTGCGATCATTGATGCAATAAAAGATCAGAGTACTATTTAGAGCTAGCAGTTCCATTACTCTAATATGCTAGATGTAGGAAGTACCATAAGACAGGTAGTCGGAAGAGTGATAATAATGGTTCACTATCAGCCAACTTTACACTTGCGATGACAAAATAATTAAGTTTCGTTGGAGGTCTTGCAATCGACGCAAAACTGCTAGGACGGATAGACGCAAAATTTTGTTGGGGATCGCCAAATGCAAAAATATTTAAGGGAAGATGAATGCTGAATTTCAGTGCATGGAAGCAATCATTCTTGGTTCTCAGGTGAAATTCCAATTTTAGGTCAACATCCGATATTCGAACACCTTTTGGTGCTAATACTATTTCGCTACCGGGTTCGAGCAATTCTGAACTGCATCAACCAAATTTTTGAATAAGTACCATGAATTTATTCCGACGGAAAGAGAGCTAAACCAAAATATGAGACAAAAAGGAAGCCATGGTGGTAAGAGGGGTCACTACATAGGCTTTCTCCTAACCTACCCAGTATTAGCGACCAACTTTGCGAATATTTAAAAAATGACGAAATAATGCATGAAGGGAATCATTTTTTTTAAATGGACTATGTAAATACAAAGGAACTATCGAAATGCCTATCATCCTTTCGCATTAGCACAAGTGAAATTTAAGCAATATAATGGTTCAGTTATTTTTCGACTTTCATAAGAATCTCTTTGTAGACGAATAAAATAAAATTAACAGATGGGCTTGCACATAGACGCATATGAACTCCGACTGCTCCTATGATATATAATTCAAGAAATTACATATGAATCATATGATGGAATAATTTTTAAAAAAATAAATAAATAATTGTCAGATATGTTCAGAATGACTCATTAATGTGAATAAATTCACTACTAAAATCGTTTATTCAATAGATATAAAACGTTTTACTTTTGTTAAGAAGAAACGGGTGTAATAGTGAATAGGACAAAAAATCACAATATGATTCAGCACGATGAACGTTTCGCAAAGCAAAAGTCAGTGAGCACCGATCGGCTATATAAGCATTTTGCATTCGTCCAACGTCTATCAGTTCGTGGTGGATCGCTTGGTTGCGCTTCTTAAAGCATCTCAATAGACGTTCCAATCTTCACTGTGCATCTTCTCTTCGTTTTATTTATTATGCATTTTTTGCAAGTTTTTTTTTTCCTCTGAAATTAATAGTTTTAGCAAGAGATCCACCGTATTTTTTATATGTGAGCATATGCGCATGTATTTATTTCATTGCTCATTTTTATCTTTTTGAGTGTCTTTATATCACTTGATCACTTGATAGGCCGGATTATCTGATGAGGCACCGAAGGAGGATTTTGCAGCGGGAGTGTCTTTATATAAAAAATCAAAATTTAAAAAAAATTTATCATAAATTTTGCTCCATGTAAATTTATTGGTTGCAGTATTGAATCAGAAATTCAATTTAACTGTAACGGTATTAAAAAACTGGAAATAGGCAAATAAAATATGAAATAATATGAGCACAAAAAGCCAACTAATGAAAATGCTGGATGTGAAATTGCTCTTCAAATCCACTCACTTAATTCAGAGCGAAAGTTTTTTTTGTGTCGATCAATCAACTCAAAGCTATAAACAATTTTGCAGCGATAAAGTCGCCTTAATCAACGATCATATGGAATACTGTTGAACTATCACCCATCAAATTTAATGGGTGGTCATTAGTGCTTGATCATTCGAGAACGCCCCATCCTTACATTTATAGGAAGAAGCAGTTAAACTTTTACAAAAAAATTTTCCATGGCAATTGGCATTGCCATGGAAAATTTTTTTTTTTTTTTTAAAAAGGCTTCCATTACGATTCTGTTGGTCGACGTTTTAAAAGTGAAAAAAATTTATTGTTTTTACTCAAGGTGCTAACTCGAAAAATTGAAGATGAGTATGTTTGGCCGATTAGATAGCAGATAATACTTGTTTAACAAGTTTTGCTTTTATCAGGTGGGATCCATTATTTTCGTGTTTTTTTAAGGATATTCAGCAAAAAAGACAAAATCATTGTCGGCCATGAAAACTGCAATTATCGTTGTATTGCTGGCCATTTTGGCAGCAACAGATGCAGCCATTGACTTTTCATCATGCGCACGTATGGATGTACCTGGATTGAGTAAAGTGGCACAAGGACTATGCATATCTTCTTGCAAATTCCAGGTTATTATCTTCCCCTTAAAAAAATTTTCGCAATGGCCAAAAATCTAAGTCTTAAATAGCTGCAAATCGTTGATATCAATTTATGAATTCATTTTTGCGTGCATTTGCAAATTGCAAGACGCATTAGGACGATATGGCGTTTACGAATATGAATATGTGAGTATGCGTATGTACTTGTATGTCTGTGTGCATGTTGAATATTTTCACCTCGAGAATCAGTGAAGCTAGAGTTAGTGAATTTGAAGCGCATAATCTACATCATATGAGTCCTTCAAAATGTTCGAGTTAATTCAGAAAAAAATTCGTATTTAAGAAATTATAAAGTTGATTAGGTTGAAAAACATGCAATGCAACTAAAAACATGCATGAAAAGTCGATATAATAAATGCTTTTGCGCTTCATTTATTAAATCAACTAGCTTCATAAATCATCAGGTCATAATGAAACACATCGAAAAATGAATTTACATCTGAGTTGATCGAATGCTCGCATAAATTCTTTACTAGAGATTCACTCATCGTATTGCTGCCACATCACCGCACAAATCTTCTGGAACAAATTTTATAGCTGCTAAGTTGAAACTCTCCATGGGTCAAGAGACAGGGGGATAGACGTAGATGTATAAATATGCACAGATACAACATCATTGCAACATAGATCATGTGTGTGCGTGTTGTGTCTGTGCGTGGATATTGGATCGATAAAATATATAGATGCAAAAGCACATAAAAAACGAATTTTTCTGCAAAACGTACAAGCAAGGGTGAATGCCAATATGCAAGAAGTGTTTTGTTGGCAATTTCTAAAATCATTCAATGTGATAGATGCGGTTAAAGAGGTTTCATTTTATATAAAAATGTAAAATCAGCTAAGACTAATCAGGCTCCTGCTCTGATCCGTAAGAGCTTATAGACAACCGCTGCATTTCTTGGAGTTATCTTTGAGATCGATTCAGGTGCATAGTTCTGACGTTTTCTTCTTGCGACTAAATTTCCTTTTTTTTTTCACCGCGTTTTTGTCTCATTTGTCTCACATAGATTTTAAAAAAATGCATGCTACTATTACTCGCTCATCACAAGTGGTAGTTTTTTTAAACTCTAGACAAATGATACAACCAATAATGAGTTCGTATTTTAAATGATCCGACCGTTCATAAAAGTGCTAATAAAAACGATTCGTTTGTCTCACCTGGTCACTTGCAAACTTTTGGCCAATTAAAGTCATACCAATGGACCAGTTTGAAATTATTGCTGGTGGATGAGCCTGTGGTACTGCATACGTCTGTCACAGTCGCAATTCCATTTCAATTACTTATAAACTGAAACCGCCAAACAGATGGTCACATGTAAAAGCACATACACATATGTAGTGAGACGATACAGCATAAACGAAACTAGCAAATGCAAATTTACAAAGTTACAAGAAAAACAATGCAAGCAAACATAATTGCGATTACAGAATTGTGGTACCGGTCACTGTGAGAAACGTGGCGGTCGACCGACTTGTGTTTGCGGTCGATGTGGACTAGGAGGTGGTGAATGGCCAAGTGTACCTATGCCAAAAGGACGACGTTCACGTGGACGAAGACATTCTTAAGAACAAAGAATAATCACTGAAACTTTTGAAAAATAAATTCTCAATATACAAATGTCGTTGACTATTAAATGCAACCATACATTATTTACTAAAAAATATATATTGTTTCTTGTGACTATTTGTCAACTACAATCGTTACAACTAATAAAACGATCAATTTTTTCTTAAATATGAAAAACAATGACTAGAGTGATTGATAAACAGATTATGGCCACACATCGACAAAACTATTGCACACACCAGTTTAGGATGTGATAAATACAAATTAACGCTAAAAGTAGCAGATGAAGTTATCCTATAGTGTACATTACACTTAAAAAGTTTTGCAACTTGACGTTCAGTGGATTTCAAGCATAAACTGTCGGATAGATAAGCAAGCATATTATGACCTATGCAGAGACGAAGCATTTTCTCCAAAGGTTTTTTTGCATATGCAAATTTGCAAGAGCGCATAAGTTTTTGTTGTCGAAAAGACTGTCATGATCTTACTTTCCTCCTTATGGATTCATTTTCGACAGCATCAAAGATGCTAAAGGATGAACGAGTGCTTTGTTTAAAAACAAAAGTCGTTATCGCTATATAACAGTTATGAGCGGGTGCATTGTTTGAAAAAAAGAAGTTGTTATGGCCAAATAAGATTTATATCTTTTAAGATATTTTAGCTACGTGAAAAAATGCAAAAAAATTTCAAAGCGGGTCGATGCTTCTTTTTCTCTCGCTCAGTAAAAGCTTCCTTAGCGGATGATAAAAACTGCTTTAGTGGATATCAAAATCTCATGGCTGTTTTATCAAATAGAAACCTCGACTAGAATTCAAAAATAAGCAGTTTTTGTAAAAGAGCCCTAAGCAGTCCTCTTTCAATCTTTCAACATTATTCTATATGCTATTTAGTAGCGAATCATAGAGATGATACGTTTATGATGAAGATAGTAGGGTATAAATAAATAACCTCTATTGTACAATGAAGAATAAGGCCAATACAGAAATGAACTTGAATTATTAGATTGAAAATAATTGATTACGTTTTAAGAAACATTCTGCTTGGCTCTCTTTGGCATGCTGAATTTCTGGGAAGGTTGATATGAGGATATGATCGGATGGTGGTATCCATTTGTGCATCCATCAAGTGACTGTAATTTTAGAAGCAGCGCTTCTCACACTGGAAGTAGGGATATTTTGACATTTATGTATACATATATACACATGCACATACACAACGTTGCGTGATGTGTTTATCAAGTGCAAATTTTGTGCAATGTGCAAAGTGAAGGCAAGTATGAAAAAATGTTTATAATAAACAAAGGTACGATATCATATAACACCTCAGTTTCAACCAAACCGTGTTAGTGAACCTATCAATAAGAGTAGGGAGTGAAAAAGATAATTGGAAAAAGGATAATGTAAAAGGGCCAGCCGAAAACGACTGATATCCTGCAATTGTTAAGCGCTGGTCGATGCTCTATTCCATTATAGATGCTTACTGAACCATTCTTGAAGGCTGCCCTTGTTTTTACGCTCAGGTCATACGACAACAATATTTATAGAGGGAACGAAACGATATGGAAGGTTGAGCCAATTTGCAGCAGATATTGTAAATACGTTTTTATTGCGAAGATTTATGTGAAGCACTACCGTTCTAGACACATCAATAGAAAAGAGTGCATCTTTCCTGCAACGATCACCAAGCCTTCCCTGCAGCTCAAGTTTGTTTCCTGAATTATGTGATGGATTGACTTGAATTGATCGTTTTTTCTATTTCTCTCTCCTATAAAACAGAAAATAAAGTTTTGTACCACAAAAAACAAAGCAGCAAAGGTGTACAGCAAATGTTCCGGAAAGAAATGATCTCATTCTACGTTGATAGAATTGAAATCGTTCTGTCTCATTGTTGCGGATTTTGAAGTGTGTAATCTTCTAAATTATGTGGTATGATTTTCGCAAATAAAAGGATAATATGTGAAACTGTGAACTTGAAGATTGGGTTTCTGCACAAATATCGAAGATAAAATCGAGATGACATAAGTGAAGTGCATTAGTTTCAAGAATGGCATGGCGGTGTGGGCATAGGCTAGAGAAGAGGTTCTGATCCAAATTGGAAGCAACTATTTCATCTTCGAATGCAATTTTCCATACTTTTTTAACTAAGAAAAGAACTACTTTTCTTATTAAAGGCCAAACCAGCAAGGATGATGCATTCTTTCAAATTGAATGAACTCAAGTAGAACTATATTGCAATCAGTCCACTAGATCCATCTTTTCCAAACAAACTTTGCTTACTGCTTGAGAAGACAAAATGTTTGGTTAAACGATTATGGCAATAATAGCGAATGCGTTTACTAATAAAAAAACGATGGTGAATGTAACAATAAATTTTTATATGTACGCCTGACTCAGCAATAACAGAACTGAATAAAACCATCAACCAAATTATAGCACATCAGAATATGGAACGATAATAGAAGCCCAACTAGATTCTGTATAAGGTTTCAGGATATGCATGGAGATTATAAACTAGCACAGAAGACAGTAGATTTCTTGATTATTATGGTGGAAATGGTCATAGAGATTGAAATAAGTCACCCGAGATGATAAGCAGCAAATGCATTACTGTCACTAGCCACAACGACTCCTCTTTCAAGATGTAATGGAACCATAGGCATAAGGGGAGAAAGGTGAGGCATGAAAAGGTTATCGGAGGCAACACTTTTATAAAAAGGAGTTAATGCCCTCCACCAAGGAATATGGAAAAAGCATGTCTACCACTTAACACTTAAACCTCAAATTAAAACAGCGCGATTAAGTAATGACTGTTGAAGCTTTAAAAACGCACTAGCAGAACGAAGAGAGGGTGGTTTCGATGAATATAAGAGAGGTTTTTTTTATATTAAAAGGAGAGGTTCTCTTATATTAAATCTAGGAAATCCAATAGATGTTTTTTCTCATGTCTATTTATACGGTTTAATGATCTTTTAAAATTTCAAACCTAACACTTTCATTATCAAAAACATTCCAAAACCCACAAATATATAACCGAATATCGTAGAAAATTGCGAAAAATTCAAGTGCATTGTCTAAAATTTTCGCAAAAATCACAAAGAAAGAAGCGCGTAATTGAATTCGAATTGAAAAATTCGTTTTATTGAATTGAATAGCGTAATGAAAGCAAAAAACGTGACAATCATATCTTATCGATTAGTGATCGCTAAGCATAGTGCAAACTTAATTAACTCTCGGGGTTTTAATAAGGAATAAAGTGATGTTTTATCGCAGGAAATAGAAATATTCAAACCAAAACTTGAGCTTGGTGTGTTGTTTTGTTGCGGCCAATTAACGGTAATTGTTCCGAGTCATCTCAACCTTATAGATGCTGATTCAAATAAGCATTAAACTTCCGCCAATGTTTTTGTCAACTATACTGCCTCAAACTCCTGCTCAGTGTGTTTTCCTCCTCGACTGTTTTCTGTTTGTATCATGTTTGGCTGCTTTCACCTGGCAGGTGTTATATATACGAAGAACAGTTATGCTCAACACCTCATTGAAAATGATTGATTTTAGTTACATTTTAGTTACATGGGATAATTGCTACGAATACGCGATCAACTGTTCAGATTGTTCGCAATCTCATTAATATTGTGTAAGTGAATTGTGTAAGTGATTAGTCGCACGCGTGATTACGTGCCATTAGATTGCCACAGTTTAATTACTCATATAATAATAGAATCTGATTAATTAAATTCACACTAAAACGATCACGTAAATATCGCTTAATTAACCACCTCTTACGATTAAAGGTGTCTGTATATAAAGGCACCGAGAAGAAATCCTCATCTGTATTTGCCGCGATAAGTCAGCAGCACGATGTGGATTGCTCTTATGTAAGCGTTATTGCTTCCCATTTATCGCTATTACTTGTTCAATATTCGCTTATTTCATTTCTTTGCTGAAAGTATACATTCAAATATTGAAATGAACAGCTTGTTTTTTCTCTTGTTGGAGGGAAATATAGAATTCCTGCTAAAAGGTATTAGAATACCGCCGAGAAATCTGATTGCGACTATAATTTCCTTGGTACATTTGTCTCCTTGAAAAGCTAAGGACGCAGTAGAATGTCACTATAGTAACTCAAATCATCGACTGTTTTTTATTTGCGCACCTCGCTCCTTCATATAGCTCATTATACTTCTTTCAAATATGCCAATGTGCATGGAAGTCGACAGGCAAGGAGCCTTGGATGTCGAAGATTTCAGTACCATTCATTAGCCAATATAAAGGGCCTATCAAATTTTATGAATTCTTGAGATTTTTAATGTGTTGCACCTTAAAAAACTTGCTGATTTCCTAGATACTCCAATTCGTTAGGGTACAAAAGCTATGTACGGGGCATTACTGAATACCAGATATGCTGCCTTTATTTAAGAATGTCTTTGCCGGGTGCAGGAAAATAGATACTGCTGTATACGTACTAATAGGTACTGCGCCGTCAGCAAATTGAATGAAAGCATGTTTGTACTAGTGGAATCCAGACTCGGACTTCTCTATAAAGTTGCTCACATAGCTGACTCTGGTACTTCCACTCATAACACATAAAACATTTTCTTGTGAATAATTCTGAAAAAAAAATTGAAATTAAGGACAATGCAAGAAATTGTGTTCTTAAGAGAAATTTAACGCTTTTTCATATCATAAATCGTTCATAGTGCTTGGTGCCTTGGGAAAAATTATTCATAATTTTATTTTACCTTTATTAACCTTCACTATTATTGCCACATCCGAGTGAAATGAATTGATTTCCATAATGCAAATGTCATTCAAAGCGAATATGCTATACAACGGTGGCTTCATCCCTATCATCTCATCCCTATGCATGCTAAGATGTAAAAGCTTTACTCGACTATCGTAAGCTTATTCGGCATTGCTCGCGGTGCCAAGGAAAGTAATTATTTTATGATCGTAATTATGTTCAGGATCACTATTGATCGCCAAAAAAAATTTTTGCCATAGGACCGTCCGAAATCGTTTTTTTGTGCTCGGGAATCGTTCCGAAGGGAGTTGTAACTTTCGGAGCCTCGGAGTTCAGGAGTTTTGAACTTTGCGCAGTAGAGTCTAACAAAACTTGCTCAATTTTTGGGGAGAAAAAGATCACGCATGAGACTCCAATATAAAAACGAAAGCTCATACTCGCTCTCTTAAATTCTCTACAAGCGTATTAACAGGATACTCGCATACACATATGTGTATCTGTATTTATTTTGGCTCCATTTTGCCAGTCGCAAAGGATATGATGATGAAAATTGATAGGTGCGTGATAAATTGGCGAAAACGACACAGACGCAAAATTCTAACGCTTTGACCTATGGATTTTGGCTAACAACAATCACCTTGACCAACAACATGTACTTCATGATCCTTTAGAGCATACAACGAATCAGCACAAAGGGCGCTTCATTGCTTAATCACAAGTTAACACAAAATTAAGCGCTCTACAGTTGTCGCTATAAACATTTGAGAAACTTGTGAGTACAAGCAAAATTACATAACCGTCAATCATAATGTATGCTTTTCCGTTTAATAAACATGTGCTACCCTTATTTAGGAAATATGTTTTGCAAATTTTATGCAAATTATGGGAATTTCATTAAGCAAAAGCTGAATGATTTCAAAGAACGTTGAGATGCAAATAAACCTACTAATTCCGCTTATGATAATTTCAATAACAACACTGATCAAAATATGCATATCACAAGCACAACTTCTTAAGAATCGTTGACATTGATAAGATGTGTTGTGCTTTCAGAGCTTTCAGTGTTTTTGCTCGCTTATATGCGGCTCCCTTAGAAGTAAATACTATTGTTGGCCAAAACGATCAAACAATCGTCAATGGCAGTTTTGTTTGCATCATTCAGGTTAGTTCTATTTGTCTGATCGTATATCAAGGAAGTAACACCAAAATAGACATCTAAATTTTGTGAGAATTCCTTCATGTAAAATCTTTCCAGGTGAGAATATTTGTATATGAGGTTTTCATCATTTTGCCAGGATGTATTTATGCAACAGATCATAACAAATCATTGTTTCTATCGTTTGTTTATTAAAGAGGGATACGAAATAAAGGGTATGCCGAAAAAGTTCAATAATTGAAACGAAAGTGAGAATCACTTCATACAGCCACATATTGCAGTAGCTCGCAAAATATCTCCATTATAATGCGATAAGGATGTGCTTTAGAGGCTTGGAAATGAGGCAAATATGAAAAGATGTTAGGCGAGAGGAATAGGAGGATAGAAAAACAAAATCGTTTCATGTGTTTGTCCATCTTTCGAAATATTAGTTGTTCCAAGGGCTAATTGCAGTGCAGTACAAATCCAGTGATGACTCCCGTGAGAGGAATTTCAGTATTAGTCTTACTGAGAAGCTTTAAATGAAACTTTAGCAACAGTTAAGGATATATCAATTGTATACTTCGGCGGTTTTTGGAAGCAACAATTATGGTTTCATTTCTAATAATCCACAGATTTCTTCCTCTATTTTGAACTGAAATTTTTTCTTGAAGATCCTTACCATTTTATAAACCATCAAGGGATTGCATAAAAAGATGGACTATTTAGGGTGGCAATTTGACGATAAATGGCGAAGAAAAAGGTCCACTCACTGCACAACAACTAGCTGAACTGCAGCAATATCAGCAGAAGGTCGATCAGTGGACATTATCAGTCAAAAGCGCCTTGTGGATGGTAAAACTTCATAGCCACCTTCATATCACAAAACCCGTGATTTCACTGCTCAGTAGAAAAAAAAATTTTGTTTTTAAGCGGAATGCGCAATCACTATAGAAAAACAACCATGGCAAATTCTGCATCGATATATTGCAACGGAGTTGGTAAGACTGCAAGAAGATGAGCATGCAAAACTGCTGCACACTACTGAAATTTTGAGAGAAAATAATGTTAACGAAAGAGCAACTGGCGAAGCAGGCCAGCAGAGATGGCAGGATATGCGCTTTTTTGCTTGAGTCAATCACAGTCACAAGTTCCCAGCAATTAAAAATAAGACATCCATATTTTAAATGATCGGGATCGATGACACTGATTTCTATAGAAAACTTGCATTTCTGCAATCCGATCTGCAATTCAGCACCAATATAACCCAATCGCTCATATGAACTCGATGAATTAAGTTGATGAGGATTTCCCACACTTTACAACACATCCATTACACTTCATAGCCTCAGGTTAAATGGTTCAGGTATTGGAAATGTCATACAGATAAACAGACAAACGTGCACATACATGTCTAATATGCTGTCACGAAGATCAGCTTTTAAAAGACGCTAGAAATTTAGAGGCATCGAGCTTGAATGATTCCATTTTTCATTTCTTCGAATTTGTTCCGATATTCGCAGATAACAACGTTTGAGACGCAAAATCACCCTTCAAGATGGCTTTTGTGTGGGATAAGTTGCCCAATTCTTAGAAACAAGCTAATTAGTTTAGGCGCATTTATTGGCCAATTTCATTGAGAGCTTAGAAAAATCTTAACGAAGAATTCTACGATAAAATATCAAACTACTTTGTGTATGAAGTTTATCACTAGATGTATCATCTTCAAACTTGAATGTTGCGTTTACAAGCGCATGCAAAATTTTCATGAATCAAAAACGACATCAATCTTGCCCATCAATCATTTTTGGCCAAGCTCTTTTTCCCTTCATTCATGTGACTAATTTATCAGTGACCCTCATAAAAAATAATGCTGTTCTCAGAAATATAACCGTTACTTATTTGTTACGTACTCTCGGTTACAGGCGGCGAAAAAAGTTTCAACAACCACTATGAGTTCGGCACAATCGACTGTTCAAGATAGTGTTCCACTTGGAAAAGGTCAATCTGGCAACTTGAACAGCAGGAGTCAGCACAATTCTAGCAGCTCTCATATGAGTACCAGTAACAACGATCGCATATTAGGCAGGTCTCGCGGCCACAGCCAATCATCCATCACACAGCAACCGTCAGTCAATGTCGCAACAAAAGGTCCAATTCGGTTCACTAGCGAAACCACTCCAATTCCTATCCCAGAAATCCCGTCATTTTGTAAATGAATATGAACAATTATATGCATCAAATTAATTATATGTATTAAATCAATTATATGCACTTCTCACACCGGTTAAATTAATGCATTTTTTACTCGTATCAGCAGGGCATTCAGCGCTCATTTACGATTCACCAACCGGCAATCATATTACTCGACCGCTTGAATTTGTTCGATCTTAGAGTTCGAATTCGACAACTTCAAAAAAGGCATAAATTTCACTTTTTTCTTCTCATTCCGTTAACGTGGAATATCTCCATCAAGTTTGATCGGTTGAAGTGGGAAGCTGCTTTTTTTTTTGATATTTCGTTCAGCAAGCCAAATTTAATTCTAGAGATCGAATATGCTCGACTAGTCGAATGATAAAGGTTGCGCATCCGCTAACAATATTCGAGAGTATCCCATTCTAGGTGACGTCTTTTCTAAATCGACTATTTTCGTACTGGGAGCTAATGCATATGTAATTTCAATCCAACAACTAGTTACGGGCATATAATCATAGCTGGTGGAATGCATACATCTGCTTCGACTACATGAAGATCTTAAAAAAGAGATCGTTGAATATCTCATGTTCTATATTAGCAATTAAATGAAACATCTGTCTATTTTTGCCGAAACTCGAAAACAAGTGGACGATAATGGCCAAACCCTATATGCGTTGGTGCGGTTACATCCTGCTAGTTACATACGTCAGTGAGGAGTGACTCCAAAGTCAGACTCCTTCGTGAGTTCATTCAGATGTTTAATTCGAGCTGATCCGATCGTCAGATGCATTCCAATATTTCATAAACAGTGGGTGACTGATCGGCGCAGTTTGAGTTAGCTATGGGGATGGATTTCAAAAGTTTCACTCCGGAGTGGTCCATTTTTACTGCACACGAAAGCATCAACAGTCACAACATTCAAAATCTTTTTCAGCATTTTATGAAAGTTTCAGGCATATTTCAAATGAGAGCACTAACATTCAATTCATATAAACTTTGCAAAAATGCATCTCAAATTATCGGTCATTTCTTTCCGATTTCTTTTTCATAGCGGAAAATTTTTTGAACTGTTGCCAATTTTTTAGACGAAGAACATTTCTATTGGTTTAATACCTTTGTTCTAACAAGTAAAACTATCTTTGTGGATTTCTTTTGTATGCAATCATCGTTCTATTGATGATCATTTATAACCGCACTGCAAATGCCAACTTGTGTGGGCTTCATCCTATTCTGAGTGACTGTAACTTATTTTAGCTTGAAAAATTCAACCCATCTATACAAATGATTGTATCGATAAACGACTGCGGACAACACTTTTCCTATTCATAGTGGATGCACATAATTGCGATTGAGCGCATAAAAAGGATAAGGGAAACACGAATTTATGCACCACTCAATCCAATCTGATCACGCGAATCCTCTTCTCTTTTATTCTCATTCTTCTTTCTCCTCCCATCCCTTTCCCCTCCTTTCCCCACTCCATGCCAAGGTACTGAAGGAAATGCATGCCCGAAGAGATCATTCGATTCACGTGAAAGTTTTCACCTGTCGATTGACGTATACTCACATCTGTATCCATCACGCACGCACCTGCGCGTGTCGGTAGGTACGTAGTTAAGTAGACCACACACAGACATCCATGAGACCGCATTCGATTGTGAGATGCTTGGAACAGTGGAGAGTGTATTCTGTTCGTAGCAAAAAACATTTAGATCATTGTACAAGACGAACTTGTTAGGTTTCTATGCACCTTTACATACCATTGCAACAGCAAAATTTAATACGTCAAATCAAAGCAAAGATTTCTTTACACTTTTCCAACTTTTAAATCAGCATAATACGACTGTCATATTGCGAAAAAACGTATTATGTCAAACCACAATCGATAAAAATTACTAAGAGTTAATTTGAGAAATCGTAGCGATTTATTTATAACGTTGAATTCTTTACTGATGTATATCCGATGAAAATGACAAACAAGAGTATAACATTCATGTGCTATTTTGAAAAAAAAACACTTAAAAAATTGAAAAATAAAGCTGCATCTATAAGAAACATTAGCAATAATTGACTCGTCTAGTAACTACAGTATTGTAAATGATGATATACTCACGTTACATTAGCATCGATGATTATGAAAGACGATATCGAGCGCATGAAATAAGATTCGATCTATGCCATGCTAATTAGACATCTAATAAAACAAAAGCCATATTGCCGACGTAATGCAATTGCAATATCTCAATGTGGAGATAAAGTGATAAGAGCAGAATAGAATTGAATAGTGCTTTGGGAATGGAAAAAAAATGTATAAAAAGCATACTTACATATTATATTGAATAAAACTTGGTATTGTATCTTTGACAGTGTTTATACTAAAAAGCAAGCTTGAAATCCTTTTATCCACTGATATTTTGATTTATCTTTTCTAACTGATAACAAAGCAAACCTGGAATTACGAAAATGAAAAAATTATTGCGATTTTTTTTGCATTCGAATTAACTAGCCAGCATATTCCTATTCTACTCTTTTTGAATCTTTTCTTTAATTTTTGATCTTGACGAAGAATTTTGCTTGCAATGATAGCGATGTACTTTTCTTCTGTCGTCGGTTACATTCATCGATTTCATTTAGACATTGTATGGATGTTTTTGATTTATTGAAGCTAGCGCTATCTCATGGATTTTTACACAGTTGAAGTGCAAGAGAAGAAAGAGATCAAAAACTATATTGCCTCGAAAGCTATAATATTCTCGTCAATTGTAGGCGTTAATTCTATGAACAGTTCTTAATGAGAACGAATCAACTAGTAATTTCAAATTCACCAACGTTGTAAAATTTGTTATCTGCGTTAAGCTCCTTAACAACTCAAAATATACTGTTCCCGCCTACTTCATTTTTTGTATTCGCTAGTGATTGAAAATTCATTGATAGCTTTGAATTGGATTATCGAATTTTAAAACAGTGACGAATGAATAGAGAAACAATTCACCGTCCGCTCAGGTGTCGTAATTGAAGTTTAACAGGTATAAAAATGCGCACCGAATTCCCTATAACTAAAAATCGGTAAGCCGCAGGAGAATAAAACTGATCACTGACATAATAGGAACATGTTGATCTCACAGCACGTTTACTTAAGTACGAAATCAAGTTTTAGTGGTTTCATTCCGGCAAGTGACGTAAATGATACAGAAGAGGCGCATATTCCTGCTCACTGAATTTTTTTAGCAACGGAGAAAAACTTTCGCATTCAGACAGCCTTTTGTTTCCAGGGTGTTAGGGTGCAAGTGGCAAACTAATCAAAGTGCTGTATCTATACGTAGAAGTTTTTGCGCTGAAGCGATCATACAAATGTAATGTGAAAATTCTTCTACTTGATTCGTTTCTCTAGTCCGAGTGTCTTACAACCTGGAGCGGCTGGCAATAATTATTGCCAGCCAAAGCGGCCGGCAATATATATATTTTTTTGACTTTTCGAGGCCATGAGCAGCGGAAATCCCAAAAATTTGGCGGCAACCGAGCGCAATTTTTTCGTTGGTGATAAATAGATTGGTCATCACCGGATTGCTTCAACGACGGTAACTCTTCGGCGAGTTGAACGCCTATAAGAAGAAGCAATCAGTGATGGATGCGAAAGGTATTCACACGCCTGATGACGCAGTCATTTCACCCATTTTCCGAATAATTTCACAGCAAAGTGATGATATTCTCCCGCATCAGTGTTCGGACATATGAATGAAATGAGTGAAATCTGGGTGGTACTTAGTAAATTTCGAGCTGACACGTTCGCCGCATTTGCGGGTTGAAGCCTTTCATTGTCAAACTGCACAATTCTGCTATCCATCGTTGATTTAAGGTGCTGAAAACTTTGCTGTTACACAAAAATGTAACGTCGTTATGGGTAATTTTTACCACAATGATAACATAGCCAAATGACGGAGCCAATCGTTATTATTGGCCTCTTGCGAGTAAATTGATTAAGTTTTTTAACGTTTTCTTAAAACTGTTTTTCTTTGGACAGATCAAAAGAGTTGTAAGTGTTTATATATTATATGAAAAGGGATGTGAATCATTTCTCAAATTGTGTCAATTAAAATAATAGAAGAAATATAATATTGTGGGGTGAAAAATAATAATAATGATTGGAAATTATTTGCCCAAGGTGAAAGAGAAACACTATGAATTATAGTGGTAGCATCTGACTTTCAAACGCAATATTTAAAGTAAATTTCTCGTTATTGTATGACTTTTTTCTTGATAATAATTGGTATATTTCATAATTCCGCAATTATTTTTTATAAATCCAATCGAGAGCTGCAATCGCAACAATGACTGCAGTATTGAATCATGCCCTAGGCAATATAGTGGCAACCGGTTTGAATGTTTGTTTGCTTACGCAAGCACAACAAGAAAAGACATCAATACAACAAAGAAATTCGCAAACGAAAGAAGGAAACTGCAAGATGAGTTACTAACACAAATATACCTTCAGCACTTTACAGCCAAAGTTGAAGAAAAGAATCCAAATCTTAGCATTTATATAAAACACACAACATTGCTGGAAAATTGATGTTATCCAATATAAATGGCAATTTCTTAGATTTTTTAAACTTTAGATATTTGTTCAGAATTGAATATGTAATATGCTTACAACCCCAATGCTATCATATTTCAATGATGAAGAATGCTTTGAAACTTTAAAGCATAATGTCTTATGGCCATTTATTTCAAATGCCCACTTCATCGAAACAACGAAAACAATCCTATATAATCCGAATCACATCTCGAAGTGCAGCTCTTCATCTGTCCAATTCTCGGAGAAATTGGCTATTCACTGTTTTTTCGCCAAAATTCCCACTTGACTAATTTCCAAGCCACCAAAGTTCATATATTATGCAGTGGAATTGGCATTCGTTAGATAACGCTGGCAGGAATGATCAGATTTTGTGAGTCGATATTTTGATTAGAAAGACCGACGAAGACCTTGCAATCTCGGGATACTTGCGAAAATTTCAACCTTTTTCAATTCCTGCGCGGAGTTTTTTTTCTTGTTCCTCTTACTTCCTAATTGCTGTCAACTTTCCCGAACTATCAAGGCTTACACCTGATGCTATACTTTCCACCCCTTCCCCCATCATCACAAAAACGGATTTAATAAGAGAGTTTTTACGCGATTCAGCAGTTTTTTCGCATATTTATATGGTGTTAAATTGCGACAAGTTCTTCATTGAGAATGCGGCCGTTGTATGCGCCGATGTAATTAATATGCGAGCAAAAATTTGCATAACCGTTTATACTTCAAATGTGAAGCAAAGCGTGCACTCATCAAATCTCATGCGCAATCATGTAAAATATATAATGCTTGTGAATTGGCGATGTGAAAAAATGCATTGCTGTGCGACAACGATGGAATCATTGGTAGGCGGTTGACGCGACAGTGTGACGATGATCTGAACAAAAAAATGCTTTAAATGGGAAATTTTTTTACTGCGCACAAAACTGACGATTCTCGTCTAAAAGTTTGCAACCTTTTCGTTGTTGAATGACATCAGCAGCCGGTGTAAAAATAAACACTTAGAACTTTTGAATAACTGAACATATTATGGTGCACCTCATCCAAGTAAGTCCAAGTTGTGAAGCATACAGCAAATACCCTAGTGAAAGTTGTCTAAAGTATTGATATTGTGTGAAATTTTCCTGCTATTAATTTTGCACAAGAGAATTTTTAAAAATTTCACGGAGATTTATTTTATTTAAAAATCGATTCAAATTTTCATGCAATCAATTTTAATCATGTTTTGAGCATGTGCTAAATCGATTAAAAAACTTATTTAGAACATTTATTAATTCATTTCGAAGCATTAATTCAGCCTCATTCAAACGTTTGGAAACTTTTGCAGCAAAAGCTGAATTTTTTAAGTGAAACTTTACAATATTAACAATTAGAACATTAGATAAAATAATAGTTGTTTGGATTTGTGAAATGTTTTAACAAAAGTGCAGAGGCAATGTGTAGCAATAACCGGTTTTCGTTTCAGTTGAAATTTTTTTTGCACTCATTATATAGTTGATATAAGTATATTGAACGGCTCAATTGCCTGTCAATGTCGTTTCTATTTCTTCAGCGTTTAAGTTGATTTCTTGTCGACTTATTAGGACGTAACAAAAAAAAAAGATGGAATGTGATACCGAACTGAGTGATTGACTCGCGAAAGTTCAACGAGAGAATGCAGTCAACATAAAAGAGTTGCCATAACAGTTCACTGCTTCAATATTGCATCAATTTTCTCTATCAATCTCATCAAATGAATTTTCTTCACAAGTGAGTTTTTGGGATTTTTTTTTAATTTTTATTATTCTCATAAATTTGTATAATGTTGTTGCTAAAATATATTATTACAATATGTTAAGTGATTTGTGAAAAATACTTATATATTGATGATTAATTGAATGATAATTTAAATAATTATTTAAAATCAATGAAAATTTGTATCAGTTGTAAGAGATTACAATATGGAACATCGATGTGCAAAATCTTTTTTGATTAGATTATTGTTTTAATGAATTTCACGTAGTATATAATTTCCTTCATATCTTTGCATAAGATATATTATGCATTTCTTTTTCTCAAATTAAAAGACTTTTTATGACAATTGCTTCACATTTTTTCTTTGCTATGAATTCAAACCGGAAATTCTTTACGTTCGAAAATTTCACTACAAATCATTTGAGAAAAAATGCAGAACATATCGGAAATCATCTCATATAGGTGGAGAAATGTGTTGACCATTATAATACCTCCTTATGGTACCTGAACTGTTTGGTATACATTTCCGTCTGTACCATTTGTATTATGTACAACACTCTCAACCATTTTCAACCAATGCTTCCATATAAATTTTTTCATGAGTGACAGTGAAAAACAGTTCCAACTACTAATAAAATAATATTTATGAGTGAAATTTATACGCTCTTATTTCAGCATCACCCTCATAACAGTCGTATCATGCCTCGCATATATGAGTGATGCAGCCCTTTTGTCTGGTATAGGTAGTGGTATCAATCGTGGTAATGCGTATAGCAATTTCAATATATATAACAACGATGTTATTGCCGGTGGTTGTAGTGTTGTGGTTAGTAATTTTTTTTCATTTTTATTTTTTATTTTAGTTCTAAAAAGTAAATACGCTCTTTAAAAAAACAATCATCTATTATATTTTGCACAATTACTCGCCTTAAATAATTCATTATTCAAAAACAAATATTTTAATGAAACAGATATATTTTAATTTTCGAAAAAAACCTCGCAAATATAAAATATTACAGCGGGGCGAGCTCTTTATCAATGGTAGATCACGGGGTCGGCTAACAGCACCACAACAACAACAACTCGCCAAATTTGAACGCAACGTAGCCCAATGGAGTGGCAGTCTCCGAAATCGAATTCTTCAGGTATTCTTACCTGTAAAACATATTTGACAAATGCACACTTCAAATGCTGCATTCATGGCTTTCTGGCTAAGTCGCTACAGTTAATGCGATAATTCACATGCCAAATTAGCCTATTTGCAACCCATATATCGATACACATTTTAACAACCTCAAATGCACTCACAAATGTCATAAATCCCATTTGCATCATCGTGATGGTTTTTGTTTGCGAAATTGGTGCCCCAATTGAACTGCTCCATACTTGACACTTGATATGGAAGGTCACAGCCCCCCTTAATTTTTGGTAAAACTCAATTGATTTAGTCTGTATGAATGTCTGAAACGATTTCATCAGCCTTATCTGTGGCTATAAGCACCATAGACCAACCCCAGGTGTATTACTATTTACCCTGAAACATGCTGTTACGCTCACTGGACTATGACAACTTTCCCAACGATCAAAAATATAGCAATAAGAATTTTTCGCTAGGGATCCGGTAAGTTTCAGCGTGTGGAAATACAGAAAGCATTGTGTCGCCCGAATCTGCACCCATTCGTATTCTTTTCATCATCGTGTCCCCTGATTTCACAGCAATCGAATTATTCTGCGCCATTTTCTCTATGGTTTCCTTGGAAATTATTGCAAAAGCACATTATGACAACGTCATCAAGTCAGTATGAATTTTAACTGTCACTAAATCTCCTTAGAAACTGACCACTTCATTGTTCACTACAAACTGACCACCTGTTCATGATTCTCTCCCAAAAACATTCGAGAGTGTTCTTTAGCCTAAAAAGGTTTACAATATTTTTCTTTTTTTTTGTTTGCAGAAATTCTTTTCTCGCATATTCGGCTTTGTCTGGCAGTGAATTCTTGTCGTACTTGCACGATGACCAATATTGGGACTATCGTCTGCAATTCGATCCCTACCATAAATCCCATTTCAGCTCGTTCAGGTAGGATTCAGTGGTGGACGTGGACGAGTGGATCCGGCTGTGCCATTCCCTTCAGTACCAGCGTTCTGCTACAATTACTAGACCAACATCATCAAACAACATCCTATGCATTCAAGATGCCCACCAAAATGTTGATGCTCATCCAGCCTCCTAAAGCAAACAAAATGTGATTTATTATTCGTGAATATTTGCGAGGTCACAAAAAAAAAACGATTGAGGCGAGATGGAGCTAGTAAAGTGAAATTGAGAAAAGAAGGTGGCAGAGGGGGACATAAGATATGGTTCATACGACTGATTCCAGCCCAAACTTCATTCCGACGTCATGGCAGCAAAATTCATTCGAAAATTCGATGCGAATCATTGAAAATTCTACAGATTTGTGATTACTCTTCTTTAGCTATTTTTAAGTCAATTTTCTTCTTTGCATTTTTCTCTTCAATTCACAAACTTTTCCTTGTCTTACTCATTTCTCAAGCGAACAAGAATTATTATCGCGATAAGATAAATTTTCACAAATCAACCATGCAATCAGTAGAAAAAATTCTTTCCTTCTTTGCAAGGCAAGTAAAAAAACCTCATTTCTCCACATGCTCGATAGAATGCAAATATTCTGGTAATTTTGAATTTTTTTACTTGTATTTTCAACAAAAATAAAAGATATAATTAGGTGATTTCTCAAATGGAATAAGTTTTTTGAATGCATAATCCTATTTGGAATACTGTCATGCAAATAACAGCAATAAAATTTAGTTTTTTCGCATTCTATACAACCTCGGGAAGCATCTGCGTCATCGACATTGCTACACTAGCAATTGAAACATTTCATCATACGATGCAAGTGCTATTAACTATGTAACACTTGAAAATAATCGCTAGAATATGCGTCGAGCAATATGAAACACCTGTCATGTAGAGAGCTGACTAAGTAGGAATGGGAAATCGTAGGGTACCAAAACGTTTGGTGCTATCATTGTTGAAAAATTAGGGGAAGCATTGGAAAGGTAATCGTTGAAATTGGAAAAAGGTCTGCTCTGGGGAAATTAGAAACGAAATTGGAAATTCACTACAAAAAGGAATTGACGGAGATAGATTTACAAAAATGTTATTTAGTAATTAGAAGCTTGCCTGCCGAAATGCTTAATGAAACAAAACGTACGAACAACAGAAACAGGGTGGAAAAATTGCTATGATCTCTATTATATAATCGGAGTATATGTAAGCGTTATTGCAATCTACGGTAATCGACTCAAAATATTATTCCGTTACAGTTGTGCAACAAGCGACCAATTGAGTATATTTTCTGATATTTCTTTGCTCTCTCCCTTCTCTTGTTTCTTCTTCCGCACTGTTCGTCCCATCTGGTTGTCCTTTACCAATAACCCCCTCCCCGCAACTCTCCCCCCACTCCCGAAAAAAATTATGCGGCTAAATCAGTGAGGTGATTTTCTGGGGAAGGAGATATTCAGTGGTAAAATGAAAACGAATCGAGTCAATTCGAGAGGTAAACAGCAGTCAAACAGGGCGAACAGCAAAGATGGGACTGGAACGGGGAGAGGAAGACAGAATGAGAAAGGAGTGAAGCAGCACTCACTTTCTTTGAAAACAATCAAACCATTCATGGCGGTACACTAGCAAACACTAATGGTACCATTCATTTATTATTATAAATCGAATTTTCTTAGCATTTGTTGATTGAACCTCCCTCCCTTCCAAAAACCATGCTACCTAAACATTGTTGCGGTGAAGCAATCATTCAAGAAAAAGAAATATTAAAGTGAAACTATAAACTCACTACCTAAGGTTATTACAAAGTTTTCTTGCGTCAAAAATTGATAGAAATACACCTAATCAATCAGTGCAAAGAAAAAATTGATATTTATTACTTTCGACCAAGACAATCAAGGCGAATAGGAGAAGTAACACGGTTACTGGAGAGATTTGTCACTATAATACCTCATCGTCACTCATCAAATACGTATGCATAGTAAGGAACAGAACAAAAAAGACTGAAACCTATAAAATATGCTTAATTATGGAGCCTGTTCATCGTTTAAACACTGAAGTTCACTGTCATCATTGAGGCGTACAGACTATCGAATACACGTAGTATTGTTTCATTTTAAGATATGTTGGGAGAGGGGGGGGGGGGGGGGAATCTGATATCCGACCCAATGAATTATTAGAACCTACAACAACAGCAAAATTAGGGAGGTGAGCAAAAGGTAAAACAAAACGTAATGGTAAATAAGTCAAAGATCAGTATCATACTCGAAATTATAAGTCAACTTAAAATTAGAAGAAGAATAAAGGTGCATAGAGAAAACTGTATGACACAATCCAATAAATCCAGCCGGTAACATAGGGCAAGTTGTAAGGCGACTTTAAATTGTCAAAGATCTGTTGGAAATTATTAGGCAAGAAACGTTATACAACGGAACACAACATGAAAACGTCATCACCATCTATTTGCATCAATTTTTTATATACTACCAAATAAAATAACCGATCCACCAAAAGCTTACAATGAAATAAAGAAGGGCAAATGAAATAGAGATGATCTGTTCGAATGTGATCGATCAGCATACAGTTCAAATGTGCTAGTTCAAATCAGAGGCTCAAAATGATCAGTGATCAATTATCATTGATCGATGTTCCAGAACAATGATCAGTAGCACTGCAGTAACAAAGGCAAGATGGCATTTATCCTCGCCGCCGCTTAGCGAAGTGAATATTAGCTTATAAGATTATGAGTGAAAATATAAGTGCGTTTTTATCTCGAAATTGAATGAGTCTTAAGCGTAGGATAACATAAAATTTCACTCTCACTGATTTGAAATGTCAGGAAAACACATTGCTTTTGACGAATCTGCAATACTAAACGTATTAATAAATGCAGCGCGATATGCGCTTTTATAGCCACACTCATCGAACAACCGGTTCCATGAATTGCCAACAAATAATGCAACATACGGAACAAGGTTTTTTATTTTAATCGAATTGGCCACTCACACCCCAGTAAATAACGTTCATTGTTCCAGGTTAAGTGTTTGAGCATGCCCAAGTAATCGAACATGGCACCGTTCCAACATGACCGACCGCTCGAGCTACAAAGTTGCTCAGTGGCATATGAAGTTGTACAGGTTTAATTGATGTATACAATGCGGGTGGACCACCCACCATTACATATATATATATTATATATATATATATATATATATATATATAATGCTGGGTGGCCCAGAAGGAAGTAGCAGTGCTTTGTTCTGCAATTGATACCTCTCGTTACGCTTTCGCGTTTCGTGCCAATTTCTTGTGATTTGATAGCTTAAAAAATTTTTAACTTTCAGGATGGAGTGATTTTCAGCAAGTGCTCACTGCAAGAACGCATTTTGATGGTGAAACTTCATTGCAAATATGAGAACTTCTCCGATGGTGTCACACAGTAGTCTGGGCTCTTCTCCACGTCACTGCTGGACTGCTGAGTGATCAAGACTGCTTTCACTAGTTTTGAAGAAAGGGTAGTGTCGACGACGCACGTCGCAGCGGATTGCCGCGGTCCAGCTAGTCGGAAGAAAGGAAATCCAAATTTTAGATGTCATTGACCCCAGATCAAAAAAGTCAGCTCATCGGCTGTCCATGGTAACGGAAACCCCAAGGAGTAGTGTTCAGCGCATTTTGCAAGAAGGCTTCAATCTCTATCATCCAAAGCTATTATATTGTTTCTTGGAAGATGATTTTGGTAGAAGAGTTGAATTTTGGGACTTTTCTGGGGAAGATTGGCCTAACGTTTGTGGCTTGATGACATCATCGACAACAAGAAGATTTTGTGGCCTGATGAAGCTGTTTTCCGGCTCAGCGTCCATGTGAACCATCATATCGTCCTGTAATGGTCTGATGATACAAACGCCGAGCATACAATCGATCAAGAAGCAAATGCCTAGGGGGGTCATTTGTGCAGGAGTCTAGTCGAGAGGCATTTAAGAGCCCTTACTTTTTGAGAAAACTGCGGACGCCAACTCGTAACTGGAAACGTTAAATGGAAAGGTGATGGTTTTTTATAAGACAGTAGGGTCTTATATTCATGCACGATGAATTTACTAGTTACATGTCGATTTTATGCTGAACTTTAGTTTACTATATCAAAATCGAACTGCTTGAGTATGTGGTCGAAAAGTTTGCAGTTAATTGGTTTACATGAGACATATATCATCTGATGCAAATTGCCTTTCACACTTAACGCCCTCTACAATCAAACAATTAATTTTAATCGTTCATTGAAACTAATATTTTGTCGTTTCAACATGAAAACCTCTTATTATTTTTACTAAGGCGAAGATTATATAGAAGTATCGAGAAAGGTGCTCGTGATTGGGCATCTACCAACTCTATATTACCATCGTTTAGAGTAACACTACAAATCTTTTGTAACATATAATCATCCATATCTCAAGCACTATACTTCTGCAAACTCACCACATTTGTATAACTCCTTGAAAACGTTGGAAAGAGCTTAACCCTTATTATTGCATCACAGAAAGACAGTGATTAAGACAGCGATTAAGTATGAATGCCTCACTGCAAACCTTCACTCAAATTTTTCACCTATAGTCTCTGATATAGTCGTCGGTGGTTTCTGGCCTATCAGTATGCTAGAAAATAATTCATGGTTTCTCTGATAAACAGTATGATGAAGCATTTTGTTCGGTTCAAACCGCCCATGAAGATCATAGCGGTTATTGTTCTCCTATGAAATGAATACAATAAAAGCCATTTTCCACTTGTTTCCTTTTAGGGTTGTTTGCATCTGGAATAAACCACTGTTATTTATTTCTGAGATAATAAAGTGATGTTTATTTCTTCGTAATACGACTGCCTGCGCACTCGATGTACCTTCATAAAATTATGAGTTTTCGTTACTAATTATCTGTATCGCCCATATCCTGCATGCTTCATTTATATTATCTCATACTCCAGCGTATTTTCTTTATTGTTCAAGTAATAAACACTCGAAAACGGTGAGGATATTCGGAATACAAATTTGAAACTATCAAATAACTTGAAGATTTTAACGACCAATAAATATAAGGTTTATATTACGTCAATAGTGAATATAATCAGTGAAATATTTTGTAAAATTGATTCGAATAATTTCCTTTACTTTTTCCTCTGTTTTTCAAATAAGATTTGTAAATATGTAAGATTTCTTTTAATGCAATTTGTATAATAATGATGAGTAGTATGTATAAGACATTTATTTGACTTACCAACTTGAAATATCTCTAGAATGACTCATTTTCTTGCGTGAAGTACTATCAATTGAGGATTAGCGTCGTCAACTCTCGTAAACGAAAATATCGTTGATTCTTTTTCTTTTCTCTGAATATTGCGTCCGTAATTTATTTCCCACTGACCTACTTTGATCTACTCTGATTTTCGTAGAACAAGATCAACTCTGAAATTTCGTTTCGAATTTTCCACTATTAGTTCATGTTTGAAAATTTCCACATTGCATGACATTACCTGCAAATGATAAAATGAGAATATGGTCACCCATATCAATGATATGTGACTATAAACCATATCGAAACTCTTATCAAGCATGCACAACAACTAAGATAATAAAATATTCCAACGTTGCATCGGCTGTGAAAAAAAGCCTGTTACCGGGGCAATATTTAGAGTGGTACGGTATCGTGCAGCTCGTCACTCTCTCATCATGCTCAACTAGTGATAATATTTCGCACAACATTAAGAAAATAACAAATATGTGTTGCCCTCCATGTTATCATTATGCAAATTTTGTTGCAGAAAATGCATATATGCAAATATGCGCACATACCCGTAAAGTTTATATGATATTTTCTGATCAACGTTCAATTTTAATTAGCCACTATGCGTGTCCGACATCTGAAGTTCACGAGACAATGGGCTTCATTGCACAAGTTTATGCGAATCGCTTCAATTTTATGCAGTTTTACCAATTTGCTTGGCTAAGCGCATTATGGTGATGTTGTCTCTGCTTGCACTTGCATCTATCTGCCTCTCTGTCTGCTCATCCGCTAGTTTCAACTCCGTTAATGAAGCGAGGATTTTGACATATACATCATATGGTGATCCCTATTCGCGTTTCATGTTAATCTATCAGCTATGGAAGCGATTACAGGTATTTTAAGTTGCTAAAACATATGCAAGCATTTGTGCTTGAATTTCATTTCCGAACATAGAGAAACGAGTAAGTAGTATTTATATGAGAGGCCGGATCAGCTAAATTGAGAAGACAGTACGCCGCATATTTTATTTCATGTTGGTATCTTGTGAAACTGATTGTTCATGTGTGAGCGTTGTGGAAATAGCGCTTATTGCGCCGGCTTCCCTGGTGCGCTTTCCCAACTGTTTTCACTCCAACCGATCTTCTACAGCAACAATTAAAAACTGCAAATAAATTGTGTTTACACATTCATATTTTTCTGCGTTTTTCGTGAGCAGTCGATGTCGGTAAATCAAAAACCGGAATTCTTCACTGAATTCGATGAGCCGATCCGACAAATACGCTTCCAAGTAATTTTTTGTTTTTTTCAATTTCTTTATGTAATTTATCAACTCGCAATTTTGGATGAATTGCGTATATTTCCTCGACTTCCCGAACACTTCGCTGCAATTGAAATGAATGTCCTCTCCAATTAAGATTTGCTTCTAACCTAGTTTTGTCCACGGCGTTTGGAGAGAGCGGATGGCTGATAGAGGCCACGCATAAAATCGCTCCACGCAACAATTTATTCTCCCTCTCCCCTTATGTCATGCATGTAAGCATCTTGACATCGACATTGCCTCTATTCAATGAAGCCGATGATATTCTCCGCAGAGGATTTGAAAAATTTTTTGCGTGTTTTTTTTTCCAGAGTTCTTGAGCTTTTTGAGAATTTCAGCCTTGAAAATGACAAAGGACTGAATTGCGCAGATATCGCCCTCCTTTTACTCTACTGGTGACAGTTGTATCGATTGGCATGATACGCTGCAAATAGGTAAAATAAAACGTCATATTTAGTTCGTCAACAAATTAGTGCTCGATATCTGTAAATAGTTTGCTGTAAAATAATAAACTGCAAATGCTAAATTGAGAAAGCAAAGCAATACACACTATGCTTTGTACCGTAATGCACCGTACTCCGAATTAAGAGATAACATGGCAGTAGTATTATTGAAGTTGCAGCTTTTAGTGATAACAGTCGTCCAAGCATAACCATAAACTTTTCTCGTTGACGGCTTATCACTGATAGGTCATCAGTTGAGCAGATATTATCTGCTAGCTTTTTCCATTCAAAAAAAAAAAGACGGACGCAATGAGAAATAAAATCATGAGGTTTCAAAAAATAAACTAATTTCCAAAAAACGGAAAACGTGAAAAATGCCCTGACGAATCTTAAAGTTCGACATTTTCTTTGCCGTGACACATCTTCAAATATCCAATACTTCAATCTCGACGGCAAACGAGTATTTCAAATAATGCAGTGACAGGTAGAAAGCGAAGAAAAAACTATATCTCCTAGTACATTTTTGCCTCACGGCATTGCACACAAAAATTATAGCACCTGGTGAGCAATGTGTATCTGGCCTCGTCGACCGGATAGCGCGTTAGGCGAAGTTTTCCCTCCTGTAGAGTTATAGATGCGCTCGGAAAGCAATGAGACACCCAGCATTCCTCTGTTGGAAGGATGCACATACTGCGCTGTCAATACGGCAGCGAATTTCGGACTTATAATTTAAAAAAATAATGAACAGGCAGAAAGCGAAGATCGGTTCTTTTCAATATTATTGAAGAAAAAGTTATCCAAAGCAAAAATACGACTATTACCCCACAAAACCCCACAAAGCGACTGCTGTCTACAGTAGCATGAAGTTTTGTATTTTTGACTCTAAAAGAAAGAAGAGTCACCCAATGTTTAAGCACCAACTAGAAAATCAAATGCAATTATTTTCACATTAATCCAATTTTTTTAGAAACTTTGAATATGAGCAACCCCATTTTCGAATCTTTGCATTTCAAACATCCAAGAAACGATGCATAAAATTAGCAAAGCTAGCTAATTGAAATGTTTCATATTTTAGTGCATTTTCATTACACATCAGTTTTCATAAATACCTCGGTAGTGAGGTATCTGTCTTATAAAATAACAAACCGACTATTGCAATGGAAGATAAATAGCCGACCTTTACTGCAAATGACAACAGAATTCATAATTTCAGTATTCTTTGGCTCAGAGTTTCGCTTACAGTTTCTCAATATTTTCCTTTAAAAAAGCACATTGAATTCAACTTGTTGTAATGCTTTCAATGAAGAGTGAAGATTACGCTCTCAAGTGGAGTCGAAACTCGTATTTTAATCGTATATGTTAATGCGATCATGTGTTAGGAATCCATCTAACACTGTTATTTTAGTTTTCGCTCATCACTATACGTTTCACTCATAAAATTGCTATTTTTGCTTTATATTTATTAAACGTGAATATATTTTTTTACGCTAAGAAATTCAAATATTTCAACATTGGATCTAATCATATAATATAATTTGCTGAGAATTTTTATGCTTGATATTTAAAAAATAAATGTTTCCATATAAGTGACAAGTAGAGGTCACATCCGAACTCAGGCAAAGAAACAAAACGATATTATTGCTTTATCGGTGATTTTTCGGCCATTGAAGTCATTGGAAATAGTGAATTGAATAGTGCGAAATAATGCACAATCTGCATCCCTCTCTTAGCTTCTTAAGTTTTTTTTTTTTTTTTGACTTTGTAATATCTCTCTCGTTCTTCTGCTCCTCGTCGAGATTCGTCCGCTATAAAGAAATATTGCTTAACTGCAAAAAGTTCTTTACATTTAACTATCTAAATAGAACCGCTATTACACACTGCTTAAAAATAGAGAAATTAAAGATAAACTAAGCAAGCGGAAATTACTCATTGTTATCGAAAAAGTAGTCTTTTTTCTTCTTTTTTTTGAAAACTCGAACAAGATGATTCGATGGAAATTTTGCATTCCAAAATTTTCTTATATCTGATAGGGTTGCTCTTGGGATAGCAACAGTACTTTTAGTCATATATGACTCTTAAACGTTATTCAGTTATAAATAAATTGAGTATTTACAGCTTAAAATCATGAAATAACATAAGAAATTACACTTTAAAACTATTCAATTCAACGCCAACTATACATTGTGCATGTGAACGTACAAAGACTATTAACATTAAAGCAAACAGATGCAAGCATGATTGCACGTGAATATATGCAGTACAGGAAAGGGTGTGCATGTGAACCATTGACGCATATACCAACGTATGATGTGAGCGCTATGATTTGAACAGCTAGCTCTACGAGGAAGAAAATCCATCTACTAACGGAAAAAATTTGGAAAAAATCCAGTTTTTGCGTATTTTGAAATAATTAAAATTCAATAAGTTTAAATTTAAGATTTGAAATAGTCCTGAGATTATATGAAAGTGCTCGAATTATTTATTCCATAAATTCTACTCAACCAGCAAATAAAGCCGGAAATAAATTACTGTTTAAAATTTTTAGTCGAAATTAAGGCAGGCGTAGCGAATCTTTCCTAATTACTAAAGCTATTATACTAAAGTATTGCGTTCTAGATGTGAGAAACGATTGCTCGATTGTTCTCATTGCTATAATTAAATGTATTTAAATGCTTCTTTGAAGTAATGAAAAATTCTTATGCGAAGTTCATCCTCAACTTAAATAGCTCATCATGACGCCAATTACATGAATCTTCGATCATAACTTTATTTTGCCCATCAGAAATCTAAATTCAACGGGTTCATTGAAATGATCCTTTAGATATTGATATCAATTAAATCATCGGATCGTCTCTTCTTAGCATGTTATTAATACCTCTACAAATACCTCTACTTTTATTATTTCTTCTTAGAATTATTAATAATGATAACAAGAATAACACCGTGCTCAGTTATATCCTCATGTCGGAAATAAGCAACGGCAACCGCATTCGGCATTAAAATCTCGCGCACTTCAACTAATTTTTATTCACCGAACAAGGCAATTATAAATAAATCCAGACGTAAAAAATTCATTCTAATTTGCCAACTTTTCATTGTTTAGAATGATCTTGTTACGTGAGTTGGATGTTGACATCGATACCTCTATAATCACCAGCTTTGGTACCAATGCCGAATCTTTATCAACACTCATTCTGGATCGTTCCTGGCGTTGATATCTATTCCAGATCTTTAGCAAAGCTGACGCACTAGAACAAAGAACAATATCATTGAATAAAACTTGTAATCAATGGTAAATAGTTCATGTCATCTTTGTTATCAGCATCTGAAGCGCAAAGAACAAAAGTTCAATGCATCTGCACCTGCCGCCTCCAGACGTTTCTTGGCGCAAAAAAATATTGCGGCATAGCTAAACGACTATTTAAACCGGACAGTGTGTTTAGAATGGAAGTGAAGTAATTCAAAAAAAAATCATAGGTTAAGTAAACAGAACGTGACGCTAACATGACCGAGAAATAGGTAGGACCACTACGGAAATAAGCAACCAACAGTTGAATATCAGTTATTCACGCTACCTTCACGTGAAAATCAGCCACCTGTTGTGAATCGAATACGGCCATCCCGAAAGGTGTCAAGGCAATCGCCGCCGATGAGGTTGCCGCCTATACGCTTTCTGTTGCTCCTTTCTTAAAATCCGGTATAAATAGGCGACGAAGGACACGGCTTTCATCTTTAGCTTCAACGACACCGCAACAGTCTACCTGTTCCCTTCTCAGACATAAGAAGCCTCATCGACGGACACTTGTTACTTCGCCAATACAGGTCTCACTTTTGTCCTCAACTACAATATTTGCAAACCTTCTTATAGAATTTCGTCATTTTCTTTTTCTTCAGATTTTATAGCTCGCCTTCGTCGAGAATCGTTCCGGCTTTGCATTAATCAATGAATGCAAATATTTAACTCACAATTTTTATTAAGGGATAATTGCATCTGAATCTTTCATCATGAAACAGTATCGCCAAAATTTACATTAAATTTCTTTGCAGATCGATAATCAACGAATATGACCGATAAATTTTAAAAATTACAGTTGAAACATTTTTTTTTAATTTCCAATTCTTTCAGCGCAGGGCAAAAATTGGCCGTTTTCGAGCAATTAGCCATTAAAAGCTATCAATAGGAAGCACTAAAAATTTTGCATCGAGATGTGAAACTTTTTATAATGTCTTTACAGCATCGCTGTTAAGCTGTGTGGTCCAACGCTGCATTCTGCATATATCACAATCCCAATTTTATAAGCCCATCCTAATGCAGCACTCTCTCACTCAATTCGTCACCAGCAATCCCATAGCCCGTCATTATTTAGGAAAATTTTCCTCCTAATCTCGCTGCAATAGTTATTACAATAAAATTTTCCGTATGAGATCAACGATAGTATTGTTTTAATAAAAACAGCTCAATATTATAACATCACTCAAGAAATTTCGTTATTAATTTACTAGTCTCTAAATTTCTATACAATTGCAGAATTTTACGATGATACAAACAGAGTCATTTGTATCTACCGCCTACGAGAAACAATATGAAATACTCTCGACAACTGATGTCGATCAATTTGCATCTTATAATAGTGGCGCTTATTGTGAGTTTATATTTGTAATACAACACTTCAAATAATGTAATTTTTATTTTTATTTTTCATTTTTTCATTCAGAATTATGGAAATTAAACTACTAAAGATGAGTGTATTACGTGAATTTGTTTTGTTTTCATATGAAAGACTAAATCTGCGAATAATTCACAACACTCTGAAATCACTTTTTTTTCTACTACACTTTGCATCTCTAACACATTTGAATGTCTTTTTTTTTGCCTTTTTTGCTCTCTTTTTGTATTGGAGCATAATCGCAAATATCTATCAGAACATAAAGAAATTGGTCTTTCTTCCTCTATAATCATAGAATGCAAATCAAGAAGGTCATAAATCTCTTTATACGTTGGCAAATTTTTCCATAAGAATTTCAAAAAAATGCTTCGAAAAAATTTCTCGCTATTGAAAAATACATTCGACATTCATATTTAAATTTTTCCTTCAAAAAAAAAGGAAGTATAACGATGTTAGCAGTCGATAGAATTGTGCGATATTGTTTTGCAGATATAGACAGTGCAACAGCTCAACTATATATATTGATGGCGATCGCTGCAGCTATCCTCCTCTCTTGTTTCATTCTAATCTTCTGCATCGTAATAAGAGAAAGTATGTATTTCAATAACTCATTTTGACACTCTTTTGCAATAAAAATTGTTGAATTGCTAGAGAGTTGAGATCTTTTTTTGGATGTTGAAAACACGAATTGCTTTCTAAATGAACTCATACCAAGACCGAAAAACTGAGATTATCGCATTGACTGATACGATCGCATTCAGAAACCTCCAGATCGAGTTTAAGGAGGGAAGTTGGAGGTTTGATAGTGATGTAAATGGCAGCGAGAAGGCTTCAGTGATAAAGGCTCTTGTTTGTTTGAAAAAGGCTCATTCGTTTGTGCGAATTCAATTATCCTCTAAATAAAATTCGCTAACTTCGACCTCCTCTTTCTTTATCTAACTTGATCATTTGCTTACTCATTGTTAGCACTTAGCACGACCATTGATATGAGCTCGTCTATACAAATATAGCTTTCCTTTTGTAGTAAGAAAACTTAGCTTAGAAAATTGCAACATGCTTCTGCATCCCAATAAAATAACAATTCCATAACATTTGAAGGATATTTGAAACAGTCTTCATTTAAGCCTTTCCTTACTCGAATATTGACATCGATGAGATAACCTAATTCGAGCATCCCAAAATAAAATGTTTGCATTCTCAAGGACTTGGAAAATATTTCACTAATATTACTATTAAAACCTCTAGGAAACATAAGAATCGATGAACGGTTGATCTATGTTTGAATAACGAACTTTCAATCCTATCGGATTCCATTACGATGGGCGGGTTAAAACGTTGTGGACAACCATGAAACACTTAGGCAATGTTGTCCCATCATCAGCATAACAGCCGTTTATAATTTTTGCTGCCATATAAGTGCAGTAATTATACTTTTTACTCTGTTATAAACGCAGCAATTACCTTTGAGTAGTACGTAACTGATATCTAAGAATATGATCAATAGAGGGCAACGATAGCCCAGTGGTTAAGGATTGAAGTTCGGATGCGAGAGGGTACGTCAAAATGGGCGGAATAAGGTGTAATCACAACGCAAAACATTGCTGACTGCCACAACTGCAAAAATGCTGGATGCCACAATATAAACATAACAAATTTTTTTAGCATTATTAATAACTAGTAGTAAACTGTAAGGTGAGAGATATCTTTGAGTTGATTGCAGAGATACGGAAACGACAGTCGAAGGAAGCCGTCTATATTTTGGATGCGCCACCGCGTTACTCTGAGGTAATGCCACCGCCGTACGAATGGGTAATGGCGCATCTAAAAATCGACGAGAAGCGATTGCTGGCACTTCAAATTGAATCGTTCACAAATGCAACGCCAGCATGACGCAGCCTACTTCTTGGCTTCGCTGAATCTTTATTTGTATATATGGAACTTGACTGAATTCTAAATAAATTCTAAATTGCCTTCTAATCGTTACGCAACAGAGAAGCCGCCATAAACATACTTAAATGCCTGAAATGGCATTATCACAGTGCGCTTTTTGCAGAAATTTGCAAGAAGAACTCATTATTAATCTCGAATTAATCCCAGAACATTATGACACTTCGACGAGAGAAGGAAGAGGCTAGATTTGAAGAAAGGAATGGTTTTTGAAGGACGGACCACATGAACTACCGTCTCGGGATCAGACTCAATCCAAGCAGGAGGAAGAATGGGGAGCGGTGAGGCGCTGTTTTAGATTTAAGGTTATCTTCCTTAGTGCTGTTAGTGTTGGGCAACTCCGGAGTTAGACTCATTCATAAATTCACTTGCACAGTTAACTCGAGTCCTTCGGCTCATAAGACGCACCAAAAACAATATCTGAGCCATCAGTTTTCTTGAAAAAACCATGTAAATGAATTTTCGAGCTGCATGATTCCGAAGCCACTGTTAGCGATTTTTTAAGATCCAAATGGTTTCCAGTTATGAAAAAATTTATTTACAAAAAAACCCAAAAAAAAATTCTCAAAGCGATCAGTTCTAGTGTTAAAATGAGTCGCTTAGAAATATCTACAGTGAAGCTTATTTTCAGTAGAGAAAATTTGCTTTAGCTAGTATTCAAATTTATACTAATGCAAAGAAATCAGTCTTTGAGTTACAAGCACAAAGGATTTTGACATGTGTTTTTCCCAGTTTAGCTCACCTTTTGTTGCGCACATTTTTCGCCTTATTGTATTGGAGTGTGAGATGCTATCATATATTAATACCACTATTACTACGAAACATCAGTTATCAACTATGATAAGGAGCACATTCAAGTAAGGTATATGAAAGAGAACTGAAAAATATTTAAGGAAGGCTTTTTATGGCTGGCAAAATGATTCATCCAGCAACGAATGAATCAATGGTGATCTAGCAATTCGAAATCATAGATCACAATGACCGTCCCATTTTTCGCATACGATAGGAATACTAATAAACAACTTTGCTTGGCGCTATGAGAATATCTCTCGGTCACTCTATACGAAACACTTCTACGATTGTAATCTTGATTCAACTACAGTATAAAATCTCATTTCGTATTTAAGAATGGAATAGTTTAGAGATGAAAACTGAATCGATTTTGAAATATTCTCAATATCGTTACGACTATTTTCCGAGATGTGAATCCCATCTCTCTTAAAGTAATCATCTTTTATTATAAACAAAAAAGATTTTTCATTGATGCCAAAATTGCGTAAGAAAAACCATTCATCAATCATTATGAGCTTTATTTCTATACGCTTGCTTCCAAGGAATGTGATCTTTTTCATAGAAGAATGGAAAGATTAGCGGAGATGAGGAATAGCCAAAAATCAACTAAAGGCAAATTTTATAAGAAGAGATCAAAATCATTTTCAGTGAGACTGTATGTTGCTTGTTTTATGCTCGCATTTGTGATTAGGGCATTCTTTTTTGTGCTCATAAAATAAACAAATGTAAAAAAGTATTTTTTTCATCTTTCTTTATGCTTTGCAATCTCATCTCCTCAATTCTATACTAGTGACCCTCTAAATCTTTATTGTTATTTCTCGCTAAAATTTGTGGACTTTTTATCACGCTTCTTGTTGGAATATTTGAGTTAAGAATTCGTGAAAATAATTCTGCATCCAAAACTGGCAAAATGCCATCAATGGAAAATGCATTCTGAACAATATCTTATAAATTTGAGTTGTAAATATTGATTTTAGTTAACTTTGAAATGTTTTTCAATGACCACTAAATATTGCTTCTTTTGCGTTCACAAATTTGCGTAACCAATTTCCATACGTATTATAATTTCGTACGGTGCTTATTACTGCGCTCTTTTAGACATATAAAATGCTGTTTCCTATGAAACAGTGCTATTAGAAAGCGCCATCAGTTTATCAACTCAGAAGATGGAGTTTTGGAAAGCAAGTTTGTATAACTCATAAATTCTCACTCTTTTTCGAAATTTTTTATTTTAGTTATATGAAAATTTGGGCTTGCTAAGCGGAGCTGAAAATTGCATATTTTTGAGAAAATCACTATTTTTTTTCATAATTTCTAATATTTTTATACGGCTGCTAATGCCGAGAATTGTTTACAGTATTTTTTTTAAAGCGCGATTCAATGAGAGGAATTGCTTCATCTTAACTACCAATTCGTATCGTTTCTTTTCTTTGTTATCAATAACTTTATTGCTTAATTGCCAGTCCTCGACTATTCCATTGCAACTTTAATTTTTTTTTTAAATTCTTTTTTACATAAAGACAAAATACTCCTGATTTTCTATAGAAAATCTATGAAGCTTATAACCGGCTTCGATAACATTATCACCGCATGTCATTGTGGCTTAAGTTGATCAAAAGTCACATTAATATCATGTTATTAAAAAAAAAACCTTGCTTATACATTTATAATGTGAGAATAATTATAAAGCTTAAAAATCTACGAAAAACTTTTAAAGGATCTATGAAAAAATCCAAAATTTCGATGAAAAAATCTATCATATTTTCACAAATATGTAATCTATATTTTCAGTGCATTCATTCATAACGAAGGAATATGTTTCGTTCATAATAACGACGTCATAACGAAGGAATAACGAAAGCGGAAGTGATGACCATGCATTGATGAGTGAAAAACAGTGCCACTGATAACATTTAAACAGCTGGCATGTTATAATAGCTCCGTTAATGTTGAGTGCATCTATGAATTGTATATCGAAATCGTCCTCATAAATAAATTTCTTTAAGTTATTGTGCTTAACAACATAACCTTTAGCATCTCGAACCTATTCAAAGGCATCAGGTGAACTTGCTTATCCTAAGTACTTTCCACGAACTTACCGTAACTTAGAGAATACCTTTAAACGATGCAGAAAACAGATCCCTCGATAATAAACTGTCAATCAATCCTGAATAAAATCCCTTCGACTTTACAAATGATTCCAAAAAAAAAAAAAAAAAAAATTCTCGACTACTCATTAGTAAGGTTTTAAGACGAGATTATTTGGAGTTAGCGGATGCAGCACTAAATTATCGAAAAAATTAATTCCATATTTTGAATTGTGAAATTTGAGGCAAATTTATTAGTGCGAATAAATCAAATTGCCTATTTCAGAGGGACGAATGAGGTCGTTAGCATTGTATTCTAACGTTCTTAACGATACAAACACACCGGATTTGGTATGGTTCATAATGGAAGCAATATTACGTATATTATTATATTCAGTGATTCCATTGTTTTATTGATATTATACAAAAAAAAAATGTTATTATTGACTGCTAAGAAATCACTTTGAAAGCAATATTTATTTGTTACGTTTGCAGTCCCGAAACTCGATTCTACTCGATCGAACTCGTTGACCTTTAGCCCTAAATTTAAGCCATCAACCTTTAACCAGCAGTCGCTTATTATAAAAAAGAATGTTTACACTTTACGCAGTGACTGTCGCCTATGTTATATTGTTTCAATTAATATAGCTGTTTATTGCTTGCAAGCATAATTTATAAAGAAATATTACAAACTGCTTACAAACAAGGTTCATAAAACAGTATTGCTCAATGAATAAAAAAAAAAACTTTACAAAGTAGAAAAAAGCCCCAGAAATCATTGTGATTAATAAATGAAGCTGTGATAATAGTGATGTGAAGTGAAAGTAAAAAAATAATTCTCCTTAACTACTTCTTGTGACAATTTTCAACTAGCTGTGAAATTTTCGAATCTTCCTCGAAAAAAATTCCTATGCATTAATTTCAGCCTAAACATTACCGGTAAGCGAGTATGACACTAACAAATTCCAAAATTCATTTTTTCCCAATCCCTCCCCCCCCCCCCCCCCCCCTCCTTTTAAAAAGACTGCATAGATATGGCATTTCATGTATTTCTAGAAAAAATCCGCGTATCACAGACATATCATAAACACAACATTTCTAATATTGCAATGCAATGCACGTGCATCTTTTCAGGTAAAACGATGATAATAACACGATTTTGGATTATGTTGACTGTCGACGCTGTAATCCTCTGTCCGTATGCGATGCTCCACTTATAATTACGCTGTTGAATCATATGAGTATATTTATCGCATAAAATTGTATAGCTCAATCGTTCTTATCATTATTTTGATTTTTGCAAAAAATTTTTAGAGGAGAAAGGAATTTTTTCAAATTTTTTTTAATCGGCAACAATCCAAAATTTCATGAATCATTTGGGAGATAAGCAAACAGCTTGAGCATGAAGCAATGGAAAGATAGAAAGAAAAACTCGGCGATTAAAGTTGATCTCATTAGGCGTATAACATAAATGGCGTTGCTATTATACAGACAAGCTGTAGTGAAGCATTATCACGTGAACGTAAAATGTACTATAATGCACCATAACAAAGGATTCCTTCCAACTTTGTCAGAAACGAAAAATCTGTGATAGTCATATATTCGATAAGGTAGATATTAATAGAACAACGAAAAAACACTCTAAAAATTAAATTTCCCACTTTAAAAAGAAAGTACTTTGCAGTGCTCCCAGCAACGAATTTGCATGTATGTTCGGAATTTGCATATATGACCAACGCATTTCTTTTTGTTAACGTTGTGAATTATGTAATAGGATATGCAAATGCAATTTTAGTAAACGGCGAATATAATGCAGAAAGAGTAAAGGCAACATTCAAGTTGTAAGCGGAATATGCGTGCATTTTTCTAGAAACTACTCGCAAATAAAATAAAAATCATTTTAAAAAGGAGCAGAACTTTTAGAAAACACAGTAGAGAAGTCCACTTTAAACGTGCACCTTCAGATTCCAAAGATTCGAATCTCAAAAGACAGTCAACTGAACAAAGAATATCAGGGCGCATAGAGGCATTGAGATTCAGCGATACTGCAGTGATCGGCACTAACGACACATGCTCTAAACTGAACTAATACAACCTCATTAAACTTCGAATAGATACTGTTCAGCTTTTAAATTCGATTTAAACCATACTTGCGCTTGTCTAACGATAACACTTCATAAACAGAAGTTGCAACTCAATGCATTTACAGTGGCCCAACGCAGAGCTATCATTTAGTTGTTTTGATCTTGGAGGAATCAAAGCTTTTAGAGTTGGGAAGGGTGTTGAGAGGATAGGGGAGTGATAGGAAGGTGAGAGAAAAATTTTTGATAGCCAACATAATAGCAGAGTTTGGAATGCTCTCCCACAATAAAAATGCGTAAAATCAGTTCTAAAGGTTCTAAAAATGCTCGAATTGTGCCTATACGGTAAATGAAAATCCTTAAGCATTTCCAATAATTCTAAAATGATTCCAGCAACAAAAAGCACAATTAATTTTTCATGAAACGATCGGGCAACTCATAAAATTTCTCATTAAAGAGAACAATTTCCTCTCAGCCCTTTCTTTGTTTCTCCTTAGTTTCCCCTTGACAACAATATGTTAGAAAATACTTATTTGCATGGGTTGAATGTGTTGACAGACAGGGTGGCACTAAGCACTGAGGTGGATGATGAGTTAGCAAAACATCACGTGGATGCATCAATGTGCGTTGTCAATATGATTATATTATGCACGCAACCGGCAACAAAAATAAAAATAAACACTGAAGCTTTGCTTCAAAGAGGACGTATAAATTGGGCCTAGGCTGTCTCGAATGCTTTACCGCGCCATAATCATAATGAACTACTCTCGCAACACATTCTATGCCCTGATAACTTAACCCATTAGAGAGTTTCGTATTTTTCGAGATCAAACAGGAAAGCAGGAGTAGCGTGGCCACCCTCTCGCATTAAATAGGGGAGGACAGTCTTGGCCACTGGGCATCTATCTCATCGAGTCATGTGAACTCTTAGCGTGAATGACCGTAGCTCAGCCTTGAGAGTAAAACCGTATCCTCCAGAAAGCTTCCTATTAAATAAAAGAAATACATCGATGGGAGAAATCGATCAATAAATTTTCAGAAGTTCTGAGGCAAAAAGCGAAAATATGCATGTATCTCCCCTTACATCCAAATCTTATACCGGATATCGCAAGTTGGGTCCTAAAGAATATGAATAAGAAAATATCCACTACGATGCTGCAAACGTAATACTCCGGTGCTTTTTAAACTTAAAACTGCTGTGCTGTTCTATGGTGTTAAAAGTTGATGCATTTACGCGTCACATATATACATCATAACAAAACAAACTTCTGCGTCAGATTGTTGGTTCATCTAGAATCTAAATGAATCTTTACCACATTTAAGGTTATGGATTCCCTTGCAACTGCTACTTAATGGTTTTTTTTTTTGTTAAATTTTAGCTCCTTAAACCCTTATAATCTTCAACATATTTCAAACCCAGTCTTTATTACGATTCTTGATTAAATATTTAAAACTATTTCAACAATACGATCCCATAAATTACAAATATTTGAAAAAAACTCGGGTCGAATGTTTTTTTCTCTCACAATAAACATCTAACGGGTTTTTATTCAACATTACGAACCACTTGCATTCGCTACTAAAGCATATTAATGTTTCGGATCAACAATGCACTGAGCGTTATGATTCAAACACCCACCAATCTGCTTACAATCGTGCTTTTGTGCAACGCTCCATTTTGCAGTGCAACGATTCGCAATTTTCAGCAAATATTTGCAAATAGCAATCCCATTTCGCCCTTTTATCGTATTAAACTTCCACGATGCAGTGAAACGCTTAATCATTACTGCTCAACGCTTGACGACGCGGAAATTCGTTGCCTGACCAATCAACTCACCAATCGGCGCTTTTGTCATGTGGCTGTTTTTTGTTCACTTGGCTCCATTGCTAAAAAACAATATTGAGCTTCCATTTCAACGAGAAATGACAACAACATTGAGGAAAAAGTGGACAATTTTTTTTCTAAAAATGGTCACAGTAATTACGATGAATATTAAATACTTGTATAGTCCTCAAAAGCAGAGATCGGTAATATAATGTATTTCGGTACATATAAATTGCAAAATGATATTCCCACATTAGAAAAAATGAGAAATTATTCGCATCAATAGTGTACAGAAAAACCCACCATTAACATGAGTGATAGTGCCACATCGAATAGGATTATCGATTGGTCTTTTTTACGACGACAGAGGCCTGACTACTGTAAAGCATAAATCCCCAATGATTTACGATGACGTAATTCGAAGTGGAGGAAATTAAACTAGACGTTACCATTCGCTTAGCTGGCAAATCCGGGTTACTTTCGATTTTTTTTTTTTCAAATTGAAGCAATACTCTTTGGTCCTTCAGAGCAAATGTTCATAAGAAAACATAGGGCAGATGTTCAGTTCATGACAGACAGGTGAATTTACCTTTGAAAAAAAAAACAAACGATACCTGCCTAATAACCTGAAAGCATCGAACAGGTAAAATGGGCGACAAAATAAAACGGAGAAGAAACATCAAGCAGAGATAAAATAAATATCAAAAAAAGTACCATGTAAAACTAATAGAGAATCAATGAAACTGGATAAAAATACATCAAACAAATAAAGTGGATATAAGAAGAGCATCAAAAAACCATTTCAAAAATAAAATTTCAATATGATGGATTCAAAAATGAGCACCGAAATATACGATGTGTCCATATGACATTAAAAAAAGCTGACAGTTCGACAATCTATGAATTGCAAAAAAACGTAAAAACAAACAAAAGTAAAAAGTAAACAAAATATGAAAGACAACAGCAAAGAGTTAGCCGACTATGTCAAATATCTTTTAAATAATCTCGTTGTATTGATTAGGCCTTAGTCTCGAATTGAGGACTCTCGCCTCATTTCCTTTCTTTTCAAATATTTAACCATCAAAAAAATTGACACCTCAAATTAAAGCTTCAAAAACACTTCAACGAATAAAACAAACAAAATCGTTGAATTGTGAAATTATAATTTTCGCTATGACTCACTAATGTTTCTCAATTTAAACTGAAAAAAAAAATCGCATATGAAGTAACGAGCGAGAGAGAGAGGGGAAGAGGGGGGCGAAGAGCACTATTTGCATAGACAGTAAATGCTGAATGGAGAGAGGAGTTAGCTATAAGCCCGATGTCTACGAACACGTCCCCTTGCACTCACACTTGTCGTATATACGACACATTCCTCCTCGGAATCATTCTCGCAATAATTGATTGTTTTGTTTGTCCTCTGAGGTCGGAGTCTCTTCCTTAAAACATCCTCATCTTCTTGTTGCATTGAATTTGAACGTTTACGAGCATTTGTTCGGGTACCTCTACGTACTTTATTGCACCTCTCTTGCCCATTCACAGTCGGCTGAGAATCACTTGACATTGGGCTATCCGGCATATTTGAACCATTTCGGAGTACACGTCTCGTTCGTTTCCTTTTACGGTTACCGCTCCTACTACTTTCTTCTTCCGTTTCGGATTCATAGCAAGCAGGTCGTTTTCTTATCCTGAAAATATGGTGTAAACTTCACTTTTCTTTGTATTACCTTTCATATCATATCATCGTTCACCTTACTCACTATGTGTTTCCATCTCCCTACAGTTTCTACGTATGTCATCCGAAATCACCTTCGATAAGCCGCAAACGATTATCCATTGTTATAGCCATCTAGTTCGCGCAAGTTTGACCACGCCTTTTACCAAACCAATTTACTGATCTTGTAGCAGCGACCAAGTGAACATGGCCATTACAATCGAATCTCCTCTAACAGACAAATTCATTTTGGTATTCCGAGAAGAAAGAATTTACAGGCATGGCAGTGACAGTGATCAAACGACCTCGTCAAAAGAGTCAATAAAGTGGCTCGCCAACACCGTCGCTCTATTGTACGCGAACTTTCTTGTGATCTCCTCAAAGTTCACGCGTAGTTCTCCACGAAATTGTGCTAAGATTCTAAGCAACACCAAATTCCGCGCATGATGGACGCTAAAATGACTCACGGGTATCCACAGGATGCAGCGAATGAGCCCTGCATTGACAGTCCTAGAGCATTAACGCGAAGAAGGGAACAACTTCATGACATTCTTCATCCGATAAGAAGCTTATGGCTACAATTTTCTGGCGGCGAAGTGATGTTGCTAACCGAATTTATAAAGTGAGGGACAACCACCATCTCAAAGGCTTCCTGCAAAACCGTCACGAAGCTCTGCAGGGCAATTCAGAATAAGAAGCGAGGTATGCCAACACTGGTGTTGGTGCTTTTGCATGACGATTGTGTCGCAAACAACTACACGCATATAAGGACTATGGAAGCGATTCTGGCGGAAGCTATCTGATCAGCCACCATACAGTTCCCGCCGCCAGAAGGATAAAACTATTCGAGGTTAACAAAAGCTAATGAACGATAACTACGAGATGGCTGAACACATAGACGGGAACTTCATATGATGGGGCGTATAAAAGTCTGTACAACGCTTTGAGATATGCCTCAACTTGTAAGGTAAATATGCTGGGCAACATAGAGATATTAAAAGATCGTAGGTGCGTAAAAGAATTTCCTCCCTCTTCCTTGTTCTATTTTATCAGCTCATCTAAGCTTGATTGATGCCCGATTGTTGTATTCCTAATTGAAAAATTTTGACTACCAGCCATCAACTGTGCCCTGTGCAACATGTATTGATTGCTTAAATCTGATTTCGCTTCCATTGGTCACCCCCTCTATACAACTCAATTACATTTAAAGCTATCATAGGGGTTTCCAAGCAATTTTTTTCTATGTCAACTGGTCCAAAAATGAATTTTCTTTGTTGGTAGTGTCGTGTCATCGATGGATGAAAAGATTGAGGGATTACGCATCGTATTTCATCGTTTTCTGAATATGGGTAAAATCGATTACCGCAACTGGCGTAATTGTACCGTATCGGTTTCCTTTGCACCACTATTAAATTTATTCTCTCGTCTTTCCTCATCATCTATGCTTTTTTCCTTAACCATACAACTAGTTACTGGCCTTGCTATTTAACTGCTCTTATATTTCATGTGTAGAATGCACATCGCTCGCTATATGCTCTTCTCTTTTCTTTTTTCTGCGTTCTCCTGAATGAAATAGCAAATAAATATTTTTTTAAGGCGCATTATTCAAACCTTGCACTTCGCCGATAAATTCCCGACGAGCTCTCTGGAGGCGAACTCGTATCAGTTGTAAGTACTGGACAACCGTTCACTTTTATGTCCTCTTCACCACCATCTTCGTGACTCGTCTCACTTAAATGTGCATCCGTACCCATCACCCTGCAAATCACTCAACTATTCCCACTCATAATCTATTGCATTCAACTTAAATTCAGCAGGGTTTAAACATTCAACGATCGAGATCGACTCGAGTTCGTCCAAACGAGACTACGTGTAAATAGTCAAAAAATCAACAAGGTAAACAGCATATCACCATCAGCTTTTTAAAATATCTTTGCTGTAGTTGTTAGAATGACTTTTAAATGTAGAAAACATTTCAGGAGAGCCGAAATACATTAAACTCGATCGGAAACATTACACTTGCAACATCAGTGGCTGATAGACAGGATAAAGTTAGTGAAAAGAGAAGAATAAGGGAGGAGAAGAGAGGGCGACATTCCATATTTTCCGATAATCGCCCGAAAATTGGCAAAGTATTTTTTATTGCCAACTCTCCATATATTGCAAACAATGAAGACCTTTGCCATACCTCATCCACCCTTCCTGTTCTGCGCCTGCCATTTTCTTTCACATTGTGAACAGATAACGAAAAGATAATTGCAAGAAAAAGAGAAAAAACAACTAACCTGACAGATTTGAGCAGCTTCATGTCCTTATGCTCAGCTATTCCACTTCCATATGATATATCCGGCTCAACTTTCACATCGACTTTAGATGGACCTGAAACAGAGAGAGATAGCCAAAATCTCCCCGTATAATTTTCTCTCACGTTAACTGAGTCAGTTTAATACTGGAGGTTCTCCCCTTGTTTTTTTTTTTCGCCAGTTACATCGCCGTAGTCTTTTCTTCCTTCTTCAAACACGACATAATTTCACGGTGACTGAGTTCCTCACCATTTCATCGAATTACGCCACTCTTTTACTACGCTTAAACCAGCTATCAAAGATATAAAAATGGACAGAATCAGAGAGCGCGGTATATAGGTTGCAATGAAGACCGGGTTTACAACCGATCGTCACATGCAGATAAGCGCGATCGTTGGTCATACTGGTCCGACCTGGTGCAAAGATCGACTTAAGTTGAACCGAAAACAGACACGAGTTTAGCTCATCCCGGAATCCCATTTAAGTTAGGCCAAGATCGCTGAACTCAATAATACACATTTTCAAAAAAAATTTACGGCATAAGTACCCAGTCCAATATTGTCTCAACCGACAAAAGATTATGTTTACCTGGTTGCTGATCCAATAGGAATAAAGGCTTTGCATCTTCTGATGAAGTGCTCCTAAAATGAAAATGAGTTAAATTTCTGCATATGGTACCTTTGATATATCTTCCCTCTGAAATTACATGCCACCAGTTCGAGCAGATTTTCTATTTCTGATATCGTTTCAATAACGTCAAACGATGTGTGCATCCCAAGTACCTCGTTCTTGGAAACAGCTCAATTAAAAATGGTATTCTAAAGGATGTTGAGGGTAGAATTCATTTATTCCAAGAGACGAGAATGAAGAATGGTCAACTTGCCAGTGCTGGCACAGGATGAAATCAAAAATAAGGCCGATCAACGTGAACTAAGAGAACCATAGTATAATTCATTATTTATAAATTCGTTTAATGAAACCAACTAGAACCCATCATCTGTGCTTTCATTATTAGCAATGAAATATTGCCGAATATACCTGATAGCCCTGTTATGAGAGATGCTTCCACATGGAATACCTTCCTGAAAGAAAAAATGAACCTCGGCATTGATATGTGAAATGCGAGCAAAAAGGTTTCGCTACTCGTTTATTCATGGGAAGGAAATAATCAGCTAAATAAGAAATAAATGTGAGGGAATAGTTGAGAATTCAAAAAGTATCATATGTGAATCACGAAAGAACAACTGACAGCAATCAATCAGTGCACTTTCTTGGTTTTATCTTCGTGATAAAGATAAGTCGATTCATGCAACACCACAACTAATCAGAGAGTATTTACGTGATCAATCCAGTCAAATCAAACAAAAACAAAGCTTCTCACCAAAAAAATCAGAAAGTTCCGTCTTATTCACATTTCGTTAGCCCCATCGCACCTTCCCTCCTATCNCCCCCCCCCCCCCCCCTTCATCCATTTTGATGCAATGCTGAAGAAAAAGACTTCGTCCATAGCCTATATAATTGCGTAAGTTGAAATGACATCATCGCATCAAAAAAGAAAATTTAAAACCGATTTCAGACAGCATAATACTAGAAAATTTGGAATGTCCCTTCTAAGGTTATCAAGTTCACAAGTTTCTGAATGCTATTTGAAGTGATGAGTGCCAAAAACTTTTTCAAATGCAACAACAACTTAAAATAATCACTTCTCGACTGTATGACCGAAAGTAGTTATCGATGCTAACAGTTTATTTAGAACGCCCAACATTTAAGCAATGCTGTTAGATAACAGATAATGAGAAATACCAATTCAGAGTCGGTTGTTGTGTGCACGATTGGGATGGGACATCTTGACCGCGGAGTTGTTGACCGTGAATGTGAATCGTCTCTCGGAGTATTGCTGTGTCGCCTTTTTGCACGATCACCTCCACTACTTCCTTCTTCAAAATAACACTGCATATACTACATTAAACATAGAAAATTTTTCATAAATTTTAAGAAAAAAGTGGCGAATTGCGAACAGAAATAAACACTGCAAATTAGCATTTCCCACGACAGAAAACATTCCTATGAAGATTATTCAATTTGGATGCATGATCGCGCAATCAACGCAATAAATTATCCCTTTGGTCTATGAAGTTTCTGCACTGACTCCTGCATTATTCATTTTTCAAATCATCCCTAATTATCAATGGAAAATGGAGTCTCTCCAGTTGGTTTTTGCATAGATTACAGGTCAAAAATCCGAAAAAAAAAACGAACCATCCCTTCGCTCTGCATATGTTCCGTTATTCAAATCACGATAGTAACCAACTGGCAAACGCGAACCACGTCCTTGTGAGCTTTTTGTCAGTGATGACCCATCTTCTTCTGGCTCAGCTTCATGTCGACTGAATTCTCAATTATTTATCAACCGAACACAAAACTGCTTACAGTTTTACAGAGAACATTTTGAATAGAAAAAGAAGGATCATATGGAAAATTCCATATAAGACCTATCTTTGCAACATGTTTAGATAGAAGTTGCGGGCACTGTTTGATCAATCAGTTCAATACTATCGAATTCGATGTATTGCCTACTCAGAGACCGAAAGATATTATCGGATCTGTCCAAGAAATTTCCGAAGTTAGCTTGTTATAAGGAAACGTTTAGAGGGAATTTCTCATTGGCTGTATTTTCTTTTCTTCTTTTACATTTTTGACAACGAAATATCAACATCAATGAAAAAACCTCCATAATATCAGAAAGACAAAAGAAATCACAATAGAAGTTCCACTTGTTGAGAGGAATCGAATCCCAATCGATGCAGGAAACAAACCTATATGGTTTCTTATTTTGGACTCGTCGGTTAGCTGCTGCCTACCCTTATATATCAGCACTTATTCATAGACGTTCAATAAAAGCCATTTAAACTGCATAATGATAATCCTTTGCAACCAGCGGGGTTAGCGGCAAATTGTGGAATTTTCAGAGAATACGTCATAACCAAGTGATGAACAAGCATGAAAATGAACTCGGATTTCAAGAAGCACTGAAAAGAAACAGAAGTTTTGATAAACCTAGAGGAAAATCAACGAAAACCCAAGATTCCGGCACCTACCCGCTCCGATCACTCACATTACCGGATCCCTAAAATTTGTTACTTGCGAATAACTGAAACCTCACAGCCCAGCAATTAGTGAATCGCAAATACGAAAGAAGGTAGACCGGTAACATATGGCCAGAAAAGAAGAAAAAATCTAAAAGTGGGAAAAGGGGGTATTACAAGGTATGATTTAAATAACAAATCTAACAGACGCCTCCTGCTAATTATACCGCCAGGTATTGTACACAAGAAATGAAAGACGCACGGATACAGAAAGCATTTATTCAGCGAGCATGTTCCTTTTCGCGTTTTCCTACCTTCCATATCAATGGTTACCTCTGCCATGCGTAAATAACTCCCACTCCAAAAGTGGATACACACCCCTCAAAAAGTGAAACGTGCATAGGCAAAAACTTTTAAGCAGTAAAAGGTGAAGAGTGGCTGCAAAGCAGGATCTGTGCTACCTTCATCAATCCTTTTTCCCGGCATTTCCTTCTTCCTAAAACTGCGTAAAAATTCGGCGAGGAACGGTCAACCCGCTTCTTTCCTTGGCTGCCCAGAGGTCACCCTCTGTCTACGTAGGCCAATTCATCTGAAACATCTGCTGCAACAGCAGCAATGAAAAACGGTAAGCGATAAGTATTATTAGCGCTGGCGCATCAAAAAGAAAACCACCTCCGGGTGTTATACACATGAGCATTTCGTGTCGGGTTCCTCGGTCTGCGCCTGAGATGACGTCCACCGGTATCCGCATCCTCCTCAGGTTTGGGGGCACGCTGTTGCATCCTCTGCCACTTCGCCAATATTGGTGCCATTTTGCTGTTGAATAGACCCGAAAACGTTAGACTATCCCGGTAGACCTTAACATAAATTCATAACACACATTGTGCTAAAGTTAAAAACGTCTTAAAATGTAGATATGACAAGCAAGGATGGCATTCATCCACATCGGTCAAAAATTTTTTCCGATCCCTTGGACCGATACTCCACATCGCCTCACTCTGAATGAAGCCTGTTCCCCCTCGAGAGCACAAAATACCAAAAACTCTGACTTACCCCACATCATGGCTCCGCCCAATTATACTCTTCTAAATCTTCCTAACCATCCACCACTCAGCCTTATGTTATGCACTTCTCAGGTTAACTTCAACCACACGTTCTCCCTTAAGCAAAAACGCACTGAAATTACATACCGGTGATCTCTTATTATCGAGTGTACTTCGACACGTTTGCATGAGTCTCTCAACGTCGTTCTTGATCTCCAATGGACTGTTGTAGAATCGATTTTGCATTTTATCAAGAATGGTCGGCAAATCATCACATCCTTCCTCATACACTCCTTCCAATATCTGCAAGAATATTTCAGCACGTCAACCAATAAATCAGCCAAACCTTCTTTGGCTTGTTACTAAATAATTGTGCTTCACAACCTCATATACGCATTACATTTGTCTTTTTATGGTCAATCCCTTAAAAACATCCAGAACGCCTCTATATTTTAAATGTCAACGAATATTGCTGAATGCCTGAATACTAATAAAAATTTTAAAAACTACTATTAGATGCCAAAAATAACGCCAACCTTCAACAATAACTTGACGAACGCATTAGAATGCAACGAGACCACCCGGCTGGTCGGTGTTATCGAGAAAGCCAAGTTTCTCTCATTACACAGTGACGGAAACTACGTTGTCATCATTCGACGAAATATTTCTGTTCTACCTTGATAGATCAACCAAAACCTTCAGACCTCAATCTTTGCAATGCAGCATACAACCCACAACGGCCACTTTTAATCATCAAACCTATCTCTGTAATATTGCTAAATTAAAATCAGCGTTTCTGAAAAACTCCGCAAATTTCACTTTTCAATACCTCTACCTTCCAACTCACCGTCTTCACTCCATCTGATCATCTAAGAATTCATAAGATACAATAGAAGAAGCGCATGCTTCTTCCAATCACCATCTCATACCTTTCAACTTTACGGCAACTCTCCTTTTCCTCAACAACCAGAAGGCCTTGAAGTTCTATGAGCAACTCCGCTCACACCCAATAACATCTGTGAACGTCACACCATTTTAACTCGGCCTAAATTACATCCACCATCCCACCATTTCTATAGTTAAAAAATAAAGAGGACATACCTCGCTGCCTCTATCCATAAAATGACGCGCCGAATTCTCATTGAACAGCTCACAGATCATTCGAATGCATTCAGTGAGCCATTCCGGTTCCGAATCATTATTCATATTCGGCCTTGCTATTGTGTTCGTATCCTTATTCACGCAGCCTTGTCGGCGTTCGGTGGATGGGAAACGAAGTCTTTGACGACGATTATATTCCAAAAGTTCACTTTCCGGTGATGCTTTCAACTCTTCAAACAATGCGCGTGCATCGTTGTATTCAGCGTGCCTGAAATATCTTCTACCTTCCTCATGGAGTATCATATCTACACGAGTGATAAAAACTGAAATTTTTATATCGAATCCTTATTTTGAACGTTTTCGTTTAGCCACCAAGATTGCAGCTCCTAGATAAGAATAGAAGTAGAAAAAACTCTGAGGAGAGGGTGAACTGCTCTTAGTGCCCAATTTTTGGGGTGCTGAGAATAATCACCCTTAAAAGTTTAACAATTCTAGATTGAGAACTTTGTGTTTGGCTTCATTCGAGGCTCCAGCTAGCGCTAAAATCATTATCCACTTCAGCTTTGTTACTTCGACCGCTACAAATACCAGTTATTTATTAGGCATGCAATAGCAGAAGCTTGTGCGACAATACAAAACCATCCTCTGTAAGGCAGCACTTGAAAGCAAACAGAACCTGCATCTCGCGTGCAGCAACGATTTTCGCTGAAGAAGTGTCAGCTAGCGCCCTGCGAACCGGCCGCATCTTCCGACGAAAATCACTCCAACTCAAATCACGTTCTTCGGGTCAGTGAACCAATGAGCAAGTTCCTTTTTTCACCGCGAAGCTTGAGGCTGGATGCTGGTGAGCAAAATGTTTCTACCATACATCAACCACTCTGGAAGGAAGCCCCCGTGAAGGGGGGTCCCCACTATGTAAACTGATGAGTCACTGCTGCGGAGGGCACTCGCGGGTGGTTTGAGTCCTCAAAATCCTCCGCGGGGGCAAGAAAATTTCGGAGAATGAAGGCTCCCGCATGGGCAGAAGGTTGGAAAATGCCTGATCCCGTTACGAGACTTTCCACACCATTTATGCTACTGTGTTGCATCGTTTTCATGGGAAGCTGCAATAGGAATAATTTTCGAAAAGTTAACAAACAGTCTTGGCGTATTTTTGGAAACTTGTCAAAGAAGGGGTATCAGTTTCGTAGCTAGTGAGAGGCAACTGTGAAAATGTTGTGTTGGAATAAGAAAATGTAGTTAAGGCCACTTCGCTGTTGCAAAAGTGATAGGAGATGAGATGACGAGTAGTGTGCATTTTTGAAATATGTATTCTGCGTAGTGAAGTTGTTAGGACTAGTGTGCTTTAGTTTGCGGGAGGTTATTCGTTTTTATTTTAGTGTTCTTTTTTAATGATTGCATATTCGATTTGGGAATTTGGGTACGCGAATGATGCTGTTGATGGTGTGGACAGGTGCTCATAACCGCTATGTCTTTACATGGAAATGAATTTGTTTAGCCTCTGCTGTGAAATGTTAAGAATAGTGATGAAACCGAATACGTGAGCGGAATATCGAGTTCTCGAAGATGGCAGCTCGACATGTTGTACCACATTTCATTGTGCTGTGTCTTCTGTAATACCTGCGTTTCCTGACCGACAATCAAATTTTACCCTCTGTATTGGACTACGCCTTTCCACTCACTTGAATACGGCCTTGCTGTTTAAATGGGCCTTTGCAGAAAGATGGAATGCCCAAATAACGGAGGTGAGCAGTCACCACTGCCGATCCCGTTGGCCGCTCCCCTTCAACATCCTTAGAGCCGACATCAGTGGTCGATAGTCCGGAAGAATCTGGACTGATAAGGAAGAAATGAGAGGAGCACGGCGTGGGAGTTCTTCGTGGTAGAAGACAGCAAAGGCAAAAAAGGGTCCGATGCAGTATCCGCGGACGAATGCTAGCATTCAACACTTCGCCAGCGGGCACCTGCGGAGGCGCCGTGGGCAGAAATTAGTTGCAGCAAATCCATTGCGGAGCGAGGAACTTTTTGATAGCGGAGGCCTTCGCGGTCCAAGATTTATGATTCATTTTAACGCAGGACCCCACCCCCACAGCGGATAGGGGGAGGGACGACGATGAACTCTGAACGTTAATACCGGCATCGGTCATTCTTCCGTTGTACGTCTTTATTATCCTGCTGTGAAAGACACCCACTCCTTAAGGTATCTCTTCAATTTTAAATATGCCACATTTGGTTACTAACACTATGAGCAGATGAACAGTTTTTACCAGGCACCAGAAACGTTGTAAGTACAAAAAAAAACATCTCGACCCAACCCCACGGGAAAAAACCGCAGCAGTTCATTTGCGATCGATGTCTCCCCATCATATCAACACTACTTCATAAGCTGATCTTCCATGCGGCCAAGGATGTCGAAATAAAATTGAAGTTGAAATGCACGAAAAAGTCTGAAATGCCTATTTACCTGAGGTAACGAATGAGTGTCTCGACAAGTACTTTCGAATTATGAACGATATCGCTACCTCTCTCGTTGAATATGCTCGCGTTTATCGCGATGTACCTGATATCTTGTTCACAACTCCTCAAGCGCCTAAAAGCATAAACATATGCAAAAGCAAATACCATTTTTGAGTTGGATATCAAGCTTCCTATGTTCTTCTCAGTGACAAATAAATGAGAAGGAGATAAGGAACGATGATATCCTAACGGACTACCTAAGCAATATAATTAAACTTGTACCTGAAAAAGCGTCCTATAACAATGCAAAGAGTAGTGAATCACCATGTCATCTCTGTTCATCAAAAGCGATACATGAGCACATGTCATGAACAAATCTACAGGGTAGACATCCTTCGTGACGGGCATTGTTTCCGATCGATTACACCATATTACTAATCAACATGATCACTACTATCAACAGTGAATGACAGTATCGTCAAGACTGGTTACAAGGAATAACTCAAGCCATTCTATTAACCTCACCTCAAGGGTAAGCATCAGATAGCAAACTCAGTTATCAACGACCCTCGGCTAATCGACTCATACCCTGTGAGTAAAGTTCTCTGATTTAACCGGCCTTTACAGCAAAGAAAAAAAACGGCGAATCAAACATTACAGAAAGGAATCGTATGTTTCGCATCTTAATGTAAAGTCTTTACCCCGCCAAGTACAATCTCTCGATTGTCGATTAATCTCTGCGATGTTCTGAACAGAAAGAGAAGCTCAATAAACTTTGTCAACATTCAGTCCAATAACGAACGCGAGGGTCCAACTACCTGTTCACTTCCAAGATCCACAGGTTTGCATCCCTTCCATAATTGCTACTCCCAGTTAACGAATGAAATTACTTAAATGTAATAAGCAAAGTCTACTTCACCTGTAAAACCTGTTCTTGGCGCGTTGTTCAATAGTCTGCAAATCAATCGGATAGTCGACATTCCATGAATACTCCGGATATTCCTCTAAGTTCACAGGTGCACTGAATGGTCGAATATCTGGTTCGTCCTCAAGTTGTTCAAGAGCATCCAATAGACGGTCGCAGCATGCATCCACACCGGTTACAGCACCTATCCACTCATAATCGAGGAACGGGAACGCAGAAAATTGTAGCTGTTCCGCTTCGGTGGCCAATCCTGTTATTGCAAGCAATATTAAAAAACCTTACTTCAACTTCCTCTCAACATCTCGCATTTCCTTATATGAAATGGCGACTTGTTCCTCTTTTCAAAGACAATCATCATGGAGATATTGTTTTCACTCTTTTGAAAACAGCTACTGAAATACAATATTCAATCAAGTATCACAACGTCCATTGTCTCTTCTCGAAAATTTCTGCCAACTCATGCAAATTATAGAAATTGACTGAAAGACCAGGAAATCTAATACACTCAACCAGTGACGATCGATCGCAAACGTTCAGATGATAGAATACCGAAGCAGTAACTTAAAGATCAGCGACTCGGAATTTGCCACAAACACCACATCAGTCCCAACCCGACACCTAGCACCCACGATAAATTTAGTGATAAGTGAAGTGCGGACAGCTTCTTAAGAGTAGAGGTAAGCTTTTTAGAACTATTGTAATTAAAAAGGCAGAGAAAATCATTTCGAAGAACAGCCTGTGGAAGTGACCTAAGGATATAGCATTTGAACTGACAGTGCAAACCTGAACGTCTGTTTTGCTGTAACGGTTGAACGTCCCAAGGACTCATTTTTTCATCCTCGCCTGTATCCCATTTCACCGTTAGACAGTACCAATTTGACCTGAAATATAATTTTAACGGCCCCAAATAAGAAATGAAAAAAAATGAGCTGATCAATATGTCGGATTTCTTTATTTGCAAGCAAAATTGATTTTTGGCTCGCTTTTTTCTATCATAAAGGGATCCACCCGCCCACCCTTCACAAAAAATTCTGGACATTACAAAAATCATTACAAATTTCAGAGTAAGAAAGACGATGGGCAATGGAAGAAAAAGCACCGCAACGAATCTTCTTCCCATCCTCCTCTCTCTACAATTCTTAAAAATTCCACTGAATGATTTTATTGATTTATGCCACTTTGAGATATCGATCTATCACTTGTTTCCTCTTCCATTCTAAACAAAGACAACATTAACAAAAAGGCGACTATAATCTGAACACTGAGCAAGGAAAGGACGTCTTATTAGACAACTCTGACTACAGCAGCTGCAACTATAGCCTGAGGCCGTTAATGCGATGATATCACGTGGGTGCTTTAGGGTTTTAAATTCACACTACACCCTTCCTTAAGGGTATGTTCACCTCCGACAACTGCACCGCAATGGCCACAGTCACTGATACGCTTCGCAATGCAAGCGAGCAGTTGTCTTAACTGGCTAATGCCCAAACATGTTTTCGCTATACCCTAACACGAAACCATTTTCAGGTGGAAATTTCCTCGTAGATCTATTAATTAAAGTAACCTTGGGTAATTTTCCTCATCGTGTGCCTCTTTCTTATCGACCGTTCCGGTCCACCAATGATTATCGAGAATTGTTTCAATTCGATCACCCGGCTGATATCTTCGTGAAACTGATTCATTATATAAATGTCGCAAAATAATAAAATCAGGCACATTCTCCATATCGTGGTATCTGAAAGGTTATTTTCGCAGCTCAGTGAGCGATTCACTGCCATCGATAAGTAATAATAAACTTTCTATGAAAATTCGAATGCTACAGGCTGAAGTGAGGGTATCTATTAATTTAGTCTCTTCTGAAATCCGGAACAAACGACCATCACACTCTCAAGTTGGAAGACTTTTGTATGACAAAATTATCTATAAAAATATCGCATTACTTGTTTAAATAATTAATTTATTTTGTTATAAACTGTTATGAATAACCATTGTGTTTACATGATACAAAGCAAAGCCGAATTGCACAATTCCGAAACGACGTATGCTGTAATTTGCAGCCATTGAGCTATTTGCGTTGACCGTTTGGCGCTATCATCCACCTAAGAACTACTTTCTTATTCATATACATTTTGATTTACTCTACAAAACCTAGCCTACTCCAATACGAATCTTTTACTGCGGACAGTGGCCCACCCCGTTTTAATTTTACCATTCCCTTGATCAAACAATTCCCTTTTGTTCCAGCATCGATCTCTGAATGGACCAAAGTGCTCCTCTCCTTAATTTGGTCTAATGGCTCTTGCGTTTTGCATGTATTTTCTAGTTCTTTTCCTCATTGTATTTCATAACGCTGACTTTGATGCATTAAAAGAATAGAAGTGGTCGTACTTAACGTAGAAGGCAAGCCCAGTAGGGACACCATTTTCGTCGATTCGTGTTAGCCTCACAGTTGTCAACCTGAACGGTCTTCTCGAATATTTCACCTAAAATCACAATAGAACATGCAACAGTAATAAATAAAGTTGAACAACTCAACATATTAAACTGCTTTGCTATCTTAACACAGGTGAAAGACGCCCCTATCGCCTTGTGTGGATTACGACGCTTCTTTTGCGGTATACCAGACTGCATTTCCTTTATCGCAAGCTTCCTCTCAAGTACACGTTATCGTCGTCCGCTCTGAACGGTTACCGACACCGCAGCCACATTCACGGACAAACAGCCGTGAGTTCTGGTACCGTGACTAGTGTTGCAGTCTACACCTCGTAAACTACACTCAGCTGCACTACACTATCCCCTATCATATAGCAGTATAAAATAGTTCACTTTTACATCGGAAATAGTAAAATACAACAGTTGAAACAAAACTTGACACTATAGAATATCATGGATAAGTTTGTTCACCGAAAGAGATATGGAAAATTAATGTTCCGCTCCTCAACTATAGCAAAGTTTGAAAGCCGAAAAAAAAATAAATCATCTCCCTCGCAGGAAAATACTGGCTCGTCACATTCACTGACTCATTTTCTAATCTCTGCACTTTGCAAGGACAGACAAACATCCTCCTTCAATTGACCCCGGATGGCAAAAAATTGAAGACAGACAAACCAGAAACGAAAGCTTCATTATTAAACCTTTATTATCTCTTGTGATGATCCAATTGACCCCACTGTATTTCTCTCTCAGCAGAAAGGGATGTGCGGATAAGAGGTAGATGGCGGGGGGAAGGGGGCATGGAACGTAGTTTTATGAAAACGCTCATGCTTTCACAAACGATGAACAATTAGAAAAAAGCACAAAAAATAACAACAATAAAAAGTGTTCCTACTTCATCAACAATACAGAATTCTTCAGCGTCCAATTCAGCGAGCGGTCTCATACGGGGAGTAACCGGATATAAACTCTGCTGCTCCACAGACTGCAGATAGAGTTCGTGACCTGCAACATATAACATAACATGCCACCCCCTGCCTCTCATTAAAATAACGGCGTTTGATGATGATCACCGCTTCCTCAACCAGAGGGACCTCTGACTCCTTTGGAGAATTTCATTTCTTTTAATTTCGGCAGCTCTCATGATTCGACATAACACCACCGCATGAGGGAAAGGAAATGAGCCTATGAGGAGATTCTATGTCAGAGGAGAAGGTGACAGAACTTCCTAAAGAACGCGAAGTCAGGAATGGCATCTTAATCCTTTAAAAATCTCCTCTAAAAAACTTAATCCAGTAAAAAACTGAACTACGATGTCTACTGTCATCAGAATTTGTGAATGAAATAAAGAGAGGGCACACCTTGACGAAAATATACAACTTCATCGTCAAGCTGAGCAACATATGGAAACTTCAGCGGCTGCACTAAACGCATCCACGTCGGGAAATCAACTGCAGGCATCGACCGAGCTGCTCTTTGCTTCGTCCTCTCAGTAGCATTGCTTCGCCGAGTAGATGAGGCAGCTTGCTGGGATGAGCTTGGTCCAGGAGAACTTTCTGGAAGAGGTGTTCGACGCGAAATAGAAGTTCTCGGGGAAGATGCCGGACTTGTAATGCGCCTTGCCTGACGTCGAGAACGAGAAGCTGTCGCCCTGGATTTTGACGGCCCTGGTTGATCTGAATCCTCCGCAGCCGCTTGCGTCGCTGTTTCGTCGTCTTCTACAAACATGAGCACTCCTGCGAGTAACACAGTTCATATTAGTGAACGGTATTCCACAATATCATAGAACGTTTAATTAGAAAGCATAATGCCCAGGTCGACATTACCTGGGGCGGAATGTTGTCTGGTTGATAGGCATAATCACCTCGGTTTTACTTCTGAACCAAGTTGAGTAATGTGTGTTACAATATACTACTAAAAACATCTCGATAACCACTTCCGCTTAAAAAATCGGTTTTATACAACTCTCCGTTTTATACCGGACCTAACAACGCATAACCATCAAACTGATCCCCTTAAACCGAACGAAGAAACCTTCTCTAATCTTTCAAGCTCACAAGCGATTGCATTCTTTTTTCCTTGCTCTAATTTCTGGAAAAAAGGCCTCCAAATGATCGCAACATCCCGGGCAAGATAACTGTGAAACACCAGCCCCCTCCTCCCAATGTTCTTAAAATATTTCCTAAAAAGTTGGCAACGACTTAATGGGCAAATAAAAACATGTGTAAACTCGAAATTGTCGAACTGTCAATCCCACACCCAAATGCCTGAATCAATAATCTCGAGCAAAAATTACCGCTGCTGATGATCGCCCGACGTTTTCTTCTTGTTTCCGTTCGACGTCTTGGCTGTGTGCTGCCACGAGTGTTTGTAGCTGTGCTCGAGCCGGTTTCCACCTCTTCTCGCCTTCGACGCGGCTGAAACGAACACCATGATTATATTTCAAAGCATGATTTTTTAAATGAACCCTTTCACTTTAACTATACAGACTGCGTCTGACAATCGAGTGTTTTCAAATGAAGGGCTCGACTAACCGAACGACCCTCAAAACAGCTTCCAAAAACTTGCCCGGTATCAAATCATAGCAATAAATGCATGTTAATTATCCCTCCAATGTTTCTTTTGGAAATTACTAAACGCACAATTAAAAATGATAAACCATCTTTCCCGGCCATATACCTGCCTGCCCATGTGAAAATCTCCTTCCGCTAGCAGTTTATGCACCAAAATATTGCAATTTTCCTACAACTCCCTCCCTCTTCCACATCTATACATGCCACTTTCCACAACTTTTTCATCAAAACATCCCTACCATATAAATGCAAATATACATGCAATTACCATGATGCAAATATCCCAGCAGAGTTATTCCTTCAATAGGTTGCTAACAAATCTATCCCAACATACTCTACCTGACGAATACAATAATCACTGTCGCTTGAATCGTCAGTCGTTTCAACAGAATCCTCTTCCTCATCACTGTCATCCTCATCGTCGTCATGACCAGCTGAAGTAAACGTCGAATCCTCACTTGAATCCACAGAAACCACCTCATCGGCCTCTTCTTGCAAGGACGTCTGCTCACGAGATGTTACGACCTTTGGTGTCGCTGCCGTTTCTGAATTACAATTGAAATGAAATTAACCGCAACGTTATGATAGCGATAAGCCATCCTGAAATAGTAAAATTAGCGGAAATTCTTCGGAAATAGCAATGATGTATGAGAAAAAAGTCCAATAATCAAAGCACTGGAAAAACAAGTCATGAAAACACAACATTAAGATCGCAAAATCTCGTCAGTTCACCAATTGAGATCGTAATCTTCCTAAAAATTAATTAAACGGAAAATTCGGTGATTGTAAGTAACGTATGAAAGTCTAAAATGAAACAATCACTCACTCTTCGAGAAGAAGAAAGAAAAATCCAATTAAACCTGCCAACTCATAGAAAGTTAAAATACGCAGGAAAAGAAAAATTCCTCTGAATTCGTCACTCTCAATGCACGGTGAATTCCAATATTTACAAATCAATTCATTCAGAATAATACGGTTCATATTACCAATAGTTTTGTGATAGCTTACTCGTTCTTTTGCGCGCTGAAGAGGTCACCTTTGAGATTGATTGTAACTGAAAAATATGACCAATTTCAATCAACGAATAAAAACAAAACAAACTAAAAAGTGTATATAAAAAACATAAAAGGGGGAACTGTTTTCATTTTCTATTAGTTTTTCGCTATTAATTGATACATCTTTGTTAACGAAACAAATAGTTATCACTACCCTCGCTTCAGCCCTCTCAGCTGGCTTCATAGAACCTTAATTCCTCGGTATTAGTATATATTACTGGCATTTCATTACTTAAGAGAAGATGGTGAAACTCCACAAGGTGACGCCAACAATGAAAAGATCGAGATGCAGTCTCGATGAATCTGCTATAAAAAGAAGCAACTGTTTTCACTAGTTCCCCTCGGATCACTGGTTAGGTCTCATCTACCTTACATTTCCGACCTTCACTTTCTCACGTTTCTGCGTTTTTATCCCCACAATTTTCTAAGCACAAATCAATCCAACACATCAATGCTTCTATTACGTTCTTTTCTCACCACAGCTCATTATTTATATACTTCCCATATTTCCAGTAATCAGCTCTTAACAGTTATCATAAGCCTTCTAAATAGGCCAATCCACGGTCACGTGAACCTTTAAAGGTGAAACCTCTGTATCTCTTCTGGCTACCTTATAACTAACCCCCCTTCCTCCCCCTTCTGCCCCATCTGCACTTTCCAGCTCCCTTCTCGTTTTAAGAACTACCACACCTACATCAGTAGGACGATCTGTTAAAGCTGTCTGTTTTGCTTTCATAACTTAAGAAGGTAAATGCACTTTCATATTCATGAGCCCTGAGACTTACTGCACACGCAGTTTTCCAAGATGGAAATCCATAAAAGCGGCAAGAAAAACTGAATTTTCGTGACCCTCAAAAGCATTATAATAAGAAAGGGAAAGATGGGAGGGTTTAGGGGACTGCACATCATTCGAAATAAACAAGTTTTGTAGGAAAGAAAAGTTCAGTGCATATTCGAATATATTGCTTTCAATTACGCCAACGTGCAATATTTCATGTACTATGATAACAATATTGCACCAACTCGACCACGCCTACATATTACCACGCAATTATGATACAAGATGCATCTGAGGCACGAGACCACAATATTTGATATCATAAACGGAATCTTTAAAATTCGATGTAACAAAATATGAATGCTCATACTATAAGACAACCTACCCCCTTCCCTCCCCCCATCAACGAGTCGAAAAAACTCAGAGGAAAGCAAAGCTTACCCGTTCATCTCTATTCCGCACTGCGATACGCACTCGTTTTTGCTCTCTTTCAAAAGCCTCAAGCTCAAGTTGCCTCAATTCAATCAAACGCGCATTCATCATCTCAATGCTTGATGCGGGAAGAGGATCGACCATCGTACGCTTCAGCCACATTGGTTCGAAGAGCAATTCTGGATTATCCTTAATCCACAAACTTATAGCATCGAACTTCAAAAACTTTGTTCTCACTTTCATGCTTACGAGACCTCTGTGACATTTCAAACCTTAAAATAAACAAACATGGCAAAACAGTTCATGTAATTCATTTTAAAAAAATTATATCTTCAAGCAATGTCAAAGCAAGAAGGGATGGAGAAGGCGGAGAAGAGAAGAAGGTAAAAGGAGCCGCTGACAGTCCCTCATTCACTCAAAACTTTACATATTATGTGGAAGAAAAGATTTTACGACATCTAGCGAAAGAGAGAGAAAGAGAGAGAAAAAAAAGAGAAAAACCAGCATAGGTCACCATCACTGACGGACCTTTGTCTCACCGGAAAAACTTTCCTGCCATGCACCAGGCTTTATGATATCGTTAAAAACAAAAGAAATGCCTATGAGTAGACAGCGGTTGCTTGATTTCCTTTCCATAATGCATTCCGTTTTCTGACATTTTGATCTCTAACGCATTCGGTTTCTTTAGCTCCTTTTTTCCTGCTATATTTTTTCTTCAGTTGTTAGATCCCTCACGTGTTTCATAAACTCTTTCATTTTTGGACCTGCAGGTGATTTTCAATATTCAATGAAAATTTAGATGAGGTAGAATCTCCAGGCGACTTTCGATGAGTCTAAGAATGAAGATGATTCCACAGCATATCGGCAAAACCTCAGTACGTAGTGCGCTCGTGCGCTAGCAATTAATTTTTAATGGAACAACAAAATTAAACTGAACGGTAAAATCCCGGAACCAATAAGTGGAAAAAATGATACATATATAACGACAAACATACAGGCTGGAGTGATCCACGTCCTGGTACTAAGCGCTGAATTTCATCAGGATATATCATCCCATCGGCGTCAACGAAATTTGGTGGAGGCAACAAATGTGGTGCAATCTCCATTTCTTCATCAACCATAAAGCCACTCTCCGGATCAGATATTATACTCCTGCAATTATGTGAAACAAGCGGTAAAAAGAAGTTATGTAATCAGTATCAAAGTGATGCAACATTACGAAATGACGCAGATATTCAAATCCAATAGGAAAGAAATAAAACAATACTTCAAGAAACATCTCTATTAAACTCTAGCAGTGGACTCATTACATTAATATTAACAAGGTAGATGAATCCTTTATCGTTGGGCAACATCCTCCCACCGAATCAATCATAATCGAAAAAAAATTGATTCAGCTGTTGCAGCATTTTAATTTAGATCATGCTTCCATTTTAACTACCTGCATCAATCGAGGGAGCACAAGTCGGCGTTAAGTTGCCTGATAATAGTGCCTATTCGATGGTGATTAAAATGCAAATCGCTCAAAAGTGTCTTCGATGGCAGCATCGAAACCCTATATCCTTCACTTCAACGAAGGCTTTGTAAAGTAAAAGAAATTACAACAGCACAGAGGGGTTCGACAGCTCAATGAAAACATATGAGATGAGGTGAAATCTCAGTTTTAACACCACACGACAACGAATTTCACAACTACCGATTTCTTTATGAGGTGCGAATAATGAACTGATGCGAGGGGAGGTGGCGGCGAGGGTGAAGAGGGCAAAGTGTAAATGGTCACTGTATTTATAACCGTCCAATCACCTAACAAATAGCCTCTTATCAAATCAACATACAAACGGCTACTTCCTTAATGCAAGTAGATGCTGAAATTGCCACCAAGCCCTCCCCCCTCCCCTTGGTGAAAATACCCATGATCCTGCACCTCTACGAAAACAAAAGGTTCTGGTTCAAAGTCTTAAAACTGATAAAAAAAGACCTCTGCCCTGCATAATATGCAGCGGCTGCTTCATGCCCATCAGAAATAAGGATTACTCACATATAATCAGTGTGGAAGAATTGTTCTTTGGGCATCATTTTTGCACGTTGATTTGTGCCAACTCCTAATATCGAAAGATGGCCGTGTGAGTCGACCGCCGCCACTAAAGTGCCTTCGGGCGAGATGGCAAAATCGAACAGTGGTAGATTACCACGATTATCGATTTGATTTTGATGACGCTTCAGAATCGTACCGTCGTAAATATTCCACACCTGAATGCAATATACAACAGCTTTCATAACCCGCAAACAACGAGCTACTATCTGCTTAGTTTCCCCTGTTAACCACGATTCCCCACATATCACTTTTACTCATCTCACCATCAATCGAAGACAGGGGGACAGAAGGATAAGAAAATCATCAATTCATTTAAAAATAACTTTCTGAAAGCGTTTTTTCCGATTGTTGACGAACTCATCGAGAATATCACTACTCTTCCCTCTCATCTCACAATGCCAACGAACACAAAAATTATAAATCCCTTTGCGGTTCCATAAAAAAATTTCTGTCGCATCCAATAGATTTTAAACCTCAATTTCGCACTCAACATGTCAGATTTTAAAAAATCTATCCGCAGTAATTTCAGACCATCCCCACTGACTAATAAAACGTTACAATCAGTACTCAATCCCATATAAGAGACTGACGCTTAAATATAAATTAGTTAACAGCATAGATATCTTCTAACAAGGAGCTTCAAAACACAAGGTGTAGAAAGCGTGACGCTTCATAGCATGCCACATCACTATTCATAAATTAACATAGAAAACATAACTATAGAGGCGTGGATAGCATGCTTAGCCAAGCTAATGAGTTGCTCTAAGTTGCCTCATAAAGCTTTCTGACTGAACGAAAAAGCTGATGAATGAGCATGTGAAATAAGTTGTTGGCTATCTAATTCCTTTGAATAAATGGCACAAATCGAACACTTAGGTCTTCTATTTAAGAGAATGCAATTCTAATACAGCCTAAATGATGCAGCAACAACTTTGCAAACCAAACAATACACAGCCATTATTTTGCTCGATGAAAACCTGGAAGCCTGATCACTGTTGCAGCTACTACTGTAGATCGTGCTCAGCAAAACGGGTCGAAGATCAAATAGCTCAACCCCTCCCTCCTCTATAGTTGCATTCCAAAAATCCGTTGTTCAGTCCACCATCCTGTGAATATGTGACTTAACAGAGACTATTGGCCTAGACGGAACCAATGATATGGATAGATGCTATCAGCTGAAACTTCTAAAACAGGCTGCGCAGCCGAGATGCTTAGAAGGAAAGATTGGTGGGCTCATTCTTTTTGCATTATTCTCAAACACGCCTGCACCTATAATACTAGAAGGGGCGTAAAGCTAACAATTAGAAATCCATCGTGTCCTGCGCTGAGCACATAATCTCGATATATGGGATGTGAGGTCAAAACGAATGCCTCGTCACGATGTCCGAGGAGTTGGCGCACCTCCTGTCCGCTAACAGAATCCCACAAACGCAAAATGTGATCCGAGCCTGACGTCACCACATAGTCATCCTCGAGTGACCAACACAACATGGTCACCTTATATGCATTCTTCACGCTTGACGCTGGCCTCTCATCTCTATAAAACGGAAAACTGTATAAAATAAGGGCACTTTTCTTTGGTAATCTCTCTTGTCTACCTCACCTCCTTTGTTCCCTTCAGTTAAACCTTCCGCCTCTCGCTTACAACCGCTTAGGAATATATCCCGTTCATAAGAAATTCTTATCTGCATGCTGTATTAAATGCAAATCCCTAATCAGAAATGAATAAACAAATCAGCGTCCACAAAGTTTACCTCCCATATGCCATCCACACATCGCATATTACATCGAAAAAAATTATCAAAATTTGCATATTTTAAATGCAAAAAATCTATCTCGCCTGATCACTTCTAGACATAAAGCTCTATTTCCTCAGTGACCTGGGACCACGATAATTGTACTTCGAAATGCATCGCAGAGTATCGAAGAAAAAGCCACATTGCACAGTAATTTGAATTTAGTAGCCTCAATCAAATATCCCCTCTTCACTTTGCTATTTCAACAATGAAAGCACATTTCGTCCTATGCTTTCAAGAGATATAGCTGATGAACTTCAGGAAAAAAACTTTTGTTGCCGTATTAGATCTTTCTGTGATTAAAAATTCTAAGAAATAGAAAGTTGCTTATTTCAGAGTTTTGCGACAGAAACATACAAATTTTCTATATATAAATTAACCACTTGCTTCTACATGCTGAACCATGCCCTGATAGCTGATAACCATAGGCTTCTCTTTCCACTCTCAAGAAACGCATAAAAACTCAATACGACAGCATATACCTCATTTTGGCATCTAGTACAACTGGAGTCCATTCACTGCACTCGAACCGCCAAATCTTAGCTAAACCATCGTGACTTCCACTAGCGAATCGAAGACCGCTATGCGCGAACACCAAACTGTCCACTTTATCCTGCAAGGACTATGTTTTATACTGAAAGCACACCGCAGGCGAAATTCCTTAACGAACAGATTTCGTACCACTGAGGTTATATCCAACTGCAAGGATTTTATGTCCTAATAAAAGTGCTATAATTTGAGCATTAGAGCATACGACAACCCTGCATCCTTTTTGTTCCTTCTCCCATTTTTATATATAATACTTGATATCATTTGCTCAGGTAGAACAAGGTGAAGGGAGGGGGTGCGAAGTTAAATTAATCAGTGTTGAAGTTTTTGTTCTACTGGCTTAGCGTGAGCGTGATCGAAACGCTCCAAGAGAACACTAACCGTATGTGCTTGAATGTCGTGAATCTTCTCGACGCGTTCCTTAGCAACACGATATACTCGTAGGAAATGATGTGTATCGCCCACAACAACGAGATTCCCACCTGGACTATGACATGAACTGATTACACGTGAGCCTGGTGATGTGCGTTCGTAGAAACTTGTTGGTCGCTGTCTTAAAATAATATTTTATCAAAGAAAGTTGCATAATATATCTGAAAATAAACGTAAAACTATGAAGAGCAATAGACCATTGAAAAACATTTCTTTCGAGGACCATGAGGCAATAAAATTAGTAGTATCTTAATGGTTAATAAAAGTCAGGGTTTTAAGACTGATAGGCAACAATTTTTTCGGAGTGATAAAAACTTCAAGAGACGAGAAAGAAGCTGATTAAAAGCTTTCTATAAATATGTTGAAGAATGTTTTGGAGATGAAATGAAAAAGTAGCAAAATATGTTTTCATACACCTTCAACAACAAACAACGTGCTCAACATAACATTTCAAAGACCCATATAACAAAGTATTTCCAAACTTCAGTCCACTCGGCTGTATGTACGCAACATTCATCAAACGGTGAAGAAAATATACTCCCGTAAAACCTCTGCAAAATTAATTATTTGTAACTCCATGGGGTTTTGTTTAAGATTTTACAGTAATAGTTTTCAAGGATTTTTATGGTGCGTTATCCTACAACCTTATACTAAGGAATCACGGAAAGCGAAAATAATTAGCAGATTTAAAAAGGAACGTACTCAAAAGTCCGATTGCTTGCTGTGTAGCGATAGAAATTAACGACACAGTCACGACCAGTCGATACCAAATACCTCACATCGTCATCGACAAACGGCAAAAATGCTATCAATGTGACCATCGCAGTGTGATTCCGAAAGACGGCCAACGAAGCGGCCGTTTGGAGACACCACACTCTGCAATCCAAACTGCTGCTTCACATACACATTCAAATATTAAACATATTCCTTTTTCTTATAAAATAATATTCTATAGTGCCCAAAATAAATGCAAAAGAAAATATTAAAATACTGTGGGGAGATGAAACTAATCAATAACCCGCTTTTAGGAAGGATAGAACGGATTGAGAAAAATCTAGGAGTTTCTGATTGATGCTGACGTATAAACCATAGATTAGTGATTTAATAACTTCAGATCTCCAGCAGAAAGTCAAGAACATTCGATGATAAACTATAGACCCACCTGACTGTCTTATCGACAGATCCAGTCCCGAGGAGAGTATTATCATCAGAGACCGTCATATCCGTTATTTCAGCCGAATGCCCTCTCAAAGTGAAACGAAGCAAACCGCTTGTCGCCGACCAAATCTTCACAAGATTATCATCCGCACCCTTAATAATAATTACTAATGACAATCTTTATTACACTTATAAAGGGCAAAAACAAGATCAGTGCTGTGGTGTTTTTCTAACTGAAGAGATATAATGGTGGAATATTCCGTAGTTTTGTGTAATCTTCATTTCATCACTACAGCTGTGTGCCCACGATGGCCTCACTATGCCTCTTCAACATGTCACCCATTCACAAACTGATCGTTCTTCCGTTGTGCTGCTCGTGGTCTAACAATAGGAAGATATGACCAATGCAAACGAGGCGATAATGCCACATGTCCACTTTCGCCGGTAAATTCTGCATAAACAATTAATTATGAGCATATTTTAAAAGCATCTTTCCGAAGATGTCAAGCAAAGATTTTAATTTAGATTTAGCATTTAATTAGAAAACCCGAGTACTCGACTATCAAGTCCACATTGTGGAAACAAATTGATTACGATAAGAAAAGTGTGCTCTACTCTCTCCTTCATTCCCAAATCTCGTTGTTAATCTCGTTGTTAAATTCCATTTAAAAAAAAAAAACAAACAAACAAACACGACTGAATTCTTACCCAATCATTTTCAACAAATTCAATTTTCATTATGGCGTTTTTTAAAACAAATAAATAAGTGAAGAAATATTGCGCTCATATAGATTCAAACATGATTTCTATTTCTTGCCCTAATATGCCTCACTATTCAATTATTTTCTTTCAATATCCCAACAGTACTATTACTTGTATAGAAAAAGCTTTCATTCTCCAAATATATGCAAAAAAAAAAAAAACTCTATAATCTCAAAAAAAAGCCAAAAAATACGCTAACCGTGACAATGTAACGTCCTGTTCGATCGAACGCAACGCAAAAAACCGACGATAAATGCCCCAATATACGACAATGCAATTCTAATGATTGCATCGAGTTCTATAATTTACAATTTGTAAGTATAATATCGGAGAATATACTGCTACCTTCTCATATATTATTACATAGGTTTCTAATAAACAATAACATTATTCGTTAAATCGATAGATAAAAACCTCGCACTGGGGATCCAAACCATTCGCCACAGACCATTTGTTCAGATATTCCACTAGGATTGAATGCATATATCTTTAACATATCGCAATTATTACCACCAACATTTCATCCTCGTAGACAGCCTAGCGACAAGGCCTGATGACTTATGCTCATAATCGCTGTATCATAGCGATGGGTAATCGAGCGATCGGATTTTGACTGGGAAGCAAGAATCTCGTCAGTTCATGCTGATTCACATTCTTGGAATCCGGTTGCTTGCAGCTGAATGCTTCCGGTTGGTTACCGATCAAAAAGAAATTCTCATCGATTACCGCCACTACTGACTGCACCATTCAGCGTAGTGTTCTATACCTCAGACAAAAAGCAGTTTCGGATGAACGGGACATAGGATAGTTGCCAATTTCTTCTTCATCTTTTCGTCTCTTCTCAATCAGGGACAAGAAAAGTATTAATTCCCTCCCCTCCCACCGTTCTCTTTCTAGTCCTTGTCGATCGCAGACACGAATAATTTTTTTGCTTTTGAGTAACAAGATGTTCGCAAAAACCACATGTGAGTTCAAAGTTGTCATATTCTTTCCCGTAAGTAAACAATGCAATTATATTGCATCACTACGCAGATCTTCGCTGATGCCCTCATGGAAGTTCCTTACTGTTTATTCACTGCTGCACCATATAGGTATTAAAATATAAAATCTAGCCACCTTATGAAGCATATGCCGACGAGGCAGCCGCCTGCCCAGCTCACGCGCAATTAAAAGACGAGGCTTGTCCAATCCCTCCAAAGCTTGATAAGCCTTATTGCACATCGCATCGCGAAGACGTGCTACATCCTTTATGGGTACTGCAAATGAAGAAACCATATTAAAACTTATAACAGAGTGGCAGTTGCAGACTTTAAGATGGAATATTCAAACGACACAACAACAGAAATTTATAAAATGCCTCTCATCTGTGAATTAAATAAATCGATGATCGATGAAAATCGTTCAAACAAAAAATATCGAAGAAAAAATAAATATCTGAAAGTTTGAAACTTAATCCTCGCATTTTCCTAAAGGCGAAAATTACGTGCCTTCAAGCGAGTTTCTAAAATACCAAAAAAGTTCCTTTCAGTGATATCCAGATAGAGGGTTCTGATCCTTGACCCCATTCCTTTTACTATATCACTACGGACGTTTACAAAGACAGCGATATATATGCATTCCTTATTGCTGCACAACCCTTTTCCGAGTGAATTTATTAAACGAGGAATAACCTGTATTTCTATCGAGAGCAAGCCGTCGACTTGTGAAAATTCGCAACGGAAGATTTGGCACGACTGGAGGCATCAAGTTGTTAAGAAGTGCACTCAGGCGCTCAATGATAGAAACCAATGATGGCTGATTGGCTGGCACTTGCCGTTCCTTGAAAAAGAACAACCGTAAAACTTAATTTCAAGCACAAAAAAGTTAGGTTAATGGGTGAATAACAGACAATTATGGCAGTAGTGTGAGCAGCATAACCGTCATACTTCAATAATTAATTGAGCAACGAATTGGAAAACATTTCTGTCAACGAAAACAAAATCCCTTCTCATCATTTTGTCGCCTAATTTAATTTCTTTTATATGCTCGAAATGTTTTAAAAAATAGCAACTTACGTAATCATCAATCGATTGGTTATAAGTAATACCCCTGAAGTCATGTCGTCGAGGAAGCAGCTGAAATAAAGAGAAACTATGCTTCTTTGATAATAGAAACATAGAACAAACGAGTACAACTACTCCCTCCTCCCCCTTCCCTCTCTCTTTCTTTAGACTTCCTATCCCGCTGCCTTCATTTATTGGCTGATTCTGCTTTATAATGATAGTCTATCACTGGATGAGCCCACTCCTCCTCTCCACCGCATTTGCAATCCAACCTACCAGCATTGCATAGAGATGAGACTAATGGTTCAAATGTCGCAAAGGCAGGGCCACACATATCATTGCTGCTTCAAAAGAAAGCATGTCGCGTCAATAATCATTCTCAGAATGGCACATTTTTATGCGTAAAAACCATTTTCTCTTTTCCTCCTTAAAGAACACATTTGGTGTTTCAAAAACATAATATAAGGTGCATACATTCAAGCGTTCGATTTCCCTTCGCAAAACCTCAGCGGCATGTTGACAAGGTCCTTGTGCTAGATGGCGTTGGATGATAAGCAATAATTCTGCAAACACTTCATGAATATTCACAAACAAACAAAGATTATAGTACTTCGTGAATGGATTTTTTTAAAGATCGCAGTCAAATGTGCGCAAAATGTGTTTGTCACCGTCGAATAAGCAAAGTTAGCGGTCAGCGATCAACGAACGAAAGCCAAAAGCACAATGAACACTTCTTATCCAGATATCCTAGTGGGATGCAACAACATGGACACGAGCTCTTCTTCAAAAATAGGAATGCCAACCAGTAGTGACAAATGCAGCAAGGGCTAGGATGACATTCCCTCCCCTCCCCCTTACATCCCTCCCTCTGACTTAAACTTCACATCAATTTTTCATATGGTTCCAGGCTGCAATTCATTCAAATCACCTTCTAAATAATATTGTACTATTGAATGCTCATTCTATGGCTCTATTATTCATGTAAATAAGTGACAAATCAAACAATGCGAATTCAAAAATAAAAGTGATCAAAAACGATCTGGAATGTATCTGATATCATATGCGATAATATCAAATCAAACACTGCACGTATTTATACCGACAAGCCAATTGCGCCACTTCGCCTCTCAAAATTACTTCATCATAATTTTATTACCACTTAAATGTTTCATAAAACAATCTCCTCAAAATTTCATCGCAGTTTCAACCCCCCCCCCCCCCTCCAATAAAACCTTAATATCCCCAATGAAAAACTCAAAAATTACCAATTATTTGTTGAAAAAATCTCTGCATAATGAAACGTACTTTCGAACAGTAAAGTAAAACCGCTGCAAAAAAAACCTATTTCAAAACGTTGAATGGTTATACACAGCAATACTCCAAATACTTACCGCAATGTGTCCGCCTATCAAAAATTTGCCGATTGTCATCCATTTCACACTTCCGTCGATTCTTCTTTATCACATATATAAAATTACACCCCCCCGTCGAGAATAAAACCTGTAAAATCTATAATTCAACCTTTTCGAAATAAACTTTTTTGAAGCCATGACGTCATCAGTTTTTTTTTGCTCCTCGAAAATATATGAATGTTAATGCGAACACTCTAAATAGTTTTCACATAATTTCTCAAATATCAAAATGCGGTCAAAACCTCGAATAACAACTCGTCTTTCAAGTAACACCAACAATCTGATTATGCTAATCAGTCATTAATCTTACAGGTGTATTCGCCCAATATGACCTATGAATCACCTTATTATTGCAACGTAAACAGTAAACCAAAACATTTACATACTTTATTTTCATGATTAAATTTATTTAATATCGCAAACCCCCCTTACTTGGATACTATAGTTTACGAAAATAAAGCGCCGATCGTAAGCCCTCCCAGGGAGATCCCACAATTTATGAAAATAGAGGGTGACCGATCCGTTAAGGCTTCTTATTGAAACAGTTCGATGCTTTCAAGTATGCTCAAACTTTCTTCCAAGCTGATTTGAAATAGAAAATGTCGCAAAACGGAAATGAGAAATCAACTCTTTCGAAACTGAAATTTTTTCCTCTTTTCTAATAGGAAATAGTCTAAGAGCCATGTTAGGGCGATCAGCAGAACGCAGATCAACTGCCTCCTTGCAGAGCAAGGGAAAGGGCACGATAGATCAAGCTGTCTACCAATGCCTTGATGATCTTAAGGTAGAACAAATTATCTATAAATGCCTTGAGGCAAAACTTGGGGCCTATAAAAGGGTAGCGCAATTGCTTGAAAGCTCAGTGTGTGTGTTGATTTCGTCGTCTACTAGGGCTCGAGCTAATGCGAGCACCTCAGCTTGGAGCTGCGTGCTGGGATCGTTGGCCGTCGGAGGTTGCGCAAGAGGGGAACTACGGGTAGTGTCGGGGCCCTTTGGGGCTACTAGCCTTGGTCTTTCTCCCGATCTCCCCTTTTTTGGTTGTTGTTCTGTGCAAATTCGTTGAGCGTTACAGAAAATTTTAACCCCTCTCACTGTGTCGGCTCCACACAGCACCTGATAAGCGTCAAGAGAAACCAACCAAACTCTTACAGTAGCAGTGCCGATGGCAATCTTCTCTTATGAGGTCATCGTTTTTTAATGCTCTTTCCTATTTTGAAGTATATCTATTTAGTGCAGGTATTGTACTCCATCCGAGCAGCATTTCATCAGCACAATATAAAAAATGCGAGCACAATCTAAATGATACGTTTAGAATTTGTAAAAGACCTATGCGCAAAACGTGTATAATTTTGTTTTTGCTCAGCGATATACCCCACCAAGCCCCCCACCCCTCAGCTCCTTTCTACAACCGCGGAATCACATCACTTCTCGCAAAACCACTTTCCCAAACTGTGGTTTAATCGTTACTTTCAGTGCACGAAATGCTTCTTGTGGCAAATAACATCAGATCAGTACATTCACATCGGAATTAATGTCGTGCCTAGATGCGCAAGAAAAAGAATAGATAAACAAATAAGCAAATAAAATAATCGATGCAACCAATTCTGACACAAATTTCCAAACCCCAGCAGCTAAAATAACCAAAAAACCCCAAAATTTAGGATTTCAGGAAGCGGAATTCAGACAAAACTCTATAGTAATTTTCTAACGTATCTGTTCATCGCAATTACATCTATCACCACATAGACATCACATAGCAAATTGATCAATACAAAAAATATGTGAGCAATAAAACGCATTGGTTGAACTATGAGTATAAATTCGAAACCAGTCTTCCTAAAAGTTCTTAATTCCTAAAAAAAAGAAATACAGCCGTACCACAAATTTGCAATCACAAGAAATGATTCTCAATTTTTTGATTAAGAAGCACCCACTAATGAGTGCAAATAAGTGGGGAAACACGCCACGAAATGTTCGCACAATATGCGCTTTTGCATTCTTCTCACGTGACCTAAGCAGTTTCAATAATTAGCAGAAAAAAGAGCGGAAAGAGCTGAATAATGCTTCAATATTTCGATTCATCCAACCACCCACAAAAACTCCACAGAAGATTCCTGTCTGTATAATTTAGCTAATTTCCTAATAATATCACATTATAGGTGTGTCTGTGGATATGTAGGTATGTGTCGGTTTATCTATCTTTTGGTAATTCCAATTCGGGAACTGCAGCGAATGTTATGAAATTTGATGAATGTAACGCATGCAGTGGCAACACCCTCCTAACATCAACTTTTAAAGAGTAATGTCTAAAGCTCGAAAAAATTTGCATTTTTTTTTCCACTCGCCGATTCGTAATAAAGCGCATTGTTTTTGAGATATTCATATGGATGATCGTTTCAGTTGAAATATGAAGGCATCCTATCGTACTTTTTATTGGTAGCCTATGTAACTGGATGACAACGTATGGGGGAATCAAAGCGCATATTGCGCCATTTTGCTTGGCGCGTTTTCCCTTTCTAACGGTTTGAAACGAAAAATTGAACAACGCAAACTACGCAAAAGTTTTTCTTCGCATTCGACTGTTCCTCGCTTTTCTTTGAATTGATGAATCGAAACGAAATGTACTATACGAGAAAATCCTCACCGTTCAATGTGCTACACCATAAATTCTGCACTCTACTGCTCTAGCCCCATTAACTTTTGAATTAAAACTATCAGACAAGCGACAGACAGATGGACAGGCAGACGGCAGACAGACAGACAAACAAACAAACGTACAGACACAACACCACCATCATACGCGCTCAATGCAAAATTGCAGAAGTGCAGAAAACGAAATGAATACCCCAAGATTCATAGAAGCATTTGGGGATATCGCAATTGCGGAGGTGATGTATTAAGCTAAGCAGAAAACTTATCTCATGAAATTTGCATATTTGCCAAAGGCTATAATAATGCCCCTCCCCCCTTTCTCAAAAATAAAGCTTATTCGATCTTAGTGACCTATGCGACCAAGTGACCTACGCGATCTTAGTGACCAAAGGCTATAGTGACCTATGCGAAATCATCGATCTATTCGAAACAAATACATCAAACTATGAAGATTTTCAAATGATATTGAATTCGACGACTGAAACGTCTTCTAATAAAAAACGACGAATAGAACGATTTCTATTTTCTCATCAAAAAACAACTTTATTAACGCAATGATTTGAAATTGAGACAAAAAAAAAAGATTTAACACGAATGAGAGTGCACAAGAAAAATTTCTTCGCAGAAATATATTTTCAACCCGATCCTCATCGACGGTCGACAATAAACACAACGACAGAGATGACGAACATATGATAGCATCATCAGACAACAACTTTTTATAAGTCATTGTGTTTGCAAAGTCGCATTTGAGAAATATTCGTCGCAAATAAACTTCATTTGAAACCAACCGACTGTCATATCGGAAGCCATGAACGTATAATTGTCCGCCCCTACCCTCACCTTCCCCACCCCGTTCAATCTAAATTCCCCCAACAGTTCTCCCCCTCCTATTTGAAATCTCCCGTGGCTGTTATTTTTTTATTCAGATGCTTGTGATCTGATCATAAATGAATACATCATCTTATCTTATTAATGAGTTTAGAAACAATGTTTTTGTACATAACATATTTATAGCAATAAAGAAGCTTTCACGATGAGCTGTTTATTCCTCTCACCTCTACAATCATTTCCTTTCTCCAAGCCTTCCTCACTCTTATTTAATTTGAAGTAAATCAGACTTAACAGGCTCCACCTGATCGTCGATCAAAACTTCGTCAAATTCAAAAAAAAAAAAAAAAAACAACAACCAAAACCTGACCCACTTGCACTCCAAAGGACAACTTTGTTCTTAATTAATAGAACAATAAATTCAAATCTGGTAACTGAAATCCTTAAAATCTCAGTGGAAATTACGAGAAAAATATGTGAAAATCGCAAAAAAATTAGAATTTAGCTGTAAAAAAACTGAAGTTGAAATTCTTAGTCAATTTATGGATGAAATAAAAACAATCAACAGATTTCGTACACCGGAAATTAAAACCGAAACTATTAGAAGCAAACGTATAAAATAGGTTACAAATGAAAAAATCACTAAGGATACAACAGCTCTTCTCCTCTTCTGTTGCACTCCGAAATCGATAACGAACAACCCGTTTATCCTATAATCACCTCTAACCCCCCTCCCCCTTCCAATTCTCTCATCTACCCTCTCCCTTTTCACTTATATTTTCTATAGGAATTGTGTATGTATCATTGCAACAAAAATGACCATTTAAACTCGTATATAATCTTATAGAAATTAATTGAAGGAATCGAAATAAGCAAAAAAAAAAACTTCAATTATTATTGCCGATAAACTTAAAATTTGATACTGTCTATGGTCTACTATCAAAATAAATTACTATCGAATTAATTAGCTCATTTAATAAGAAATGGATGCAATAACCCTTACAAATATAGAATAACTGCCTGTATATAAACTTATAACATATTCCCATATTCATTTGTTCTTTAAAATAATCTGCGATTAGATATATCGAATATTTGAGTCAGATTTAGATATATTCTCTGAATAGATCCTATATATGATAGAGATGAAATACTCAAATATTGTATGAATTTATTGAAAAAAAAATTCTCTTATTTCATCCATAAAATGTTTTTTGGAGGAAATCAATGAAAATATTCGAAAGATTTTTGAATTAAGATATATCGCAGTTAATTATACAAAATCAATTTTGAAAATGATCAAAATTTCAATGGATTTATTACTGAAAAATAATTAGAATCAAATAAAATTTAGAATATTTCTATCCATCCCTCTCCCCTTCAAAAAAGAAAAAAAATTCACCAAATACTTTTTTAACTAAATATCTATCTAGAACAGTACTGCATCTCACCTCCATGCAGAAGTAAAAACGATGCCTGTTGAAAAAAAATCATCGAATTCTATACAGAAAAATAAGGAAAAATCGGAAAAAAAGACCACCGAGATGAAAAACGCATATTCCTACCTCCTCGGCCCTCCCCCATCCTCAAAAACTCTTCACAACCCGACGTAAATTGTTCCTGATTCAAAAGAACCCAAGCATATACAACCGCAAATATCATAAACTCAAAAGCAATCATTAAAACTCTTCATAGGTCATATTAAAAAAAAACAAAGAAAAAACAAATGAGAGCAAAGCGATAGCTGCAATCTTTTATAAATCACAGCATTCTAATGCATGCAACCACAACTCCTCATTTAATTGTTCTCGTCTAATAGGTGGCACCCTCAGGTGGTTGTGGTAGTTTCATATTCTCTTTTGCAGTCATTAGATTCTTTCGAATATCTTCAAGTATTGTCTTGATGTAGAATGAGCTATTCCATTGACGTAGCACAGGCACATAACGTCTATCCACCTAAAATGTTGATCAATTATTACATGCATAAGCAATTATAAAGCTAAGTCACCACCTCCTCTCCCCCACTCCCCCCCCCCCTTCCATTTCCAAAGGTAAATGTTCTTCATGTCAAACGACATTACGGAATATGTTAACCAACTTAAATTGTGCCTAAAATGAGTTAATTTATTTTATATAACATTCAGACATATGGCGAATATACTGCAGTAGAATACAGCCGTATTATAACGAAAATATTGTTTGTTCTCAAGTTTCCAACACACCATGACTCAAAGAAAATTCAAAAAAGGACATTCTTCTTATAGGAACCTCTAAGCCATCTCCTCTACCGTCCGGCCTCCCCTCCCCCTTCCCGCCCCCTCACAATCCGTTCAAACCTGTGGGATTCGGTATCCACAGAAAAATTAAAACACCTGACAATTGATAAAAGAATCATTGACGACCAAATTTTATCTATGCCTCAAGAAGGTAAGAAAAAATGAAAGTGAAAATGGAAGGGAAGGAAAGAAGGAAGAACAAAGAGTCGTTAAGGAAGAAAAAAGAGAACACCAACCATTCCATTCGATTGATTCACTCCGTTGAGATTGACTTTCGTTGTGAACCGTACAATAGGAGCCTCCTTTGGGTAATTGGGACCACATTCCAAGCGCAAATTGTAGATACGTGACTCGAATGGCGTCTATAGTATTTTCTCATGAATATCAACAGATGCACTACCAGAGATTATGCTCATTCATATGGAAAACCTATTTACACAATAACCATAAACAAAGAGGAATCGATGGAAAAGAGGAAATTAGAGGAGAGGAAATAAGACATATAATATCATTGTTTTAAATGCTATTTCCTTTTAAAGTATAAAAGATTCCGACATAAAAAATCTAAAAAAGCCTCAAGAAATCTGTTTCTGAAATTTCGATAGGGACGCTGTTAAGTGGAAAATATTCAAAGTTTTCAATAAAAACTTCCCATACACTAAACGTGCTTATGCATACTATATTTCTATGCAAAAATATAAGGCTAAGAGCAGAAAGCATTAGACTTGATAAATTCCAATCGATAGTGTTCGACGAATCTTGTCTCGAGACTCTCCTCGACCCTTCATGTTGCAACAATTTGTGATAACTCAATCTTTCTGCCCCCCCTTATTAAGAGAATTTTGCCCACAGAAGTACCATGTCATTGCTAACCTTCATCCTGAACATTCTTGGTATAAGATAGTCCCTAATGATATCATGAACCAACAAATCGAATGCAATTAAATATTAACTGTTTAACAGTAAAAAGATAAATGCAAAAAAAAGAGAAAGAAACGAACACGAGGTGGTCCAATGATCATACCGGTCCATCGTGTGAGTGTCATATCGTCGTCGTCCTCGAGTCCCCATGAAATGTTCCCATCGCCTTTACCCTTTTGCCCATCCTCCAACTCTTCTAGCAAACGGAAGTTCCTTGGAACTTCAACTGCAACAAATAACCACTCTATCATATCACTTTTCATTAGCAAAAACGCAGTTTAAAAACTTCCTCCATCACCTTTTTCGGGGAAGAACGTTGCTGTGAAGTGAGGAAAATGGGGAGATAAGAGAGAGAGGGAAGGGGTTGGGATATCATTGTTTAAAAAAACGCCATAAAAGCCGTATTCATTTGTTCACCATGCAATTTTCCACTAGTGCACATTAAAACTCTCTATTAGCGGTGATATTCCTTAAATTACAATGAAAATACTCTTTGATATTGCTGAATTTAATTGGAACATACGGGATAAAGGCGATGAAATTACCTTCAATAATAAATAAGACCTCTTTCCTATTAACATTTCTTTCATAAGAAAATAATGAACAGAACAATCTCTTCACATAAAAATTGCTTTGACCACACAATTATAAGAAATCTACCGTGACGGCTTATCTATAAATGATCACTCATCAATAGTTAATCAATCAATAAAACTTTGAATTCGGATCATAGATAAGTGCACGATATTTTCTCATTTATCTTCACTGTTTACCTGCTAATATTCCTATCAAAAGTAACACGCTCAACAAGGAAACCCTGCCGCATGGGAACCCTTATCTCTTCCTTCAATTGTCGAATGGCGCCCTCCCCTCTCCTTCCCCCTTTTCATGTTTGGCTATCACGTCTCGCAATTGGGCAAGGAAATTAGAAGGGTGCGTCCCAATGACTCACGGTTTCAGGCAATAACTCCATTGTGGAAAATATTTAACACTCTATCCCCTTCCGCTGGGACGGTCTGGAATTTGTATGTAGTGTGCTGAAAGGTTGCCATTAAGACAACGATAAGGGAAGAAGTGGTCAAATGTGGGGAAATTTCTCTTTCAATTTAAACAAACATACAGGATTAAGAATTAGCATAGGTCTTGTTGCAGATCAATTATTGTCACTGTATACGTCAATTATAACTTTCAAAGTGGAGAAAGAAAATATGGAAAAGAAAGAGATAAAATTTCAAAATGCATATGAGATGAAATACCGTAGTGGAAAAAAAGGATTTACTGTAGGAGGGATTGTGTTGTGTTGTCATGACGACACCTTTTTATATGACTAAGTGACTGACTCCTCTAAGTGGCTAAGTGGCTGACATTCGAGACCTGAATCTTCGATGATTCCCGAGTATCGGTGGTCGCGGAAACAAAATTTTTACGACAACACATCTATGCACCTCCAATAAATCATAGCGTTGTACGCTTCAAATGCAAAATCCTTCTGTTGCTTCGGATCTAATGTGCCACTAGTAAGTACCAATTAATACTAGTATTCAAAAACAGTAATATTACAACAGTAGCAAATTAAGGATTTAAAAAAATAGCCTAAAAAAGTAACTTACCCATTTCCGCAAGCGTTTGACACTGTTTACCCACAGCACAGAGCACACTAGCCTACAAATTGATAATCGATATAATTTTATATTTAAAAAAATATCGTAACAAAGAGGGCGAATATCTGGTCAACAGCAATATAAACGAAGCCATGAAAATATAATAATGCTCTAATAAATAAAGCAACATTACGCCAGCAAACTTTACCTGTGGACACCTTTTTCCTTTCTCCTTGTACCCATTTCATTTCCGCGTAAAAAGGGAGAAGGAAATTATGCTCGGAGCTGGAGACATGAGTTCGGCTCCAACTTGATTACACAGAAGAAAACGTGCCCGGTTGAATCACAAGCAAAAAGAAATCCAGTGAATCGAATAAAGTGTCGCGAGAATACACCGCCATAAAAATTGAACGGGACCCAAACATCCACCGGACTAGCCGCAAGTATAGTAGTCTCCGGACATTTGATTCGCTTCTACCATTTGGCCTAGCAATATTCCCCCTTATATAGCCAAGATGCGGCTGGTGCTAAGCATACAGTTTCGGTGGCATCTGATGTTTCAGTCCCTTCCCCCCTCCCCCACAGAAAAAGGTGGGGAAACTCATCTAGGGAAGTAGCACAATCTGACCTGAGAAGCGCTCACCTGACCAGACAATTCCGCAAGCCGTCAACAGAAACAGTCGCATCCACAAAGCGCTACTAATCTTTGAAATATTGCAAACAAAAAAAAGGATACAGAATGACCCTTTCAGGTTATTATCGATTATCGATCGAACCGCTCATAAAACCCTTCTATAAAAGATTCCTTTTCCAGGGGTCCAGTTGGCTTAAAACATAAAAATCATCTGTCACCTTAAAATATGACTCCGATCGAAGTTTACGATCACAATGCACGAGATCACCCTATGGCATAGCGCCCAGTCATCCAATTTCATAGCTCCAAACCTAATGGTTCCCAAGCGGGAACTTGTTCAGAGATAAAACAACATATGCACAAGATGGTGGCAACTTCAACGTTCTACCTTTATGCAACAATATGTTACGTTGCTTTATCATCAACACCTAACAGCGCGTCGTAACTTTAGTCTCAAACAACCGCCTATCTTACCTATTATTTTTGAGAATTTATTAATCAGCAATGGCTATCAAAAAATGTAACCCACTGCTATTCGATCACTTAAGATTCTCGTGCATAAATACATCATCATATATAAATATATTTACATCTCGATTATATACATTAGCAAATAATCATTTTAATACGCAAATAAACATATCGGCAATTCATCGCCGATTCCAAGAAACATGCTCGAATATCAGGAAAACACAGCACTGATCCCATCTATAGAATTCATTTCGATACACTCGTCTTAAAAATATTTCCTTTAGGTAAAGTTTTTGTAAAGCTGAAAGAAGCTAAAGAACGCATTAAAAGATGATCGGCAAATTCAACGAATCGATTTAAGCTTAACGTGCCGACAAAACAGATAGAAGATAGGCAGTTCATAAACCTAAAAAATCTTCCATTTACTCAACCTTTACGTGTAAAAAGAAAAATCCCCAACTAAAGATCTTTTCCGAAATCACTCCTTTCTACGTAAATAAACCGATGAAATCAACGTATTCAAAGATTTCCGAGCATTCCTCAAAAACCTGTAACCTCAACTTTCCGGGTGTATATATCCCCATCTTAGAAATCGTGTGCATTGCTAGAACACTCCAAGTACCATCTAGTAGCAGTCATTTCTTTCTCACCTTTCGACTAGCCATTTCAGGACCCTTCCCCCTCCCCTCACCAACGTCTCCCTGACCCCACCCCCTCCCCCCATCGACAAGCCAACAATCCAATGATGATGCAAAGCTGAACTATCACTGACTACAAAGTTCATTCCCTGACTTCGTTATAAAAGACGACAAAAAAGCATCAACCAACTACAACGACATAGCTACCACCTAACTCAAACAAACCCTCTCCAACGCAACCGACTCACAACACCCCCACGCATCGACGCACACAAACGTTCCTGTAAAGTTCTGCTGGTTCTGTTGGTTCGATCGGCCGAACTTTCGTTCAATTTAAAATCTATTCGACGAAACACTCGTAATTCATCGAATTGGATTCTTAGTTGGGAAAAGCTGTTTTAAAAAGTTCATCGAAGTGGACTCGGTGATTTGATTTTTTTTTAATGTTTGCACATACCTATTGACGGGTATTGGCGATGCCGTGTGGTTATATGGCTAAGCACTTACTGGATGGAGCTGTGAAATGCAGATTGTTCGTAAATTGTGAGATTAAGTTCGAAGTGATAAGCAATAGGTTTCTTTCTATGGTTGACTGGGTTGCGGTATGAAGTGTGTACTAATCAACACAGCGTTCCCGGAAATACCTTTACGCTGGCAATAGAAAAAGAGATGAGAGGTCAAAGGTAAGCTGGTAAACGCTGCGGCGAGTCGGTGGTTTGAGTGGATTGTAGGACTGGACATGTTGAGTCATCTGTATTTCGGTTATCTCCACCTAGGCAACTTGCTCCTTACATCCTTCAGTAACCTGTTAGGTGGTCTCAAGTTGAGAACGTTATGTCTACAAAAGCTTGTACAGCTAATCGATAATCGTCAACGAAAAGTTCTAGCAAACGAGAGTGAATTAAAGTTGATGTTTGAACTCGTTACACGTGAAATATTTTGATCCTTATTTTACAGGTTAGCATCATTTCCACCAAGAGGAGCTTAATGTTGTTCGAAATTTTTTTTAGCTCGACAAAGTTGAATAACTATAGAATTTTATTACTCCTCGGAACCTTTTCTTCTATTTTCAAGCTCCCCAACATTGCCGTCTGCTTACTTAAGCTTTTTTGTTCTGCCCGAATTTGCCTGTTTTTTTTTGTTTCCCAAATTTTTTACTTCCTTGCTCCCAGAAATCATTCAGTTACAGCCATAATTTCCTATTAGAAGAGGTAAAGATGAGTTGACCTCAGCAAAATTTTTTCATTTATTGCAACATAAAAAAAACCAAATTCCTTCTCACAGCTCAAAGCATTAAATTAGCCTACATAAAAGCAGGGATGCAAGCTTCTTTACACGCTTTGCATAGAAACATCCAGAAAACTGCCATTCCCCCACTTCGTGTGTGGTATCGGTAACTGGAGTTTCATCTGTCGTCGTAATTTTCCAATCATATCACATGTTTATATTTTTCTCTTTTCTCCCTATTGTTCTAGTTGGAAAGTTGACAGGAAGCTTCGAAAGCGAAAAAAAAAAAAGAAAAAAAACCCACTAAGAGACGTTTTGTTTTCAAAAGCTCACTATATCTGGTGGCTCATTTGGGGCGAGGTTATGTGCAATGTTGATCTTACATATGCTTTATCGCTCTTCTGTATATACATAACATATCGTATTGGACGTGCGGTTCCATGATTTCTTTATTGTATAAATAAAGGTTTTTTATCACCATTATCAACAGGCTGGGAAGGTAGACACCATATAGTAGGACATCAAGGTTCTCATCTGACAGACCTTTTCCACCTCCCCCCCCGCCCATTTCCTTTCAATTCACGTAGGCGGTGGGAACATTTCAATACGGTGTCTATTTTTGAGTCTAAAATAGTCATTATTAACACAATAGCACAATATATCTAAAATGACTATCGTTCTGAATCGTAGATTATTCTTTATCTTATCGCATTTTTATGAGAAAATAACATGAGAAAATTGAATATTTTTTCGGGAATCAACAATAGAAAGCAACTGCAAATATCATCTAATGAGAATTATTGAAGCAAGAAATGACGTAGCCTCTTTGGTTATAATATTCAATATAGTTTTTTCTTTCAAATCCTAATTTGGAAAGAAGTTATAAAAATTTAAAAGTGCTAAGGAAATTTGCATATGTTTTTTCATCTATCAAATTTTATTTTTATATGGTTGAGTAACAAGTAAATGGGTTTTTTTTAAAGGATTTATATGGGCAATGAAAGTAGAAGTTAAAACATAAAAGCATTTTTCTGCATATTTCATTTTTTTAAATACTAATTTATGTAATTAATTGATGAAGTGAACAAAATGACAATATGGAAATTCTTTGCTAGCAAACTTTTATGGGAAATCTCCAACTCTATCAAAAACATTTATAAAAATCCGTAAAGGATAGATTTTTTTTGATAAGGTTGTTAAAGAAGTTTGATAGTTTTACCAACTGGTTGGGGATATCGTATTCATGGAGCTTTTTAACCTGAAAACAATGGATTTATAGATCGACGCGTGAATATTAGATTTGAAAGAAATGGAAAAGTGCACCAAACAACTGACATAGTATGCGCTCTTGTAGTTTCCACCCGTCTGACCAACAAATTTCATCAGTTGTCAACAAAAAGCTCGAACTGTTGCTTTAAAAAAGTTTCTGTAAATGTCGATTTCCTAAGGAATGAAAAATGTTCAGATTCGAGTTACGTTTGAAAAAAATTAAGGATGATAGTTACTCATCTAAGAGAAAGACTCACATGTCAGTCTATTACGGTGAATCTAAAAAATTTTAAACAATGCATTTACCGGTAAATGTTTAACGAAATGGAGCCATTTCTACCCGGTTGTCAGCATGCATCCGGGAAAAAAATTTCCAATAAACATTTGAATGCCTCAAGTTCTATGAAATTTATCGAACACTCCAGAACGTGGAAGACGAAAAGCTGTCATAGATGTTCCAATTAGAGATTAGTAAGTATGGTCAGGTTACACCTGCTAACTGAAAAATCTTTGATAAGTTGAACAAGGTGATAATGTGATCAATTTGTTAAATAGTTACCTCTTTAATAAGAAAATTTGAGCGATAAGGGTTGATGAAATTTCCAAATAAAGATTAGCCTCCAACAGATATTCCATAAGTAATAATAATCACTCAGGTGCTGCTTATGTTCATCTGCACTACGATTTACCAAGTTACATACGCTATAAAATAGTGATCTTCGCAGGCGATAAAGATCTAACTTATTTAGGTGATAAAATAGTGGAGTCCCCGTTGATGGTAAGTGAGGATTTGCAACGAATAAGAATCTTTCTAGAGTGCAAGCTCGAGAGATGATTAAATGAAAGCAAAACTGCTCTGAGAAGAGTGAGGAGCCCAACCAAGTTAACAGTGATGTCGCCAAAAGCTGTTTTTGAAGATTGAAAAGCAGGATCGATGGCACGAAGTGATACCAAAGAACTCGATCTCGAAACCCTGATAATGATGCCGATCTCATTTGGAAAAGATCGCAACCGAATGCTCAACACTCTTGTCTCACACTGAGGTGACGTATGGAGACCGACGTAAAAACTGCTAATACGCTCATCACCGGTCGTGTTTCGTCCAAAATTAGCAACTTTTCACTCTCACTGCAACTTTACAAAAAAAAGATATCAATGTAACATAGTCGTTATATATCAGTGAATACGGTAGTCAATAACATTGCAAAATTTGACGATACTAATGAGCAGTGAGTCCTTTATAAGCTTACGATCGTATATTGCTTTGTTGAGAACGAATTTTTGAAGATGGTGGAAGATAGGAGAAGGTAAGCTGAATGATACTTGAATAGTTTGCAAGGGAGAACAACCCACTGGTTGATGTGGCATTAATTTTACGTCCTCCCTCCCATTTCATCCGCCACTGCATAGATGCACATCAAATACAAAGAAAGATGAGTAAACATCGGAGAATTGCATTCATAATTGAGTGAATATAAATAATCTGCTAAATGTTTTAGGTGTTTAGATAGTTATGAATATTCAAAATGGGATGCGAAATTGGAAAAGAAAATAGAACATTGCAATTATCGAATCAATTAATAGGTTTATTGGCACAAAATATACTCGTAACGTGCTATATGATTTAAAAGGAATTTTAATTAAACGGACAGCTAAAGCAATGATTGTTGATTCTTGGTGGATGTTTGAAATCCCAAAGACATTTTATTGCGATGTGTTTATCACTTTAAAATTCGGTAATCTCTTAACATTATTAAGAGTAAGGATATATATGCTCATCGCTATTACAACGAATGAAATGGAATCGAACGCAACGAACTGGAATGGAGTCGAATGGAAAAGAAATAAAACATACAGAATAATTGCTTCAAATTTTCACTGATTCGAATGCTATCACAAATTTGCAATGGGAAGGTATTTCTTTAGAAAATTTTTGCACATTTAAATATCTATAACATTTTCTGAAATTGATGTATCAAGGATATGCTTGATACGCATTCAATCTTATAACTCTAGTTCCACTTGCTCTTAAGTTAAAATGACGAACAGGCGCGCAGACAAACACATCAACTCCGCATTACATAATAAAAAATTTGCATAGAAAATTTATGAAATCACCGGAGAACTAATTGATTATATTATCAGTGAGAGTATTCAACAATTTCAATTTTTGTAATATTAAATATGATGATTCATCATAGAATATTTCGAATCGTTTATGTCTCTATAAGCGAATTTGTTTCTCAGTAAAATTGTTCGCTGCTATAAAATGCCGAAATTTTTCAATTATAATGCAATAAAAATTCCCAAGAATTTCAATGCTTTTCCCATTATCAGAATGGTTGAATTTCCAACACAACGATGGTTTGTTTTTTCATTCTATAAGTTGTAATCGCCTTATTTCGATGGATTAATATATTGCAAGATATTTTAGACATTAAAAAAATTTAATGCTTTTTATCTTAGTGAAAAAGAAATGAAATTTTTATAGATGAATTAAGTAAATATTTTTGAAAATGTTTAATAAATGAATAATCAAATGCTTAAAAAATGGACTCGAGAAGTTGCAGTTAAGTTTCATTTGCAATTAGCAAAAGAAATAACAACTGCAGCAATGTGTGTGTGTTTTTTTAATAGTTAGTGCTTCGTTGAATTGTTTGTTGTGCATCTGTATGTGTGGTATATCGCTTCTTTGCAAGAAAAAAGCATAAAAACGCATTTTCCATTCCAAGCTATAGCAAACACAATTGTACAGGGGGACCCTCCCTACCCCCCCCCCCCCAACCTCTCTCGTTCTCCGTTCATGTGATGAGACGAATCATATTTCCCAAGGAGGGTACTTTGTGCCCACGAAAACCCGAAGGTGAAGGAGTTGCGTTCTGGCGACCTGCTGTGAGGGCGGAGGGATATGCTGAGTCTCCCACGGGGATAGAGGGTTAGAAAACGTTTGCTTTTATAGGGAGATCATGTTTTCTGCGGTGAACTAATAACTTTTGAAAAGTTGCTACCTTGGCGTATCACTGCATCTGAATAAGTTGGTTTAATACAATGGTTGCGGTGACGTGAAAAAGGCGTATTTAGATTACGCAAAGCGGCGTGCTTGAGGAAAAGAAATTTAGATTGGGCAAAGCGGCGTGCTTGAGGGAAAGGAAAAGGCCGTAACGTTTTTTTTTTTTTTTGGATTGCGGGCTTTCCTGCAAATGAACATTTGGGAGATGTCTGAACGAGGGGATACTATCCATCCAGGAAAATTCTGCATATTTTGGGCATTGCACTATAAAGTTGATGTAATCAATATAATGATTGCATCTTTCAAAAGAAATACAGGCCTCCCTTTCTCAATATAAGAAATTTTTTCGATGATTCTTTTTGGCTAAAATATGTAAATTACTATTCGGCAAATTACCACAGATCACATTTTAGGTAGATGAACTGGAATTTTAGCGACGAAATCACTTAGAACGGTGTTGTATTAATCGGCGTCAAACTGTTTCATTGAACTTAGATAACGCGTTATTTCATTACAAAATATGCTGAATGTTCTCAAAATTTTACGTTTTCGGATGAATTTTCCTCAAATTTAAGGAATTTTCACTTCTCTAGAGTAGATCATTTCAGGATCACGCTGAAGTTTGCAATCAACGCTTAGCCCGAAATCGAAGGGGAAGTATCAATGTGGTAGTCTAACACTGATCTTGAGCATTGTTTTGTGAAAAGTTGTCTGAAATTTTCATATCGTTTTCCATTATTCTAGTATTAATCATCACTCAACGTTCATATCTTAGTTGGCTAAACGTTGCGAAGTCTTATATGTAAATGAAGAGATGTATTTATACTCGTTGATAAATTAATAGCAACAGTTTAATAATATGGATTCTTTGATCGTTGAGGATACGAAATATGCTAATCAACTAAGCAATAATGCTATGTGTTCACTTATGGAAAATGGTCTTATTTGTGGTAAGATTTAAGTTTTATATATTTCGATTTTATTAGATAATATAGTGGTCTATTTATTCAAAGGATCGATTTGCTTCGAGAGAAATCACTTTTAATTTTTTATTAGATGAAATTAGATGTGTTTATGATGATACTAGAAAGATACTTGAAAAAAAAAGTGGTGGATGGAAGGGAAAATTTCAATTTTTCGAGAAAAATTGCGAAAAAATTTCCATTATATATTTTCAAAGTATATGAAAGAAAAAAGCTTACTCTATCACAATATCCTGAATACGGAATTAACATTTCGAATATTTTAAATATTGAAAAAACCCAGGGCTTCTAATAACTACTAACGGTGGGCAAAGAAATAAATAAAATATTATAAGTACTAATAGATAATAAAGGAAAATCTTTAGAGATACACATTGTCTGATTAAAAATTAGCAAAAATCAACTATAATTTTCATAAAATTTTTACATCGTTTGCTTAGAGTTAAAATTAATTAAACTTATCCATTATCAGCTATAATCCAACTAAAAAATTCAATGCAAATTCAATATCATTATCTCCTCTAAGTTCCATATTTCAGGTTCCTATTTTGCTACAGGTGACAATATTTATCGATGTGTAATAATGGTACTGAGCATGCTACTTACTTCGTTTGTTTTATTTCTTGCATTTTTTCGTATCTCTACAAAAGATATTATCAATCTCTATAATGTGAATATTTTCATACCGTCACTAATATTTAATCTATGGCTATGTCTAATGGAATATCAAAATTATATAGCCTATTATGGATATATGTCGATGCTTTTGATGTTAGTGTAATTTTTAAGCTTAATTATTTTTAATTGTTGTATTTTAATTTTTATCCGTTTTTTTTCAACATATACTATAACCGATAGTATATCATTTCTTATTTATATTGATATTTGAGTGAGTTGAATTGTTTAGTATCAGCAGATCGGAATAAATTGAGTATTTCCAGATAAATATTTATTGATACCTTTTCCTATATAGATAAGGCGGAATATAGTTGAATATCGATCTGATTAATGGGCAAATTATTATAGATATGTGGCTACTTGCTTTGGTGTTAAACGTTTCTATAAACCAAAAGATTATATGGAAACATTTTTTATAAGAGCTATATGACCGCATTTATTGAATTCAGTTCTCAATTTACAAACGAATCTCGTTTTGAGCAATGATTTTCTTGATCGATTTTAGACAAACAAAATTTGCATATTTGTAATTTTGTTGCTATTTTTCTTTCACTTATCATTAAAAAAGCATTTTAATATCTCTATGAAAAAATTGATAATTTGTTATAATTTAACTGTTATAATACTTCAATAAAAATTTTAATAATTAAGTTTGTTATGATAAACTGTTATAAACTTTAATTTTAATATTTTAATATCAAGAAATTTCAATAAAATTTATTTGTTACAATAAAAAACTGTTACAATTCAAAATATAAGAATTTGGATATAAAATGTAGAATTATTTATGTGAGTTATGATGCTTCTCAATCGATTATTTAAAGGCATATCACCAATTGCTCAGTGATTTTCTTCGATATATTCAACAATATCAATTTTCATATTCTTTCTGTTGTGTTATTATTTTCATTGTATTGTGCTTTTCGAAAACCATTCATCCACAAGAAATATTTCGGATTAAGGTAATTCCCTCTCGTTTATTAAGGCAAATATATGTGAGCACAAAATTCGCACTTGTAAAGTCCGATTAAATGTCATGCTTAAATTCATGCTCATAAAGTTCGAGTACACATAAGTCTGAGGTCTACGCTTATGAATTCGAGTATACATAAGCTTAAAGTCGATCCTTCTGTCGTAAATGAAAACATTTCGGTAAATTGTAATGAAACATTGATTAATAAATTATCATAAGATGTACAACTATTATCGTCTCGCTATTTTCAAAGCATCGATGCTTATTGATTATAGTACTGTTTTTGCTTTACAAACGTTAAATTGCGGTGTTATTCACTTGCGCTTTCTTTGGATGTGAGTTACGGAAAGAATGCTCTAAGAAGAAACGACATTTCATGGTTGTGCACCTTGTTTAGGACATACAAGTAGATATGACCAATGCGCCAACCGAATAAGAGCCAAATATCAGAACCCCTTTTGAACAAAATTTTGAGTCGCTATTTTCGGTAAAATTCTGCGATTTCTGCTTGGTAAGTTGTAAGGAGCTACTTTCAAAGTGAAGTTTTACTGCAAATGTCGCTAAGAATGCTTTCATTTGAGTGATTTGCAAATAATAAGCTTTTTTAAGTTTATTTGGAGAATAATGCATTTTTGCGTCTGAAGTTCCAAAAATTGTAGCCTTTGGGTGGATTTTCTTCAGAAATTTCTTGCAGTGTCTATTTTATCACATTACCATAGTTCATTTCCTCAAAAATCGAGAAGTTTACAGTCATTCGCCTCCGTTAAGTGCGATGAGCTGAAGAAAGGGAGGCGAGGAAGAGATGCGAGAGTTGCTAATGTGCAATTCAAAACTAGAAGATTGACAAAGACACTAATAAGATGAGTAGCGAAATTTAAACAGTATTCCAGTCATATAGAGTAATTATTTGAGGTGTGTCTTTCCCCATTATGCAGAGTGAAATGTATTGCAACATTTATGACCGTTATTTTATTTCGAATGTACCGAAAGCTTCAAGTTTATAAAATTTAAAATCTACGATAAACCTCAAAAATTAAAAGAAAAAATTGCAGGAAATGGCGGATTTATTTTGTGTTTTTCCATAGCATTTGTGCATTTCTCTCATTATTCTATGTCACTGCGAATGTCAATATTGCCAAATGTATGCTAATGCCTATATTAACATTTACGCCAATTGCAGTTGCCACAATAATGGCCGCCGTAAGAATTCCTCATTCTTCAACTTTTTGCCTAGAAATACTATCATGATTAGATATCACGTTTTAAATCCTGTAGTCTTCTTTCAAAAGAAGGAGAGAGATTTTTTTCGCAGTTCATCTTCCTCTTACGAATTCCTCTATCGTCAACTCTTAATCATTTGTAGCCAAACGTCGCGAGAGTTATTTACTGACGTGTTCGATCTCTATTCTTTGTTCTCATATTTGAAGGAAATAACCGAAGTCTTGAGAAAATTTATTTGTGCGGTCTATCCTCATTTGTAAGGCTTAACGATTTTACCCCAAATTTACAAACGATGACTTTAAAAAGTGGAAAATTTTGGCTGTTCGTCATGCCAAATTCAAATACATCAATCGGGTTGTAAAGTGGTCAAACAAATATGGTTGTCCTTCACGACTATATGAGTATTAGCTAACTACACAGAGCCAAACAACAAACCAAATTAACCAAAACGACGTCATATCGAAAAGGCATGAACGGAGCTTATTCAGCAGCTGAATTCGAGGGACTCGATGAGAAAACAGATGAATTTAATCGCATGCGAATTAAAGGAAGTCGCATCCAAATTGCTCTCTTAGTCTTAGTTATTTCGAATGAGGTTTGTTTTCGCGCAAAATCTTGAATATTTTCTGTCATTTTTTGCAGCAAAATAAAATTTTCCGACCAAAAATGCTGTGCAACATTTCTCAAGAGATTTGGATTGTAGTGCATCAGTTAGGAAAATATAAAACGAAGTTCTCTTATTATTGCAATAAAATATTTATATTTTAGACGTTTGACAAACACATTTGAAATTGATATAACAAACAATGAGAATATGATTTCATAGCAGTTGGAAATATATGTTTCGGTCCTTAGGATGACAAGGTATTTGATAGAGACGCATTAAAACTGATCTAAGAACGAAACGAATTCAAAGTCTCCGTTCATGAGTAAATAATTCATGAGTGTCAAAACGTTCGAAGAATTTCCGTGTAAATAAATCGAAACTATCAATTTGATCGTTGAAAAATTTCAGTGAAATTAAAATATAATATGCAATTATTGAATTTGAATTTGCAGACAATATGGAATCTTTTGAGATATTACATCATAAAACGCCGACGAAATCATAAAAAATTGCACAGCTACGAGACAAGACAACTTATTTACACTCTTCTTTATGTATTGCCTCCAAATTTATGTCATTGCCCAAATATGGGTATGTTGATTCTATTTTTATCTAGTACTTTATATACGTCGGAATATTACATATGCAAATTTCTCCTAATATTTGCATAATGACTTTAAAGAATGAGCTCAGTTGCGCTGTCTAAATGGCCTAATTTTCATTTATTTAGCATCTCCTCAAATTTGAATTAATGCTGTCATTTTGATGCTTGCTTATCACTATGTACCACATAGGTTTATCAGGTTATCTTTGTTTATTTACATATTTATCTATCTATTGATTTGTTTACTCTTCTATCTAATTAGTTATCTGACTACTTATTTATCTATTTGTTTATTTGTTGATTTATTTATTTGTTTATTTTTTATTTATTTATTTGTTTATTTATTTATTTTATTTATTTATTTATTCATTTATTTACTTATTTATATTAAGCAATGTCCCACTATATCATATCTAGAGACCTTTACTTATGAAACTAATGAATTATACGATGAATTCAACCATTGAAAGTAAGTAATATCATTGGTGTTTTTTTTTTTAAATCAGAAGAAATTAGTGGAAATTATTTGCAATCTCCCATAACGAGTTATTGCTCTGCTCTTGAGACAACTCCTTATCATTGCGGACCTTCAATATATTAGCATTATATATTAAATAAATCAAATCAAATTAATAAACGATATTTATGGATACCGTTAATTATAGATTAGCATATCAAATATGGATTATATTATTGTATATCATTTCGAGTCTTTTGTTTAGATAATTCAGTGGAACATTAAGAAGTATATCCAAGTAGTTTATTTTGGTGAATTTAAAATACTTGAGATTGAAAGTATGAGTATCATTTCTATTAAGGAGATCACTGTTAGCTATAAATTAGCACCTCAAACATATTTTAATCAAACTTTATAATTTTCTTTCATTTCCTCATCTGATTGGAATATGTACCACAAACAGAACTGATGTTTATAAAGGTTGTGTCGTTGAAGGAACGAATTGAACATTTTTTTGAATCGTCCAAAGAAACCTTTGGGTTATCAAATTTTCTTTTTCCACTTTTCTTTCTGCATATAATTCATTTGTTGCCGAATTCTTCGATTGGCTACTTTTTTTTTCGATAATCTCTTTCTCTATGAATCGACTCTATTAGATTATTGATTTTTTATAGTGATGGCACTTGCTCATACCTTTCGTCTTATCTCTCCGCATCTGAATAGCGCATTTGCAATTCATCAATATGCGGAATCCTACCAGGTGCGTTTACCTTTTCTTCTTTTTATTTCGTATCATCAATAATAACAGCGCAGAGAACACCTACGAAGAGAACTTCTTGTGTTTTGTATTCTAAGTCATAATATATGTAATCTAACAACGGTTGGGAAATGATATTCTATGATGGTTGAGTTAGAGTTGTTGGTTCCTCCATCGAAAAGTGAATATTAATTAGAAAAATGTCTCAAAAAGAAAAGATAAAATTTTGTTTTTATTATTTTTATCATTCTTATTATCAGTTATCGTCGTTATTATCACTGTTATTATTGCTTCTGTTATCATTGTTATTGCTGTTATAAATAGTAATTGTTGTTCTTGAACAGTAAATTATCGGTGTTGTTTTTTAGAAATTAATACTAAACAATGTTCTTGCAATCTGCATATCTAACAAATACTATTCATTAAATATAACATTGATAACCGTAGATAAATGCAAAATCTCTCAGCGTAAGCGTTCGTATTTTTCAGAATTTGTTTTATAAGCCATTTCATTGAAATTTCCATTCAATTTTGTGAAATCTTAAAAGGAGAGGTTCTATTTAAGGCGATTATGGTACCTTTGACACCAATAGTCTTGGCTTTGTCGACATTGGCGGCGTTCCCAACATATCGTTCAGCAACCGCAGTTATTTTCAAGGATATCAGGTCAAAGCTATCATTTCGAACTATTGCAAAATTAGCGTGATTGAAACAGTGGCATTTGGTAATTCTCTTGATATTGCGCAACTCCTCGTAGCAAACTTTTGTGCATCATTCCTCGATGGTAGGAAGATGAGGCATGGCTGATCGCCACCTTGGATCGTTGTCGCTAAAGCCAAGGATAATCTCGAAATAATCGGAGGGCATTCGCAATAAATCGATGCCAGAACTCATTATGCCTCAAGGACATATACCTAAATGTGGCAGAAGCAGTAACTAACCAGCGTTGGAATTCATCATATGTGGCATTGAAGATGTAGCCTACTGTATTTGTGTTTCACCTAAAAAAAGGTTTCGAGAACTTTAACTGTAAGTGGAAATAAATTTGAAACGTAAACGTCAGAAGTTGCTTTATTATTCAACTTTATTTTACGTTAATTCTTCGTCGTTTTCTTGTTTTGTTTCCCTGCCCCCTGTTAGTTGCTTCATTCATATTGTTTTTGTTCATATTATTGTATTGTGCACTCTTGCAAATTTGTGTCTGCGAGACGCATTACAGCATCGTCGTACATACACGCATATATATATATATATATATATATATATATTCTGTTCAGCACAGCCACGAAAGTAATACCAATAGCATACCTAATAGAGAAACAGGACGAATCAAGTGGAAAGGAGTTATGGGCACTAAATAGCGGCAAAAATTTTTAAACATCTTTTACATTGTCGGGATTCTTAGTCGACACCATTCGGGTCATAAAAAAATAAAAAGTTTGACCGGAAAATTTGCATGATCGGCCGAATAAATTGAAAAATGAACGCCTTATCTTGGATAATGTTTGTTGCTAATCTATGAAAATGGTTGGTGAGGTGAGCCGAATGCAAACGCATATCTCGTCCTTGATCGACTTCGCATGCCTTTTCATATATCCTTTTTCTGTTGTTTTGTTTTTATATCAAATGATATTTAGCAAAAAAGAAGGTTATTCCAAGTCTTAGAAGTTAGTTTATCACTTTATCCTGCATTCACAACGATGACTTCATTTTTACAAGTGCGCTGTGTGCATAAAAGAAGTAAAACAAATTATCATACCTTCAGCACTTTATAAATGCTTACTTACAACGGCTTCTCTATTCTTCCCTTGTTGAAGCTATATGCTTAATTTTAAACAAACTTTTCCTGAATGCAACTAATTTTACTGTAAACCAAGAGTTATGCTCCCATATGGCTATTGCATTAGGGCATTTAATTAATGACAGCTGAAGGCCTGAAACTTAATATAGACTTCACCACTAATAATTCTCTCATTTCCTATAATAATAAAATTGATAGCTGTAATATTCCACAAGAAAATCCTTCACTTTTCTGCAGAAATGATCAACGAAATATTACCGACACGGAGGTGTGCGCTTAAGCTCATAATTTTAAGCTTGGAAGCGTAATGCTCACCTTTTTCCACAAACGTTTCTTTGTCAGATTGCAGCTCTAATATGAATTGCCCACGAATTGACATGCAACTCAGCAAATACATTTATATGTAAAAGTCATAATTTGCTTTAGCAGTTGTATTTGACTGGTAATGACGCTATTAACTTGAAATGCTTAAAAGATTTGAAAGTAGGCGCCAAGTACCAAACAATATTCACATTCATTAATATGAGACAAAAGAGAGTACAGATTATCATCATAATAGAAAACATGTAATTCCGCGCTTTCTTTGTTATACGAATAAAGATTATTATTATAGAACGACTTTAATGAAGAATTTACAACAGAAAGCGGCGATAAGGGTGAAATTGTTCAAATGAATGAGGTGAAAATGACCAAAACTATCGTCTGTGATTGCAAATATAAACGCAAAATATTTAAAAATGTGATGCTTTATAAAAATATTTGAAACGATAGTATGTGGTGAAACAGAATGCAATGATGGAACGCGGAAATTTCATAAATGTACGAGCGATCAGAAAGTTTTATCATTTGAATAGCTCCTATATTCCTTAAAACCACTAAGATCCGTTGGATTTTTCTATCATTTTTTTTCATTTTTACCTCTATAACTTTTTATTTGATGCAGTTTTTATTTGTACAGACTGAGAAAGAAAAGAGCAAAAATCGCTCGTTGGTTCGCTCGTTTGCATTTTCAATAGCCGATATTTGCAATGAGAGTGAAAATAACCAAAACTATCGTTTTTGAAATAAAAACAAAAAAACTACTCACTCACTTGCCAGTTATCCGAATTTGCATATTCAACTGGCGATTATACCAGCATCATTTGCATATGTGCAAAATAATAGTTTTAGGCTATGTTCATATTGAATTTTTGGCATAGGCCATCGTTAAAACACATGTCACCTTTAAGGTTTACTCCCCCTGCTAGTTGGCAGATATGTGAACATGATCAGTGCTGTGATTGCCCTCAAGTAGTAGTTCCGTTACTTTTAAAATATTGTACACGTGGAAGGAGGCAATCAAATACGACAGCATTTAACAAAGAATTCAGACGTTGAAATTGTCGGTGAGAGAACACACGAACGGGCCTACTCGATTGAAACATGCAAACTTGCATGAGAAACGAGTACATATTTGTGAAAAGATAGCACGTATGGGAATACGGGCAGTAAGCTATAAAAAACTTGAAGAACATGAACCACCTCGTTATCCACTTTTATTTTCTGACATTCCGTATATTTCTTATCATACCAAACAAAAAAATTACCTCATGCAAAAATGAACACCACTTTACTTCATTTGAAAATCCTATTAAGAGTGAAAATATTTTGGCATAATAACAAAACAAGCAATATGACCATTTGAAAACAAGTAATTTGACCACTTGGCAAATATGCGCACCCTTTGCCGTGGATGAAAAAAAAAACCGACGCACTCAAAAGATATAAAATATAGAACTTCAGCAATTAGATGGGATAAACCTCAACTGGAGCAAGGTAAACTTACTGCATTAATACAGAAGGAAAGGATAACATTTTCAATAGGGTAGGGAATAAGTCTTACAAAAAATGCTAGCTTATAAAATAACAGCATTTTCAGGTGTAACAGGTGCAACTTTCAGGTTTGTCCGCACCACATATAGCCTATATGTTTTAATGCTGATTATTGAATAATCGAGCCGATTATTCAGTTGTTTTTTTTTTTGTACTAATATTTTCCATCTAAACACATATGGCGATGATTTATACTTCATTGATTATTGAAGTGCCATTCAATCATGTTGAGTGTAATCATTACCTGCACCTACTCTAACGACTTTTGAAATTGTTCGATTTTTTTTAGAACATAAGAAGAGTTTTATTGCTGCATTCCGATAGGTTGGAAATGCAATAAGTGTTGAGAATGCCAATACTATTGGCATCAATTCAGCAATAATTCCCTGAAAATTAAACATATTATTTTCCTATTCCATTTTAAAGATTTTATTAATTCCATTTAATAAAGAAAGTTGAGCAGAAATATTATAACGATTTCGTAACAACTGTATATTCAATTAATATGATAACACAAAAATATTGAAATCTCAAGGAATCTAAAAACTTTGAATGCAATATTAATGGATAACCTAATGATAAACCCAAATTTGGCGGTCGCCTAAAATTGAAGAATTATTGAAAGCATAGAATTCAATATAAAAACGAATCCAATAAGATCTCTTCAAACGTTCATCTAATATACCTCATCGTATAGGGCAAGTTCATCTAGTAAAACACTACAACATCCGCTGCAAAGGAATTCATTTCATAGAATATCGTCGTTATTTCTATGTAATTTCGAAAAGAATTTCTCGTAAAAAAAAAAGAGGATTCTACCTACAGAACAATGCAAAAAGTTTGCTCAGTACAACTTAGAATATAAAAGAGTTAATTCAACGATACCTGCATTTGAGAGAATTGTAAAAAAACCATAGTTAAGGCCTCTGAATCGGGTAAGAATAACATTGAGATTATCATGATGATTGCCATTACTGCAAGAATCACATTGATTAGAAATGAATATATGCCACTTATTTGATGAAAATATTTATTTCAAGGAAAAAGAGCAATTTTATTTTTAGTATTTAAGAAACAGCTTTATCTGATCGTCCAAATATATCAGAAATTTCTATTCAAATTTAAAGTTCCAAATTGATCGTCTTTTTTTTCATCACAATTTCTAAGTGTTGGAAAAATTCGCCAAGGTTTCTTTGGTCAAAATGGAAAATCTGAAAAAATTTCACTAATTCGTTCAAATCAATTTCAAAAGCATTGGCTAAATAATTTGATTAAAAAAAAAGCGATGCTTCACGACTCGTAACTTGAAGAAATGGAAGTTATATAAAATTTTCTTCAGTGGATTTTTTTACTGTCTCGAAAAATGCAACAATACAAGCAAAGTCTAACAAGTAAACAACTCATTCTCGAGTGATAGCATTCTTTACTTTCTTGATTTTCATCTATCTTCCTTACCTCTAATATGCTCATTCATTGCGTTTAATAAATGTTGCTTCAATGTTAAGTAATTCAGGACACGACAAATAGAATGTTAAATAGAAGAATTATTTGTCAATGTGCACAATGCTGAAAACGTTCCAATAAGCTAAAATTAATGGGACAAGAAATGAAAATGCCAAATTTTTAAAGCATTTCCCGATAGACAGTGATTGATAGAAAGCACAGTGATTCGATCTTTCATCGTAAACTGACTGACTCAAGCTGCCTTTAAAATCGATCAAATGAAAATTGTTATACAATATTAGTTTATATTGCTATTTTCCATCTCCTCTTTTTTACGCATAGACATTGTGAGAATGACGTTGGTATGCATTCCCCATCGCTATAGTTCAATTCATATAATTCGTAGAACTCAAATATATTCGCTTGATTACGTTCATAGAGCGATACCTACTTGCCCTCGCAACAAAAAAACAATACAGTCACTTCTCGGTGAATAAAAAGGACATTTTGCTTCAGCTACACAAAGATTTGAAGATTTGTAGCATTTAGATGGATTTGTACTTTCCCAACAGGGCACGAGTATACGTTCCTATTGAGCGAAAAATTATATTAGCAAAAAACCTTAAAGGTGGATCCGTGTTTGAATCAAATAAACATTTTTGTCCACCATTAACATTCAATTTTTAATAAGAATTCAATTTCAACAACAACAATGTCAATTTTTTCATCATTCAATAAACATTCAATCGATTTGGATGACATTTATTTTTTTCAAAATTATTTCAATGAATCCTCTCTTCTGTTCAAAGCGGATTTGATGTTCGATGGACTTTGGCTCCCTCTCATCCTTCGCTAAAAGGACGAAACATTAACGAATTGAGGGGACGAGGGGAGTAGAGAGGTGGGGAATCGTTAGCGAGCCGCCATGCCGATTCACAGATGAAGATGATCGAATGACATCTAGTCAATAAAAGTTTTTCATTCCATCGAGAAACTTACTCATAGTGGGGAAATTGCATATATTTGGCGGAACTGCGTATATGATCGTATAGATCAAATGAAAAACTTCCTTTTTGCTTTGTGCATTTGTATGTCGTCGACTCAAATAGTAGCTACCAATCATCCAAATAGCCTATAAATTCATCACCTACTAAACAATAAAATAATGAGAAACGTTTTAGAAAACTTGCAAAATTTTTTCATTGTTCCAAAAGTTAAAGATTCTATTGTAATTTTATAGTAAAGAACGAAGCGCACGAAAATCATGAAGGAATTCTCAGAAATTTATAATCAGCAATAAATGTTTACAGCAATGTTTACAATAAGCGATATATTTGTAATCGTTTAGACATCATTTTAGTTTTTTAATCTTCTTAATTCTTTTAAAAGCTTTATTTTAAGCATTGTAATATATTTCAATGAATGTGGTTGTCAATTTGATGGTATGCAATTAGCTACTCTTTCAGCTAATAACAACATAGATTAAGGCCTAAGCAAGATGAAATATAATGCAATTCCTGCGAAATTCCTAATAACTCATCTAATTGCAATCAGTCACTTATATCAACTTACTTACTAGAAATTTTCAAATTACAGAAAATAACTTAATAGTTAGAATAATTAAAATAGCAATTAATGAAAGCATACAGCGATCGTTGCACCGCCAATAATAATCGGATTGAGAATAAACAATGGCAATAAAGCATATGAGGCAAAATCACTGGAAGGATCATTGATCGTTACTGCATAAAATGCCGAAAATAAAATGTTTATTGCATCAAAAATTGATAAATAGATGACCCACATTCTGAAATAAATAAAATTATAATTTTTCTCTATTTGAAAAATAGTTAGATACAATTGAGAACGACAAATTTTTAAGATTAACTCCACTTTCGCACAATTGCCTGATTCAGGAACAGCGTATACCTGATTCAAGGATAGCGTACTGATCACTATGAAAGATGCAATGTGCTGGAGTACTTTTTCTTTGATTTTCAACGAAGCTCTTCTATATACTTGTGAAATAATTTTTTATTTGCTCATCTGCTTGTTCCTCTTGGAAATTCTGCGTCATTTTTTCAGCAATTCAACTGATTTTTGGCAAATCGCTCAATTTTTATACGTTTTTTTAGCAGCTTCTTAAGAAAAATCGATTTTCACATTATCGGAAAGTGGGCCAACCTCAAACTGAAGTATTTTTTGTGCATGAACGGTTTTTTGTAAGCAAAGAAAATCGATAAGAATAGCAACACTGAAAGCACTCGAAAATTAATATCATTGAGCGCCGTAAAAAATGCAACACCGTAATCGGTGACTTTTCTGAAAATCAAAAAGAATTAGTTGAATCTCTCCTGTTACCAATCACATCGAACCTGATGAACTAAATCAATTCTTAGAGAAATATTGCATTCTTCAAATATAATCCTCTCAATATTTCAATTTATTATTCAACGGTCATCTAATTTAGCGGTCTTTTCCTTCCAACTCTTAAGGAAGTTTTTACTCGTTTATATTAATAGCGATAAGATAATAGAGGATAACTAAATTTCGAGGATATTTCTATACGATAGCATTATTAAACAAGTAAGCGAGAAAGCTTTTAATGTGAATAAATTTTACCTGTTTGAAGGGTTGACTTACTATTTTCTTTATTTTTTCAATCCCTTCATATTAAAATGAAAAGAGAACGTCTGAAAGATGTTTATTTTCTTCTTGTCGAAAATGTCAACTTCCGATATTTTCACTTTTTTGATCTGCTGTTTCTTAATGTAATACTTCTGATCGGTAAACTTTAACAGTCAAATGTGGAATTTGTTCAGCTGAAGATCATCCTCCCTACCCTCCCCTTCCCTTTCTCCTTCGTCTGCATGCATCATTTGGAGAGGGAGACATAAGATGGTCATTTTGAACGGTTACAAACGTCTAATTTTATAAGATGTCCGTATTCCTTATCATGGCTCTTTTTGAAAAGAAAAGAGGGAAAAAACGATTGGCGATCTTTTAAATTGCATAGGTTCAGTATTGCACACAATTCAGTATTTTCTCACCGCCCTTTTTTTGAGGCAGAAATCTCGAGAAACACCAGTAATTTCAGCATTCCAACAGTTTTTCAACTATCAATGTCCTCTAATCCCACCAAAAAAAAAACAAAAAAAAAATTTTAAAGTTGACGTTCTTATATTTCGCACAACGCTTTATCACCTAATTTGGCTACACTAGACGTCAACTCACTCGTCAACTAAACAATCTACACCACACATAATTTACTGTAGTGAATTTTAAATTGTTTCCTGAAAACTTCTTCGATAGACCAAACTGGTGACACTATGCAAACACAAATCTTTATCTCTCATAATTAGTTCCTACAAAAGTTTCCTTAAAAAAGCGTAAACAAAACTTACGACAACAATTGCGATGAGCATCCATATAAGAAACAATACACTTCAATGAGTTCAATTGCTTGCCAAAAAATCTTTCCAGGTGTTGCAATAAAAATATTTGCATTATAAAGATCGAGTACGTCTCTCAGTGATAATCGTACAAGAATAAGGAAAAGTAGAAACGATACTATTATTGCTGCTGATATGAGCGTAATCAATCGGTAGATGTGAAGCGTTTCGATAAAAAATGCGCCTATAAAATATTTTGCTTCTTGAAAAAAATTTTTGATACGTTGTACTTGCAATTTTTTGTGTGTTCTCTTAGCTAGTGGATGCTAATACTTAAAATTTCTTTCACAGTTATTCATAGTGGAAAATTCGATTCGCAAATGGAAAATCTAGAAAATTCCACTCATTCAGTGTCGCTCTTTTTTTGTTGGAATCGATTGCAATCGAATTTCAGCAGGAACTGAATGCACTTCAAAAAAAAAAACAAAAAAAAACGGGTAGATGCCAATCAAAATAATGAAAGTCGAGTTTCGTTTGCAGCAAAGAAAGACCAAAAATGAGTGAAAACCAAAGAAAAATTCCCTTGTCTGAGAAAAATCCTTTCGGTCTTTAACACGCTCGCTGTAAATTAACAATTTTTTGTTCTTGTACGATTTCAGGCGAATTTTTATGGCTACATTACCAATAACATACCCATCATGAATTATTTCTACTCTTAAACTAATATTCAAATGCACTTCCGCGTTGATTTTCATAGAAATTTCTGGAATATACTCATAATATATTTATGTTCCTAATTTTTGCGAACAAAAGCTTTTCCATTTTTTTTCATATTTTTTCGGAAATTTTGTTTTTTTTTTTGTTTTTTTTTAATATTTTCATATTTCATACGAACAAAAACACGAACATTTTAAAACTTTTCATCCTCAGGTTTCATATTTTGCGAATAAAAACGATGAATTTTTCATACGATTGCTACTTAAACTATCAAAAAGGGAATTTTTTATATCATTTTAGAAATATTTCTCCGAGATGAATTTTTGATCATTTACATGGTAAACAGTTTTATTCCAAAATGTCAATGCAGTGGTTTCCATCGTCTATGAAGACCATATTAAGCTTGTCAAAAAGAGGACAATGCGCATTCCTACCTTCGCCCTAAATAATATTCCAATTTCTAACTCTTGTCTCTATGAATTAGGCTGTCTAATTCTGTGGCTATCACGCTACAAGATACCCGACGATAGATAATAAATTGTTAACTTGAAATTCATGCAAAGATATTTAGTGATAAACTCGAGTCTTTGGTATGTTTTCCGTCTATGCGCTAATAACTAACGAAGCAATAAACACCAAAAATATGCTTCAAACATTTCTCACCGCATATTAGTCCGTCTTTCGCATATGAGCATGGATATTGAGGTATATCAGTTGAGTTAACGGCGAAAATTGCGTCATCCATCGACATATGAACTTTCGCTAGTAAATCTGTTGTACTCCGAATTGCCGTTTGATTGACCCAGATGGTCATTCAGATGTTATAATGGCGGCGATTGAAAATTATAAGATTGGCATCTCTTGAAGAGCACTAGGGAATTGGAATAATGCTACATGAGCGACCATGAGAGTGTTATTGGACTATGGAGTAGTGGAATATGCTTCCATTAAAGTCAACATTTACAGCCTGAAATTCGAGATTTCTTGAAGTTCGGGATTCAAAAACTCGGGAGGAGGGATTCCAAATGAAACCTTCAGCACTGTCGAATTCCGTGGATTCCAAATCTATAATTTTTTAACAGCTAGCGCTATTATCACTGCATCAAAAATGTCGTAAAACGGGGTGGTCACCACAGCATCATCACTGCAATCATTTCCAATGAAAAGTTGCCTTGTTCACAGTGATTACTGCCATTCCGATAGTGGAAGCCTGAAAGCCATAAGGAAAGTCTTATTTCAAATTTAGATGCCAAAGAAAAACTGGTCGACTCAAAAAGCGACTGCTTGATGTAAAAGTAGTTGACGTACGACTAAAATTGAAAAGGCCAATGACAGCATGTCACATATCATTCGTTGGGTGAACTAGGTAAGTCCACCTTTTACATTTCCCCCTAATTAACTGCACTTCTTTGTACCTTTCCAAATTGCTCTCTTGAGGAAGAACAGCAGAAGACAAGTGGGCACGACAATGTGATTGATATTCACTTCATTGTGTTAAGAAACCTGCTCTAGTCTCGATCTCTCTGCGCACAATTCTGTACGTTTAAGCAGCAATTTTTGATAAGATCCTAAAAAAAAAAAAAAAAATCCGAATACTAAAATCGAGCCCACTCAGCTTCATCTCGTACCAAACTTTGTGTCTGTGCACGTCGGTTTATGTTTTACATCATCTGACGTTGATACATCAAACCTAAAAATAAGGCACAGACATTTAAAGGGATTAAAAAAATTTGCACACGCTTTACACTGACCACTTTACACTAGTCGGCTCATAGAAATTGTGGAAAATTTTCATAAGTTGATGAGTGAAATAAAATACAAATGTATTATTAAAGTTCTTTTTCTTTGATGATAATAGATGAAACTAGTTGACACATAAGTGAAGAAGCGGCTTAGTTTCCAGCAGCATTGTAATAGTAACTTCGTGAATGATGAATATTTCCACGCTAGTTTAGATCATGTTTGCGGCTGATCGACCACGCGTATAAATGCAAAAGCGAATTATATGCTCATGCCCTTATGCCAAAATTTTCTGAAAGAAGCATTATGGTGGTATCATTTCTTCATGCAAATACCTATGGTAGCTATAACTTGTGAACGGCAAAAAATACATCAACGAAATTCAATTTGCCATTGAGAAGGATCATTGCGACGTGAAGAAGACTTTCTTCGGACATACGCAGCATATGCAAAAATTAATTCTGAACTTTTTGTTCGAGGTCATATGGGGCTTGGGGTGATTTCGTTTCCCCATGTGCTTTGTCATTTTTGGGCAAGTGAGCAAGTGGGTGGTCTTATGGAAGTACGGGGGGCGCACATCGAGATGGACACCTTCAACATTTATTTTCGCCAATTTGATTTCAGCTGCGATCAAGACCTTTATTGTACTTCATAAGTTTCTGCTTAGCTGCTTCTTCATTTCAATGACCATTTGCCACTGTGTTTCTTTGTTGTAATTTATGCAACGTAGTCCACTTATTTCTTACTACAGCATTATTTCTTACTCATTCTTTCTTACCGCCCTAATAGGTCAACATTCAACTTGGCAATGACTAGCAAGATTCAACAGTAAACATTATACAAATGCACAAGAAACATTCTACCCTTTTGAGGCAAAAGAACCTTCGTCTTTCCGAGGAACGCTTCAGCTTCAAATTTTCTGAGGGGTGCCACGAGACTGTCCATGACATTCTGTTGAAAATATTTTCCCCTCAAGCTACTCGAGTGAGTGATTAATTACATCAAATTTTGCACTTATCATCTACACATGCCAAAATATCTAGAAGACTCGACCACGTATAGCAATCCAAAAATCTCTTTTAGTCAAACTCAGACGTAATGTATATTGACTCCTTGATTTACACATATTTATATACATTTATACATATTTGTATACATTTAGAACGACCGATCGATTAGAAAAACAATTCAACAACATAATATACTCTTTAAAAAATACATTTTATTGAATAAGATTTTTGTATAGAACAAAAAATACCTCTAGTGAACGCAAAAATAGCATGAAATAAATTATGAATCTAAAATAAGTTATTTTTTAAATAGATCCTACATGACACAGTGAACAGATATAGGAGTTTCGATAAACACAACAATAATATGTTCCTATTTCTTACTTCTAAAACAAACCAAAATCAGCACACACAAAAAAATCAAACTTAATTATGAGATCACAACTGATCAGAATTTCAATGACGCAGAAAACTTTTCGAATGCTTTAAATATTTTTGATTAATTGATTAGCACGAAGTATGTCATAGATGTAGGTCTTTCACACTGACAGTCGAAAATCTAAAATAGAGAAACAAATAAATAAATAAATGAGCTAACTGACTTACGTATATTTTCACGACAACGTTTATAAAAAAGCGCACAAAAACCTTGCACATTTAAATTTTCAAACAATACCAGAAATGAATTTATAAATGAAGTTTTCAAAAAAAAAAACTGAGATATTTATCCATTTCCTTTCACTATTAACATAAATTCGCCTATTCAAAGTCACATTCATAACTAAATCATCTGTGGATTTGCGTAGTTTGTAACATTCGAAGCAAAAAAAAAGTAGAAGCATGCATAACGGATAACATGATATCCATTTTTTACAATCCAACAACGATTTATCAATAAATAATAGGATGTCTGGAATGATGCCCCCACATTTCAATGAATCTCATCGCTATTAAGGATTTATTTTCCCGTAGTTGAAAAAGTGTAAAAGTTAAAATCCCACAGATAAAAATTCATACAAAATTTTCTCACCTCTGAAGATGATTTTCGTCAAAGTTGATGGATAATTGTAAGATATGATATAAAGGTTCACCCATTTTTAACTTCGCAACACGCAAAAATACGACGTCGTCATAATGCGTTCTTCAAAAAGTACATCCACAGAAGCTTATAAAAATGAATTGCGTGGCTTTTTTCTGAAACGCAGCGTCTATTTCTTCCTCTTATTTCCTTCCTTACAAAAAGAATTCTGTCTATAAGGATGCTTCTATGAAATGAGCTAGACAAACTATAGGCACAATCATAAGAAGTATTGTAAATCAGAAATTTAGGTCTGCGAGTAACCGTTAAGTGGACACATAGATGAAAATTGAAGAAATCATTCTCTGCACAAAATCTTGCATGCCAACGAGTTCTATGGAATGTACTTTATGAGCATTGCACGCTTCAAATCTTTTCAAGAAATTTCTATGCTTGGAAGGCTTCTTATTTCTAAAAACTTTTTACATTTTTATTGAGAAGTGAACATAGTTTTCCTACTACTGCCAATTCGTTGGAAATGCAACGACATACGATAGCTCTCAACAATAGAAGATTCAAAGGGACCTCTTGACATATGAATACACATACTTAAGCTCTGATAGCGAAATAAGAGTATATGATATCTCTACAGAATTTTTCACTGAAGTAACAATTTCTCATATGCAAAATGATAGGAAAAAATATTGTTTTGTTTTTATAAGGGAAGATGACCTTCAGCCCTGTTTCGGGTTAGACGTTATTCCTCAATAATTCATTATCAAAAAGAACACTTCTACCACTCAAGATTAATCCAACTCAACTCCACTCACCTCGGTAGACCAGCAACTAAAATCAAGACAGCCAGCAATCAGACGTAGAGCCAGATAGACAAGGTTTACAAAATTAAGATTGCGATATATTGAACATGCGAGGAGCGCACCTGAGATGAGCTTGGCATGCCATCTCTCGATGAAAGTTTACAATGGGTAAAATTTAATTGCCAAAAGAGGCAAAAACTTGCTGTAAAGTTTATAGTAAAATGCTGCAATCTTCTGTGAGCAATGAAAATACAAATGTAGCATTGCTCACAGTCGGCACCTATTAACGGCCTGAATAAGCCAAAATACTCAACAATGAAGTGGAACCTAATAAAAGCACCAATTACAGAAGTGAATCAGAGTCACTTTCCTCGCACTCGATGAATCTGAACTTTGTAAAAATGCATGAAAAACCATTCTCCGCTTGGCTTACACTAAAGAACCATGACAAAAATAAAAGAGGAACGGCTTCCAATGCTTAGCTTTTACTGCTGCACCTGACACCGGTAGTCTAAAAGGCAATCGATGTAATACCATCTTCTAAAAGAATGTTTAAAGTGGAAGTGGAAAGTAGCTCATCCTGAAACACCTAAGGAATCTTCATAAATGTGAACATTTAACAGTCTTTGCCTAACGCATATGTAGCAAACTCAGAGACTAAAAAAGAACAAAGGTGTTGTGAACAAAGCGATGTTGCGGGTCGTATGTAGACGACAGAAAAGAAAAGAGCAAGATCGCTGGTTTATTTGAGAAAAGAGTAACAGGGTTAAGAGTCACGATTTACGTGGAATAAAACTTACAAGCAATACAGGCCTATCACAACACCAACAACATAAAAGCAGTAAACAGAACAAAGACAATTATAAGAAACGACAAGAATCTGGGGGCAGGTTGTCCGAAGTGAATGATACGATACACTATGGACGCTATAAAGCTGCTTTACTAATGTGGCACCTACGTCAATTATGGCAGGGTCTGATATAAAAAGTTCAACACAATTATTACACGAGAAGCGAGGTGTCGGACGATTGCGTTTGTGCCGACCATCAGGTTATCTGAAGATTATCAAAGCTGCCTAACACGTGCGGTTTACCGATGTTTACAGCAAATTGGTTTTCTTGGGGCCGTTGATGTTTCGTTGTTTGTGTCTTTCAACTTCTCTGCTGGATTCGAAACCGCTTGAACTCTTCAGCAGTGAGCGGGATATAATTGTGCTTAATAAACAAACTGGCCTGATTTGAAGAGGGTTCGTCCACCTGCCCGCCTCCTTTTCTCAACCAAACTTCACCAACCTTTCGGTTGATTCGTCCCAAGTTCGTTCACAAAGCTCGGGGGATACTCCTCAGCTCTGCGATCGCCGAGACCTCAAACATGGGTAACTAAACCTTTAATGTACCCTCAAACAACATTGAAAGGCGACGTAACTAAAAGACGAATAAAAGAACATCATAAGACATAACCTGAGATAGCTGAGGTGGCTTTTTGTTGATGTATTAACAAACCAGCTGAGAATATATAACAAAGAGATCACAAGAGTCAACACTACTGACAACCAACAGTGACAAGCAATCTGAGACAAGCAAATCAATAATAAAACAATATCGAAAAAATAAACACGGGTAATGCCGACAAACGTAACATGTGTTCGCCTCCACACGAATCTCAATGCTGCCTCAGTGAAACGATATAGTCGCCACTGCAAGAGGTCAAATTTGAGAGTTTCGTGAGTTGCTGTGAGGCGCATTTCAATTTCTTGTCTCTAGCAGTTAGATAACTCACTCACTCGTGTGTCTTCGCGACAGTCGACGTGAGCAGGTTGGTTTCAGCTCGCCAGAGCATGTTGCAGTACAAACGTGCTCTGCATAGTTTTCACTTCCGGGTTATACGAGTCTGGAATCCACTTCCAGCCAAAATCGTTAATGCATCCACTTCTCCAGCTTTTGCTGGGGTTGAAACTTGCGATCTACAGACTACTGCTGCTATTATGTATTAAATGTATATCGTCTATATTGTATTTTTACGAAAGACGCCCTTTGCTGTTCATATTCAGATACTTTTGTATGTTTCCTCCCTACGGGACTTTGAAATAAAAAAATAAAAAACCGTATGAAAATTGAAACATCTAGTGCCAGGACACCTTATAGGCACGCACAACATCGCGAGCGCCGCGAAAAATCGCAGGTGATGAAATAAGTAACAGTTTCACGCCCTGTGGCGGCTTTGAAATAGCACCACACGAAGAAATACGTAACTGTCTCGCGCTTCGGCGTTTCGGAATAGCAACAGCAAAAGTAACAAAAAACAGTTTTCCGCCTTCGGCGCTTCAGAATAGCTATGGTAGTCAGGTTTCAACTGCCGTAGATGAAAAGAATACTTTACATGCCGTTTGGCAGACCCTATGAAGTTGTATTTGATGAAAGAAACCACAAGTCGATAGGTTCCGCTTGCCCAGAAATGGCCTCCGAAAAGTTCACTTCAGTACATTTGCACAGAAAACACAGATTTAAGTGTTTCCCATTTCCCAAATTTGACAGGAAACCCATTAATGACTCATATGTTCATACCAATTCAATGAGCGCTACAGCTTGACATCATAATTGTTAGAACCCACGCGGAAAAAAATTCCAAATTTCCTGTACTACCTCCTTACGACTAAAAAATTGCAAATTTTGAGGTGCCACATCTTGGCTCGTGCATATGGCAGCGGCCGCAAATGAAAACTCGCTTGCATAAGATTATTCATTGTTTTTTGTTCATCTTAAAACAAAGTTGTTTTTTGTGTTTTTATAATAGTGTGTATTGTATGACCGAACATTCATACAACGATTTTTTTTTTTTTTTTGAGTGAAACTCCCAAGATATTTTTATGAACCTTTTCCATCTTTTTTAACAGGGAACAAATGATCGTGCAAATATTCCACTTCGGTATCAACTGCACATTTGTAATTTATACGGCAATTGATTGATTCCTCAGCTGCTTCGTAAAAATGTTCGCATAAATAAATGGTTTCGTTTGTCACGAATGCCAACGGTGACAATAAAATGTAAAGCAAAACAGAAGTGACGTACTGATTTCATCATCAATCTGTGATTGCAGACGCGGAAATGAAAAGCGGATGGCTTATCGAATATATTAAACATCAGCGTCTCGTGATTTAAGCTTCTAATCCGGTAGTGACTGTTACATTCATCACGAAAAAAAATTTGATGGAGAAAAAATTGGCGCTATTTTGCCAATAATAAACTTTCGAATTAAGCAGTGACAAGTACGGTGTTCCTGATATTACACTTACAACGGAACAGAAGTGGTGCATCTTTTTCGCGATATTTTAGCACGCAATTAATAAGCGTTTGAGAGTGATAAAGGCTGATTCCGGAAGGAGGTGAGGTACAACTACGCTATACAGGTTTGTCGTAAAACATTGTCGGTTTGCCTGTCCGTGAGCTCATAATAAGGGCCTAATAACGGTCTCAATGAGATGAGATGAAGTAGTCACAAGTGAAGCTGAAATTGCGATGCTGCCCGAAAACAATAAAATCACAAAGCACTGAAGTGACACAGTTTCACTTTGCAGCACTTGACGAATCTCAACTTTGTAAACATGCACAATTGTAACGATTTTGATCGTTGAGTAATGCGACCATGATGGTAGAGCAGGGGGATTACCCAACTGTATATCGCGTACTATGTGTTGTTCTTTTAAGTATCGCTTTGATACCCCGAGAGGGTATATAAGAGCTGCCATTCCCCACTGTGGGCATTGTGCGTGTTTCTTCGTCGTGCGGAGTTGGGGGTTCGAGCCGCAGGGTCGTCGTCGTGCGAGGTGTTCGTGGGCCTGAGTGGGGCCGTTGTTCGATTAATAAAGTGTTTGTTTGTGACGGGTGTTCAACAGGAAACCGGGAGGCCCGAAGGGGAGGAGCCGGGCCGTTACACAATGGACTGTTTTCCATATAAATGCACAACTTTAAAGCTTGATAGCGAAATAAAGGAATATGATATCTCTGTAAAATTTTTCACTGAAGTTAGAAATATCTGATGGACAGAGTTAAACATGCTAAGGAACTTTCTCATATGCGGAATGACAATAAACAGTACTATTCTGTCATNATTTTTCGACTACGGTGATGACAGGCGTTCCACGATATAAAAGGAAACTCGTCTCACATATGATCAGTAAACCCTCACTTTTCACTGGTTCGACGTTCAGGTGTTAGTTCTTAATTAGCCTCTTCATTAGAAATAATTCGTAGAAGACCCACCCTGATTGCTAAGGAGCGGTTATCTTATGCTAAAGAAATTCAGGTCAACTGTTCTAGACACTAGATGGATTGGTGAGAGATTTATTTTTTCCTTCAAGTTTTATGATGCAATCTACAGATGAGTATACTTGAAAAACCCTTCGGTAAGCTGAACTAACCCGATAAAAAGTCTCTCAGATTGAACTGCATAACTAAAAAGCCTTGCCTCTGCAATGGAAAAATTGTGAATAACCTGTTGGCAAATCGCCTGGACTCCCTGTTGTACTGTTTCAGCTCGGAGAGAGGAAGTCCTCCGCACTGACTGTTGACGATGAAAACTACCACTGTCACATTATTAGTATTTGCTGTGGCATCCGTAACTTCGGACATCGGCTTCTCAACGTGTGCGCGTATGAACGTTCCTGGTCTTAGCAAAGTTGCCCAAGGAGCGTGCATCTCTTCATGCAAATTTCAGGTGGGTCTTTGTTACAAAGATCCTAGAATGATCGCCCCAAATAATCTCGCAACGCCTATATAATAACAGTCTGAACCCACGGCTAATTATCGCGCAATGCACCAATAGACTGATTCAAACAGAAGCAGTCTTGAGCTTGAGCACACGAATTTTACGCTCGAGAAGGATGATCACAACACGTGACTGGCCGCCGCGCACTAAAAATACGCTCCGTTGTGACGTTCGCTTGTAGTTATTCCAAGAAAAATGAAAAAAATTTCAATACCGGTGACCGGCATCCATTCATGGCATTTCAGAACTGCGGAACGGGACACTGTGAGAGACGTGGAGGACGACCGGTTTGTGTCTGCGGCCGTTGTGGTAACGGAGGCGGTAGTTGGCCGAGCGTAGGAAAGTAAAGACTACAGGCATCCAGGTATCACGATATCAAGAGTATGGAAAGTTGAGGAATCAATAAACTGTTTCATTAGCTTAATCTCTGAAAACATACATTCACAAACTTCTGACATCGGCATATTGTGCTTTTTTTATGTAGCTGATTACTTAAAAATAGCCGCTGAAAGAACAGAAAGGAATAGACGTAAAAGCACGCTTCTTTTAGCCCGGAGAGAGCAAGAGCTTCTCCCGCTTAACCTTTACCGTTGTATCCGGCGGCGGTATTCTGAAAGTCATTCGATGTGACACAACGTTAGAAAAGAATCTTCATAATGGAAAGCGGCTGACAGCAAACTCATAGACTAGCAAAGAACAAAAGGACAAAACAGCGTACAATTTCTGCAGCGATATTAGTGTTGCGGAGTGCCCGGCCGTCGATGAACTTTCTCATCTGCACGCTTCCGATGATAGATGATTTTACGCTTCTGACGGTATGGCCATATGATTTCAAATATTTTGCTGTCGCACCTCAGCATTCACCTCACAACTCCACTGCATGAAGTTTTGTAATATTGCTTGTTCGGTATGCTCAACTTGATGGAGTTGCCCTATATAAGGAATCTTTATTCATAGAAGAAGAAAGAGGACTGTAGTGAAGCAGTGGAGTACAAGAACAACACAAATGCGCATGCTTAGAAAAAACGACGTCTGAGGATGTATCATAAAGCAGCACTTCAAAACATCCGTGCATCAATTGCTTGAAATCTGGCATCCCCCTGACGAACTAAACCATTCTCACAATGGAGCGCAGATTGCAACATTTTGAACGACACATAGATACAGCCAAATTTTCAGTCTTTACAACGTTTTCTGCAAGTCTATTCCAAACCCGCATCACTCTATGCCGGAAGCTGTATAAAACGTTGTTCATTGAGTATATCTCGCGTGCCAACTGAAAACGATCATCACGGCGACTGCGATGGGGAGCAAAAGGATAGAGACTATCGAAGGATACATCAGAATGCATCAGAAAATCCACTGATAATTTTATAGCATAACGAAAAATCAAGCCTAACTCCTCTATATACTAAATCCTCAGGCTTGAAAACCTTAAGTAGTGCAGTGTGATTTGGTTTATAAGGAGCAGGAAACAATTTACTGAAAGCTACAGAGGCGAAACACTTTTGAACTTTTTTCAATATATTTAATAAAAGAAATTAAGTAGAATGACCAAACTGCTGAGCAATATTCAATAATAAGATGGCGGTATGTTACAAACGCTTTACGGTAGCACTCAATGCATTCGTGGTGCAATGACCGCAAACTCGAAGATATTTCAGCGCAGTGAAAATTTCAGTGGAGATTGGGGGTTATCAATATGCCAATTTCACGGATAGCATTTTCCGTTGATGGCAAACATATTCCATCCATTCGAAGCATACATTCACGCTGAAAGTTTATGTGGAAGACATGACATTTCTCACGAGAAACATCTAAGTGTCAGAAACTTGACCATGAAAAAAAAACATGTTGAGATCATTAGTCAGTTGGTAAAAATTACTCACCGAATCGAATAGAGGCCGACAGATTTTGAGGTCATCTGCAAACAATTTATCGAACAGGTTATTAACGTATATGATGAAGAATAGCGGCACGAGAACAATGCCGTGAAGAACGCAGCTTGAAATAGGATGGCTCTGCGATAACGATTTACCAATCCTAACCTTAAAGATCCTCTCTCTTACTATTGATTTTGTCCTCTTAAGTTTTCCTCTTTTATGCTTGATTTTGTTATCCCCCATGCTGCTATATCATACATCGTAATTGCCAAATAGAGTGCATTTAAAAAAATTCTGCAGTACACACAATTCTATATATATTCTCACGGTTTCAAGGTGATGTAACTAAAGTATTAGCACAGTTTACAACGTGGAAATCAATACTTCACTTCGCTTTTACTAGCAAGTCATCCATTCTTGTTGATAAACGAGGCAAATATACATTTACCTTGTTTAGCAGCAAGGCAAATGTATATTAAAATGTATATTAATGTGGTTTTCAACTGTCCCAATTCATTGCTTCTCTGATCAAGTTCCTTACTGCGGTCTTCCTCTGAGGGACATTCCATCCCCTAAGGGTATTAATACTAAGAACTCTCGACTGGAAATAACCAAAACTGCTAACGGCTGCGCCATTGGAAACTGTTCTACTCAGCTAGTGGTATTAAAGGTTCATAACTAAGGGCTGTATGGTAAGAACTGCTCTCCAAGTTTCTTTTCCCTGAATTTTTTCATGCAGTCTCGCCCCAACAAATCGTTCTCCCACGAAGTCTCCCTTCCTTGCCGCTCTTCTCCCTTAACCGAAAATCCCCTCAGAACGCGCCATCAGTCAGTAACAAGTGTTAGGCATAGCGCGAAGCGTTACACTCAGTGAAGATGTGCCTTACAACAGTATATTTCAGTCCTTCGCTTAACACATGATATGTTTTCAGCAGGTTTTGATCAAACATACCAGTTCTCACTATCGTATCGAAAAGCTAATGCTCTTTCTGGCTAACATGTTCAACATGCATTCTTGAGGTGACCAGTAATCTTGAAAACATCGGAGTGTTCGAAAGAAAATGAAGGACATTTTGAGCAAATTGGGATGCTTCAATAGTCTTATTACGCTCCGTTAAATAAACAAAACAGCTGAATAAGGAAGATGCACGCAACAATGCAACCAAGGAACGCAGATCAGGCGGAGTAAAGTGATCTCTACTACGTTGCATATTACTGATTATTTCACCTTCAGGACGGGGTAGCTTGGTCGGTGAAGGCGATCCTGGAATACAACAACCGCATCTCGGATTTCTCCCCTGAAATTGCACTGCATTTCATCTGCTTGTTACTTAGTGACATATGCTCTTGTTATCATTTTATTGCTATGCTCAACTGCACCCAGCGATATTCGAAAACGAACACACTCTTCAGACCATCCATTAAGGAAGTAGCATTACATTAAATTAATGGAGACTGCCATTTGAACAGGTTCATCAATCACGAACACATCACCGTACTGATTCGAAGGGATCACTGCATTTGACATTCGTTGTTTTGTGCGTCGTTCTACAACTTGCCTTCTATATTTTCATAACAGCGTAAACTGTTACCCAATATTCATGTGGCGATTTTTCTCTGCGCAAAACATTCATAATATTTTTATGAATCTTTTCCATCTTTTTTAAGAAGGAACAAATGATCGTGCAAATATTCCACGTCGGTATCAACTGCACATTTGTAATTTATACGGCAATTGATTGATTCCTCAGCTGCTTCGTAAAAATGTTCGCATAAATAAATGGTTTCGTTTGTCACGAATGCCAACGGTGACAATAAAATGTAAAGCAAAACAGAAGTGACGTACTGATTTCATCATCAATCTGTGATTGCAGACGCGGAAATGAAAAGCGGATGGCTTATCGAATATATTAAACATCAGCGTCTCGTGATTTAAGCTTCTAATCCGGTAGTGACTGTTACATTCATCACGAAAAAAAATTTGATGGAGAAAAAATTGGCGCTATTTTGCCAATAATAAACTTTCGAATTAAGCAGTGACAAGTACGGTGTTCCTGATATTACACTTACAACGGAACAGAAGTGGTGCATCTTTTTCGCGATATTTTAGCACGCAATTAATAAGCGTTTGAGAGTGATAAAGGCTGATTCCGGAAGGAGGTGAGGTACAACTACGCTATACAGGTTTGTCGTAAAACATTGTCGGTTTGCCTGTCCGTGAGCTCATAATAAGGGCCTAATAACGGTCTCAATGAGATGAGATGAAGTAGTCACAAGTGAAGCTGAAATTGCGATGCTGCCCGAAAACAATAAAATCACAAAGCACTGAAGTGACACAGTTTCACTTTGCAGCACTTGACGAATCTCAACTTTGTAAACATGCACAATTATATAAATGCACAACTTTAAAGCTTGATAGCGAAATAAAGGAATATGATATCTCTGTAAAATTTTTCACTGAAGTTAGAAATATCTGATGGACAGAGTTAAACATGCTAAGGAACTTTCTCATATGCGGAATGACAATAAACAGTACTATTCTGTCATTGCGATGACAGAAGACGACTTTCAACCCTATTTCGTGTTACGGCTATTCCTCAATAATTCAATATTAGAAAGGGCACATTTCTAGCTCAAGATTGATCTGACGCATCCCTACTCACCTCAGTAGGACAGGAACTACAATTAAAACAGCTATCAGACACATGAGCAGGATGGACAGGGCTTACAAAATTCAGATTGCGATATATTTTGCATGCAAGGAGAGTATCTAGGATGAGCTTGACATGCCATTCTTTCGATGAATGTTGAAAAAAAAAAGAAAAAAGAAAGATTTATTTGTCGAAAGAGGCAAAAATTTGTTATTCAAATTTATTGCAAAGTTCCGCCGTCTTCATTGGGCATAGTCAATATCTAATTAATGGCCTCAAAAGGTCAAAATCTTCAGAAGCAAAGGTGAAACAATGTCAGGAAACAGTGCCCTTAATAACACCAATTACAGGATTGAATCAGAGTCACTTTCCACGCATTCGATGAAATCGATGAATCTAAACTTTGTAAAAATGCACGAGAAAACCTTCTCCGCTTGGCTTACAATAAAGAACCATGACAAAAACGTAGTATTATGAATCAATTTCTAGTTTTACATTTTTCGACTACGGTGATGACAGGCGTTCCACGATATAAAAGGAAACTCGTCTCACATATGATCAGTAAACCCTCACTTTTCACTGGTTCGACGTTCAGGTGTTAGTTCTTAATTAGCCTCTTCATTAGAAATAATTCGTAGAAGACCCACCCTGATTGCTAAGGAGCGGTTATCTTATGCTAAAGAAATTCAGGTCAACTGTTCTAGACACTAGATGGATTGGTGAGAGATTTATTTTTTCCTTCAAGTTTTATGATGCAATCTACAGATGAGTATACTTGAAAAACCCTTCGGTAAGCTGAACTAACCCGATAAAAAGTCTCTCAGATTGAACTGCATAACTAAAAAGCCTTGCCTCTGCAATGGAAAAATTGTGAATAACCTGTTGGCAAATCGCCTGGACTCCCTGTTGTACTGTTTCAGCTCGGAGAGAGGAAGTCCTCCGCACTGACTGTTGACGATGAAAACTACCACTGTCACATTATTAGTATTTGCTGTGGCATCCGTAACTTCGGACATCGGCTTCTCAACGTGTGCGCGTATGAACGTTCCTGGTCTTAGCAAAGTTGCCCAAGGAGCGTGCATCTCTTCATGCAAATTTCAGGTGGGTCTTTGTTACAAAGATCCTAGAATGATCGCCCCAAATAATCTCGCAACGCCTATATAATAACAGTCTGAACCCACGGCTAATTATCGCGCAATGCACCAATAGACTGATTCAAACAGAAGCAGTCTTGAGCTTGAGCACACGAATTTTACGCTCGAGAAGGATGATCACAACACGTGACTGGCCGCCGCGCACTAAAAATACGCTCCGTTGTGACGTTCGCTTGTAGTTATTCCAAGAAAAATGAAAAAAATTTCAATACCGGTGACCGGCATCCATTCATGGCATTTCAGAACTGCGGAACGGGACACTGTGAGAGACGTGGAGGACGACCGGTTTGTGTCTGCGGCCGTTGTGGTAACGGAGGCGGTAGTTGGCCGAGCGTAGGAAAGTAAAGACTACAGGCATCCAGGTATCACGATATCAAGAGTATGGAAAGTTGAGGAATCAATAAACTGTTTCATTAGCTTAATCTCTGAAAACATACATTCACAAACTTCTGACATCGGCATATTGTGCTTTTTTTATGTAGCTGATTACTTAAAAATAGCCGCTGAAAGAACAGAAAGGAATAGACGTAAAAGCACGCTTCTTTTAGCCCGGAGAGAGCAAGAGCTTCTCCCGCTTAACCTTTACCGTTGTATCCGGCGGCGGTATTCTGAAAGTCATTCGATGTGACACAACGTTAGAAAAGAATCTTCATAATGGAAAGCGGCTGACAGCAAACTCATAGACTAGCAAAGAACAAAAGGACAAAACAGCGTACAATTTCTGCAGCGATATTAGTGTTGCGGAGTGCCCGGCCGTCGATGAACTTTCTCATCTGCACGCTTCCGATGATAGATGATTTTACGCTTCTGACGGTATGGCCATATGATTTCAAATATTTTGCTGTCGCACCTCAGCATTCACCTCACAACTCCACTGCATGAAGTTTTGTAATATTGCTTGTTCGGTATGCTCAACTTGATGGAGTTGCCCTATATCTTCTCTTTTATTTTAGTAAGTATTGCTGTTATCGCAGCAATTCATGTTCACTTCGTGTTGTTGATAAGGCGGGAGAGATTAGGCATAAAGGGAGAAGCAGCACACAATGTTATGGGAGGGATATGATGCGATAAGTGAATTGTCGGTTTATATTAGTAGCGGTGAACAGTACATTGTAGAGATAAGTACGTATGCTGGCGAATATAAGAAGAAAGCTGGATGAGGACGGCTTAATCCTCATATGATTGGTAATCGGCTCCAGGAATGGCCGAAGCATTGTATCGACTCAAGGGAAAAACTTCATTTTACTGAAACGCTCCCTTCTCGCTGTTTTGTTCTTTGGCAAGGAATCTTTATTCATAGAAGAAGAAAGAGGACTGTAGTGAAGCAGTGGAGTACAAGAACAACACAAATGCGCATGCTTAGAAAAAACGACGTCTGAGGATGTATCATAAAGCAGCACTTCAAAACATCCGTGCATCAATTGCTTGAAATCTGGCATCCCCCTGACGAACTAAACCATTCTCACAATGGAGCGCAGATTGCAACATTTTGAACGACACATAGATACAGCCAAATTTTCAGTCTTTACAACGTTTTCTGCAAGTCTATTCCAAACCCGCATCACTCTATGCCGGAAGCTGTATAAAACGTTGTTCATTGAGTATATCTCGCGTGCCAACTGAAAACGATCATCACGGCGACTGCGATGGGGAGCAAAAGGATAGAGACTATCGAAGGATACATCAGAATGCATCAGAAAATCCACTGATAATTTTATAGCATAACGAAAAATCAAGCCTAACTCCTCTATATACTAAATCCTCAGGCTTGAAAACCTTAAGTATGTAGCTGATTACTTAAAAATAGCCGCTGAAAGAACAGAAAGGAATAGACGTAAAAGCACGCTTCTTTTAGCCCGGAGAGAGCAAGAGCTTCTCCCGCTTAACCTTTACCGTTGTATCCGGCGGCGGTATTCTGAAAGTCATTCGATGTGACACAACGTTAGAAAAGAATCTTCATAATGGAAAGCGGCTGACAGCAAACTCATAGACTAGCAAAGAACAAAAGGACAAAACAGCGTACAATTTCTGCAGCGATATTAGTGTTGCGGAGTGCCCGGCCGTCGATGAACTTTCTCATCTGCACGCTTCCGATGATAGATGATTTTACGCTTCTGACGGTATGGCCATATGATTTCAAATATTTTGCTGTCGCACCTCAGCATTCACCTCACAACTCCACTGCATGAAGTTTTGTAATATTGCTTGTTCGGTATGCTCAACTTGATGGAGTTGCCCTATACCTTCTCTTTTATTTTAGTAAGTATTGCTGTTATAGTAGCGATTCATTGCTTTAAATTTTATTTTGCTTTATTTTTATTGCTACTTCTAACACCTATATTCTCTAGAAAACATTTGATGAAATACTATGCTGGAATAGAATCTTTAAACTAAAAAATGGTTTACCGTTGAGCATTCAAAAAATCTTCACAGATATTCTTCTAGCGATGGTTTTAGTTAATTTGCAAATGAGAACATGAAGTTGCAATTCTTTAAAAATTTCGATGATATTACAGAAATGTTCAAATGGTTTATCTTTCCGATACTACTCTTAATTTGAGGAAAAATGATTAATTTTAAGAAATGCTTTTTGACTGCTTTAATAAGCCGTTTTTTAACGAACAATAACTCACAACTGATTGAATACTATTTAAATTGAAATAATTTACCCTTAAATCGATTATGCTGTGCAATTTAAAAAATGTCTATCCAACAAATTTTCTTCATTTCTAGTTCAACACAACCAACAACTAAACTATACAGCAAATTTAAATTTCTTTGTTGAAATAAATGGGCTATCCATTATATGGGATACAGTATACAGAAAGTGGCTATTGATAGCGGATCATTTAATCAACCTTTCGAAAATTCATTCCCTTATGTTCACCTTTTGGGATAGCATAATGCCGACAGACGATTTCTCATGAGACCCCTCCATCCTCGTTCCCAATCCTCCAACATCCTCCTATCCACACCCATTCCCTAAGGAACTACTTAGCAAGCGGTAAATGTCTTGACAATGTAGTGAACGAGTAAAACGATGAAGGAAACGACTCACACGACTCGCGAGCGCTTTGGAAGGTCCGCAGCTTTAGCGTATGACGTCTGAGTGTTCATAGTTTCGATCGCTGCTTTATAAAGGCTATAAATCATCATATTGCTTTGATATTCGATAGCAGTTGCGAAGGTACTGCAAAGAAATTGGCATGGTAAAAGCTTTTGCAACTCGCCGATCACATCAAATAGTATTGTAAATTTCAATAAGTTAGAAAACATACTCTCAATGTGTTTCTGCCGAATTAATCACTTCTAAAAAATCATCAACATATTTATTTTATTGATGCAATCGGCTCTAAAATTTCCAGACATATTTAAGATTGCTTACTTCCTTATTACGACGCTGAATTAATCCTAAGAATACAACTTCGTTTCAACAATTGCAAATATGTAAGATCACGGTGAGATTCAACAGCATATTCACGAATTTGAAATGGGCATTTATGGAATCACGACAATGAAGAACTGGCATAACGGCACAAGATGACTGATCATTTTAAATCGTGAAATTCGGATTTTATTTATTTGTTTATTTATTTATTCACTTATTCATTTATTTCAATGCCACGACGTAGGAAAACGTACAAAAGTATGTGAGTATGAACAGCACGAAGGAGCAAAACGTTCAAAAATGTGCAATTTAGGAAAGAAGGTCTTTAATACGTAACAGCAGCAATACCATATAGGTCGAAGTGATTCAGCCACAGGTCAAAAACTAAATGAGTGGATGCATTAACGATATCGGTGGGAAGGAAGCAGATTCCAGACTCGTACAACGTGAAACTGGAAACTGCAGAACACTGTTCGTACCGCTAGGTGAAACTGACGGGCGCCCGATACTGCGAAAGGCGACCGAGATACTCCAGTTTTTCCTGCTTGAAAGGAGCATGCGGCTGGGTGCATGGGATGCGATGGACGAGCGGGAACAAGCCTCCGCCTCTCCTCGCTGTCCAGGACTACCCAGCAACCGCTACGTCGCGCGCGCGAAATGGAACCCAAGTGGAATTTAATGAACCCTGCAAATCCACAAGAGAGTGGAAGCCATCAAGTAATTCAATGCAATGCACACAATGTCAAATGGGTTTGAAAACATGCAGCCATACGAGCAGAGAAAGCACACAGTATGGTAATGCAGAGAATACATATCACTGAGCTCGATGCGTGCAGGTGGCGTCGCTACGAGGTCGTTCCCACAAGATCACGTCAGAGAGGAGCCGCATCGTGGTCATTTATCGTATGAGAGTCGCAGGATGGTCGTTCATCACAACAGGCGATTTATCACCGCTGTCTTTCCATCCAACATCCTATTTCCTGAACTCAAACTGTACTTGATCGACACCTCAGGAATCGTCGGAAACTCGGTTGTGGGACGCTATGCTACTCGGACCGACTTTTGCGATGCTGCGCAACACGGGATTCGCTCCTACTTCGTTTTGGACGAATAAACTCGACCTTCACTCTTCCCTACAACGGCGTACTCGACCTCAAAACGTCCTCCTTTTTTGCAAGGTGCGACTGTTGAGAAGTCATTGTTGAGAAGTTCTCTGACACAGAGATGTTGTGAACAAGGGATATATCGTTTGCCAGAACCACATCAAAAGGTTTATCCCTGTGAGTGAGATATGGACCGAAGTTAACAAAACTGGCACGTTGAAGAAAATTTTTCAGCCTAGGGGTTGACGTCACAAGGCTCTCTGCAACCGCAGAAGTAAAACTTAGGTCACCGATTACCGGCATCGCATGATCCACCATGCACAACTTGGAAATATAGTCAAGAAATCGCTTAGATTCAAATGTACAATTGTCGGTACTCGCTAGACAGAGATTGGACGAAAAGTTTTGTCGGCAATAATACCAAGATATCGCAATTCGCAACCGAAGCATTTGGATGTGCTAGCACTTTCAACCACATTTATATACCCATTTATTTGTGCGCATATTTTTCCTTATTTCATATTGGCTTCAGGGTTACAACGAAACACCTGATAGCATCCGTTTACCGGGATCGTGAGCGCCGGAAGGTACTTCCACGTTTCCGAAAAGGCACTTTTATCGGCCTTCGTCTCGATTAGTGGAATCTCCGATTCCGAAAATTTCTTGGCTACACTACATGCATTGAAGTAGTGCAAAAAAAAAAAATTTGGTCACACTAAGGAAAGAACCCATATGCACTTTGAGGTTGTCGATTAATATTTGTCGGAAGAGTCCACCCTGGTCAAGGCAAGACGCAAGTATAGTTGTAGGGAACGTTATGCTTTGAAGGCGAAAGTATTCTCGTTTCCATGCTTCTACCCCTTGGTCCCGACAGCCGAGTGGCTGACAAAGGAGATTTATGAAGTCCCTACTTCTAGATATACTCCACCCGCTTTCTCCTGCACTTGTCTTTGCTCCAGAAGTGTAGACTTATCAACAACACGCTCCTCATGCCTTCGATGGAATCGATGGATAAAAACATTCATAAAGCGTGAAGAATCTCTCAACTGCCTAACATGTTTCAGAACCTGCATAACATCATGAACATTTTCAAAAATCACCTTTCTAGGGCGGCGTTTGTTCTCCTCGGGTAGACACCGACAGAATGCTTCCTTCCTTAGGAGAAAATTACCCTTCCTCTGCTTTCCACCTGCTGTCTGCGTGCGGAACACTTTGCAAGGACAAGCAATCAACGTATGAATGACTGAGTGTAGAGATGCCGCTACTTGCTCGAATTCAACTCTCCAAAAATGTTGATAGACTCAACTATATTCTTGAAAGTAAAAAAAAAAACGAATTTCTGAATTGAGATCCATATAATGAAGCGCACGAAAATCGACCAAGTCCACCAATAGCTCAGCGCCAGCTGCGTACACTTTCACGGACTAAGAATCAGGTTCGACGCCGCATGACCCATGACGACAACAACTTGTCAGTTCTGCTACTGAATGGCTGTGATGACATATCATAGATCCTTCCGAGGTCGTTCAAAAGCAAGGCGTAGACCCAACGAGTTTTCATCCTCAAACATTTCTCATAAACCTTGCAAGTTGCATTCACGGATACTAGCTGGAACATCAGCACTTTTCGGAAGCAATAGAGGCGAGAAGTGGCCTGTCTTCTCGTGACTACGATTTAACAATAGATCAAGCATAATGAAAAATAATACAAATAAAAGTGCACAAGCAAAACAGAATACTGTCATAGCTCTCTTCACTCTACGAAAATTAAAACAACATCAACGAACGCTTTACCTGTATTTCACTTTCAAAATACGTCTGCATGGTCTGAATAGAACCTGCCGAAGGTGAGTACAAGTCCGATGAAAATTGGTAGCCATTTGAGTGAATTAAATCGCTGTTAAACGTTGCTGCATTTCTTTGCAAGTGTGAAAAAAGGATTGTACTAACGAAATATTAACATCGAATGAATTCCCTAACTGCTCTTTGTGATCCCATTAAAAAAAATGCACTAGAACTAAAAACCCCATAAAAGTTTTTAATTCATAGAATATCAAAATGGTGCAAAAAGGAAACCAAACCAAGCGGTAAATATTTCGCTGCAATGGATTTCTTTTTTTTGGAAGGGAGGGGGAAGCCTATACACCCTAGCAGGTTAATCGACTGTACTTCAAATCAAATAGATAAGAACGATGCATTTATTTCGGTCAGAAAACAATTGCACACAAGTTCTTTAAACATTCCCATTTCAACGTACAATAAGCTTCATGAGCGGAAAAAAAAATTAAAATAAATATTTCAAAAAAAAGTTTCCTGGATTGCAAAGGAGTCCCTCACCGATGAAGGACTGCAATAAATAATGGAATTCATAAGCGAGTGTAACAGTGAAAGAAAAACATGAAAAAAATAGATATATAAAAAATTAATCACAGACGTTATATTTTATAAAAAAAATCTCTGAAACGCTATGCGGATGTTTCATTAAAAAAAACAAAAAAAAAACACAACCGACACATGTTAAGGCAAACTGAAATTGAAGAAGAGAATAAGATCCACTCAACTGGAGGTCCTAAACATAATAAAATATTGAACCTGTTTATCACTATTTCCGAATCTCGGCCTCTACGCGTAACTATGCAAAAATGCAAAATCTTTATACGGAACCATGACGACGACCCTCCATGATCAACCACTTTAGCCCTTTCCCTCTTATAGATTCAATTACCGTAATGCGAAACGACTACGTCTCAAAAGTAGCATCGACTGGTAAAATTATGCAGCACATTTAAACAACTGTGCAAAATAATATTCCCTTATGCCGATAATTTCGTAAATGACAGTAGCACTTTGTTCTAATGCATCTCAGTATCTAGCCTGCAATACTACCATCTAATATATCATAATGAAAACTGCAAATGATAAGCAATGAATGACGCTTCAGACCTCCGCTAAAATATAGAAATTACACATCAAAAGGGCCATCTTTTATGTTACACTGAGAAAGAATACTTCCAATCAAGCAGAAAAATATAAATTTTCCTTCAAAATTTGAAAGGAAGTGAACGCCTAATGAAAATTACTAATTAGAAATTGATAGAAGCAAGAGCGAATAGTCTGGAGACTAGAATTAAGTTAACATAAACGATGCAACTCTTTGGACGAAAAAACTCTTTATATACATGAAAATTAGTGTGAAAAACATTTATGCAGTAACTTTACTCACAAACAATTCTTGTTAGAAAAACAACCACACAAATAAGTGTGCTCTCTCCATTGCTCCACAATTTCCACAATACCTCACTTTGTACAATGAGACTTAACGGTAAAAGCAAAACTGCACATTCAGTAAAAATCCAAAGTGGACCAATGTATGGAAAAAAACGCCTTAAAACTGTTTTAAATCAGCACTAATTAGTCATGAAAATTCTTAAACAATCCCGGTTGATGCTCATTCTATTGACAGCCTCATAAGGAATTTTCCATTGACACCGGTTTCATTTGCACCGGTTATCAGAGAGACCATTGTAATGACCATAGTGGTCATTCAAGACATTCAAAATAAGGCATGATAGCCACCTCAAGCCTTGATTGGTGAATCAACAGCCAACACTGAAATTTAAAAAAAAAAAAACTGTTGTCTGCGACCGACAATTCAAAACTCATCGATACAAGCCCGTGTTATTTTTGGTGAACATCCATCGATAACTTCATTGGTACAGCTGCAGCTTTAAGTAGGATCAAGCACAATTAGGCGTACTTATGCAGACATGAAATTGCACGTGCCGTCGACACCCTCACATCCACATCATGATCTTTCAGCAGTAACATTAAACCTTAAATAAACAAACAATAAAAAAATTTGCATTGCATATACACAGCGCAAATGACAACGAGTACGAAGCAGTAGGAATTTTGAGCACAAAAAGAACCTACCTATGCAAAATATGAATTTAATGAAGAATCGGCAGCAATAGATTGGAGAAATGCCGGAATACCTCACCAGACACCCTTATACAAAAATGTAACGAACACCATAATTAGCTAAGGAATTCAATTGTAAGTTGCCGTTTCGCAAACGGCAATTAGGAGGTTGACGAATGGTAAGCACTTAAGCAGTGATAATTTAAAAAAAAAAACCTAAACTGGGTTTTTAAGCGCCCAAAAACATATAGCAACCAAAACTGCCGAAGTGCAAAAAAACCATGGAAAAAATGAGTGAAAACAATGGGCAATAAAAGAAAATTACCAGCGAAAATGAGCTCTTTGGACACTGTACTACGTAATTCAGCAGTAAGTTCACCCAACAGAAAGCCTGTCATATACGCCGCATTTGCACGAATTCTCGATGAGGCACTTTTGAAATAATTGTTACAATTCAATGCGTAATAATTGATACGATCCGGGAAAGAAAACGCCTGAAAATTGTTGAAATAGCAAGAAGGTTTCACTCTGAAAATCAACCATTCCAAAGTCCTTATAACTGCTGATGGAGCATAAAAACTCCCTAACATTAAATAAACGAGGGCAAAGATCAAGTAGTCCAAAATATAAATCTTTAAAAATTAAATGTCGTCATCCCACAGGTCTCTGTGCATGACTTCTTAACATACGCATAACCTAAACCATATCAAACCACCGTTCTTCAACGCCCCATTCCGCTGGGTCATAGGACTTGATTAATTAGCACCCTCACAAAACAGTGCACTTCATGTTACGACATTGCCCAGAAAAATCAGCACTATAGACTGAATAATAAAGTACTGCAAATAGTGAATTAATATCCATTAAATTTTTTACTTTACGAAGCATAGCATCGTTTCAAAGGATCAGATCTAAGGCAGTTGAAATAGCAATGCTACGGTCGGATGTTCGATCCTGCAAGAGGGGAAACAATTCAATCATGTTGACAACATACAGAGAACAGAACGTTGAAGCACTGAACTTTTAGTACTTTTTAGGTCGTCAACATCAATCCAAGCATGTGAAACTACGAGCGAGCAAAAGTTCAGAGCAAAAAATTCCTCAAGACCTTTTCATATAAGGCAACTAAGTCAAATTCTACGTTCCACTGTTGATCTGCAGCATCGACAAAGGAGGATGAGGGAAGGGAGAAGAAAAGGAATCCCCTTCCATTGTGGTCCTGTTAAAAGGCAAAATATGATCACTACGACTGCTAGCCGAATAAATAAATCACTGTTCGTCAAATAAAGTATTCAATAAACCTTACAAGGATCATGCAAAATTCTCTCAAGAATTGCAAATAATCGCGGCATTTCTCGTCTGGCTTCAATTCACGCTCAATTAATGAGGCTGCCGCATCCGTATTTAACAGCCCTCCCACTAACGTCAAGCATCGTGCACACATCTGTAAAATTAAGATTAAACTTCACAGAAGTATCATAAAAATAGCAACAGTCCTCCTAAATAAGACCCGCATTCGATCAAAAAAGCTTTTTGCGGGACAAGATTTGCATATTTTAAAAATCGTTTATTGAAAGCCTTTCCGAAGCACCCTCTCCTCGCCCACTATATTAATTTCAAGAAGTGTAAAGGTATACACTCATCAGGATCCTGGTGTTACCTACAATTCCACCAGTTTCTTTAAATGATTCAAGCAATTGATGATTTCTAGCTGTGCTCAAACGCACCGCTCAAGACGTTTTCTTTAGGCAGCATAACAACAAAGATCAGATACTAGTGAATGAGGTGAATCTAAAAATAAAAATCAGATACTGGTGAAATGAGGTGAGTTTAAAATTAAAACGAACCTGTTTCACTTCTTCCTCTTCATCATTCAAATGTAAAAGTATGGAAACAATATTAACGAGTAGTTGCTCTCTGAACGCATCGCATGAACCTATTCGTGAACCAAGTTCACCGAACAAACTGAATGACACCGCACGAAGAGCACCACTCTCCTAGAGGAACATTCATTCAATTCGTTTATACAGCTGAAAGTGAGCAAATCCCTAAAATTTTGATGCATTGTGTACCTCGCCCTATAAGATCCGGCAAACCCTATTGCAACTTTCATCACTTCCTAAGCAAACATCTCTCCTTTCTAGCAAAACTACTCCAAAGTGATTCAGTTATGAAAAGTTCTCTTGGTCCGTAAAAAAGAAGGAACAGACATAGCCAGGCTTCTAATTCAATCAATGCTTACAAATATATAGATGTAAATATAAATATAAATGTAAAAAAATAAATATATAAATATTGAAAAGTATAAATAAATTAGGCTCGAAAAAGCTGAAATTCTAATATCTTATGAAATAATGCATATAAATCAAAAACATAGATAACAGCCGATTATATGTGATGTTTCAAACGGATAAATCAGTGCTCCAAAACCAGTGATAATAAGCGATTTGCATCTGAAACATTTCTTCAAGGTGGAAAGAAACATTCCAACGCAAGAAAACGGAAAAATTCCAAAAGAAAGGATTGATTGCCAAGCAAATATTAAATTACCAATAATGGTAAAATGATTTCTTAGCAATACAGCCACCCAAAGCGAAAATCAACCTTCTCAAAACATGGTCGCAATTTCAACAATACACTCGACAGTATCGAATTCAACTGTTCGTTGTCCACTCTTGTAGAGAGTTTATTTAACGCATTAATCGCTTCCATTGCTACCTGCAATTAAAACCTTTCGCACCACTTATCAAATCATATTTACTTGAAACACCTTTCATAAGAAATCGAAAACATTACGCAGTGATACCTTTCTAGACAAATGCCTCATATGCTTAACCACTGTCAAAATTACTAACTAGGCAGCGATATCGACACAGTGAATGAAACCCCTCATATGTGTTATATCTACATTTTCAGTTTTAAAAAACTTAGGCTTATATCTTTAGAACTTTTGCATGCTAATGTTAAGTGAATAAAGCATGCCCCATATATGGATATGATGCCCATACACGACTAAGACAGCGTGAAAAAATTGAGAAAAATTATCCACTTCTTTCATCAGCGAATATTACACACATTTCTACATAAACAACCAAAGCACTATAACCATAATAAATATTAGAATCAAGTGATTTAAACCGCTCATCAGAGAACTCTCCGTATTTCTTCTCACCATAATAAACGAAACTCGAATAAATATAAAAACAATTGCATTGAGTGCCACATCAAAACATAACAGCACTGCGCTTTTTCTCTCGTGATTAGTGCCTGGTTTTACCTTTTACCATGTGCATAATTGTATAGAGTTTATTTATCGGAAAATAGTACTTTTAATTGAATGATTGATACTGATTTATATAAATTATCTCGTTAAAAACCCATCCAGAGACAATAATATTAGATAACCTCATCTCTTCGATCACCTATGTCATCGAGTCCGCTCATCGCTGCATGAATCGCTTGTGCGGAGTACTTTTGCAGATCACCTTGACGGCAAGCCGCCAAATCACCGAGCCCTCGCACCGATAGCTAAAATTACTTAAACGATTTTATATGCAATGTGGAGGACCCGTCAAAAATCGACTGCTTTTGATAAATGCATGAGGATGAGTCAAGGACATACCTGTAAAATGGCTGATAAGAGGCGCCTGATACCAACGACCCCACTACTCTTGTTCTCTCTCATTTTTCCTCCTTCTTACTCATATATTCTCTCCATTAAATAGATAATGACACATACTTTCACTGCTTCGAATCCTTTGAAAAGTATGATAATCGAACAAAAACAAGGCTGCGCCACATTCATTTTATTTTAGTTCCCATATGACTCACTGTCCGCTATATATAAATAATTCATCTGATCTCGGAGAAAATCGATCCCAGAAATTTTTGAAGAACAAGTAATCGTTGCCTCATTCTAACAAACCTCTGTCACAATTATGGGATATGCGAGAAGAAGAAAGAGGAGAGAAAGGTTGGAAAATTTTTCGACAAGTTCCTGTTGGACTATTAGCACCCCTTCCCTGCCATCTTCATCATCAAGCAGAAGAACCTGGTAATCTTCAGCAAACACATTTAATCTCATATATATAAAAATACGATAAACATCTATAAAGGAAATGCCATCCCTCCCTCCTATCTTCGTTATGACACTTCGCTTAACTTTAGCGACTGGCGATCACGAGAGCATATCACAAAACAATAGTGATAAAACAACTCACCTTTCTGATCCTTAAATTCTTGTCCTCAAGCCCTTTCATAAGCGCTTTAACCAACATATCCAATATTTCCACCTCACCACTACCTTGCTCATTTGGACATCTATAAAGCACAGAAATATGTAAGCTGTTGTTCAATCAAACAAAACACAAACATAAGAACATAAACAATAAACACATAATGAAACTACTATCAACAACCACCCTCCCCCCACCCCCCTCCGCCACCCCCACCCCAAATATAGTCGAAGATAACCACAATCAAGAAATAAATAAAAAGTGCAGAAACACCAAGTTTTATAAAAATTGTCACAATAAGCTATTCATAAACTGTGTGAACCCCTTGCACATTCGAAATACTAACTTAAAGTTATGACAATAAAATGTTTTACCGTCTCATCGTTGAAGCTTTTGAATAAGACTAGTAAACAGTCAACCTTTTAACAAGCGAAGAGAGCACAGCTGCGGCTGCCGTTCGATATGCATCACTTGGAGAGTCCATCCGAGGTACCAACAAACGCACCAGAGGCGAGATCCATGCTGGACGATGTTCGTTTATCGATCGAGACAGCACACAGATCTATATTCACGTTCACAATACCGTCATATATTTATATCACATAAAAGTCTGTGTGTAACAAGAGATTAAAGCAAATGAAACAAAAAATCATAGAGAGTGAATTATCAGAAAGTGTTTCTGAAAAAAATTAGTTGTACATACTTCAAAGATTAAAATTAATCAAAGCGAAATACTTCGTTGGGATTGAACACTTTCAATGTTTCTGTGGGGTTGCAGAGATTGCGTTGAAGAAGGATGGGGTGGTGAGTGGGAAAGAAATGTCCTTTTAACTAGATACCCCTCTCTAGGGGTTAATTCTATGCTTATAGTAGAACATCATGAAACAACAAACTCCAACAAATAACTTCATTTAACTTTAACTACCTTCATCTAGTTTAAATTCATATATTCAATTATACGTTCTAACAATTTTCTTAGAGGTTTGCATCAGCATATTCCTCTTTAATTACGCAGAATGATCTCATATCCATTTTTCCTCGTCACACCCCTCCACCTTCTCTCCCCACTCTTCCCCTCCCTTCACCAACACTAAGATGACGCTATTTTAGTCTCAATCAAACTTTAAGTGGATGAAAAACTGACCGCAGTGGTGAAGTGGACAGTGTCCACACAATCTGACCAAGCACGTTCGGCGTTCATCTCTTCCACAATATTGTCATCGCGTGTACGCAATAGTAATGTTCGCAATGCTTGAGATGCAAGTGCACCAGGTGTTGAAGAAAGTCGACGCAATTCAGGTGTAATTATTAACGGTGCTTTTGTCCCTATAAATTTTAACCACTCGTTGACGAACCAATATGACTATGCAAGGAAAACATGTAGAAGACACGGGTTTTTCAGAATATGTACATGAATACTGATTAGTAAAGCAGCAGCTTGCAACATTCAGCCGCAATGATGCCCACGTGCAAAACTTTACGTATCCATCGAACACAATGCTTGCTTGTAGATGAAGTCTAGCACGCAGTGTCCCCCCTCCCCCTGACATCTTGAAGCTGCTTCCAGCTCGAGAGTTCCGAATAAAATCTTTCTGGAGGCAAAAATAACAGACGTACCTTATCTTCCAATACAGAAACCAAAAATCCTTTGGAATACATATTTATGGGGCAGCTTAATTCACTCGCCATTACAAGAGGTTTGCTTGGGGTATTAAAAATGAAGCCAACGAATAAAAATTACCTACCATCTTTGTTCTCTTTTTGTAGCACAGGATACTGAGTGTCGACAACAGCAGCCAAAAATTGCAGTAAAGCAGTCAGAATCTGTGGAATTCTGTTCAGGAGCTCTTCCTCTGGCTCACCGGCCTAACAAACAAACTCATCTATGACCTTTAAAAACGCATTTATAGGATATATATATTTATATATATATATACATATACATATATATATGTATAAGAAAGTAAGACAAATCCATCATCCTTCCAAACGTTTGATTCCCCCCTCATTCACATCAAAAACTATAATAATTTCAATATGCAAAATCAAATCAACTTTATACTTCCTTAGACCTATTATTGCAGTAAACTTTTCAAGTCAAAATTTAAAAAGGCCAGTCAAAACGATCGACTTGAAGCGCAATTTTCAGGCATTGCAAAAGGAACTGTAACACGATAACTTCTGCCCCTAAGTTCCTTACAATCACGGATTCAGTGAACCTCCCTCACTCCTAGCTCAATCTTCTCCCTTTCCCCTCTTCCCACATACCCTTTACCGTGTAATAAACCTATAACGAAATTTAATGACCCGTCAATGGTTTATAGATGCCACATTAACGCATTCATTAAGGCAATAACGTTTACCTTAATAAGTTCTGTAAGTGCGGCCGCCAAAGTGCACACTTCCGGTTTGACGATTTTCACCGATGAACCACCCCCAGTATCAAGTACTTCGAATGGTGTTTCACCATCACTTGCACCGCAACCATTCGTCATAAGTTCAAGCACATAATCGGTCATTTGTGCAAATAATGATCCCTCATGAGCCAATGTATGCCAAGCATCCGTCGTCGATCTAAACATATTCCACCGAATCAATCGCAATTTCAACTTCAGTTTCACCTTAGCCACCTCAGTTAAGGTGTTAAATTAGAGTTAACCCCGTCCTTGCCGAACCTAATTTCATGGACTGAAAACCTTCACCTATTGTAATTTTCGATATTTCTAAATCGATGATTCGCTGTTCGAAAAACATCTATCCAAGTAAAAAAAAAAGATTAGACAAACTATAGGCAACAACAAAGAAAACAATCGTAAAGATACAAACACAGAATAAGGTAGTGGCTGAATCAATAAGACATCGATGCACGAGTAAAGTTGATGTGTGGCAAAAGCGATTAAAGCTGCCAAAAGGTCGGTATATGTTTGAACACATGCATGAACATCAGGTAGTTTCATCAGAATTGTCGTCACAAGTGTTTCCGCCTTAAAGATATATCAACACAGTACAACTAGAAGCAATGATGTCGCAATTGCCTCCTATAGATGAACGTACACTTTGTCGGTTTCCAATAATGAACGAAGTCACACTTCACCGACCCCATTTGTACAAATACAATTGGTTTTACAATCTAGAAGCCTACTCAAACTTAGGCAACAAAAAGAATAGAACCCAAGAAGGAAATATTTTTGGGCACAGCCTTAGTCTTTTGGTTGAGTCTTTCTCAAGCGTATCCTCTAAAGCAATTATTAACGGATATTTTTTTGCTTCATATTAACCATTAACGAAAACATAAATTCACGGGGATCCAAAAAAACCCTCATGAAAAATCAAACAATAAGAATAAATACTGGAAGATACTGCTCGTAAATGTATCGCTAAGGCAATAAAATTGTCCAGTGAACAAATTCTGAGATAATGACCACCAAAACTTTCATATTATATAATTGTGAAGCGAATTTTCTAAAATTTGATGATTTCAAAGTATGATAAGATACGTTATTGTAGAATATAACAAAAATGAAATCAATTCACCAACAGCGATAAAAATTCGAATTTATACAAACAAATTAAAAAATAAAAAATAAACCACCTCAGCACATAGGGTATCACCACGATATGTGAGCGAAATGGTGAGCAGTTGGGCGGCAGCCGAACTCACTTGACTCTGTCGATCATTCAGCATCTCGAAGAGACCCGATAGGTAGGTCTGCATCTGCGATTGCGGAAGTCGTGATTCAATCATCTAAATTTTACCCTACTTTACATATACATAGCTGATCACATAAACCTACCTAACAACTAGAATACAAGTGATGCTACTCTCGACATCAATTAACATACGCGAAAATTCATTCACTTGCTATCGCATTCAAACAACAAATTTATGCAAATCTACTTACTCTAAACGTCACTGAACACAATTATAAAAAGATGGTTGGGTTATAACAGACAGAGTCGGTTTAACAAGAGTGAAGGGAGGAATTTAAACTTCTAAGTTTGTCCGCTTAGAATATCTTATCCAGTAGGCACACCAATAGGTGAATATAAGGTGTTAGAAATTATCATACCTATGAACAATGAATGACATGACTTATCGATATCACTTATGTGGACGTTCCCCTATCCACCTTTCTATTATTTAGCTATAGAGCATATTTCAAGGACCTTAATTTCCACTATTATGTTTTGATTTTTTAGCCAAATTGAAGAGGAATTATCAAAAAAGCACAAAACCAGCTATTTTATAAAGAAGTTGCACTAAAATCAGGTAGAAAGTAACTGAAAAAATATAGCAATATTGCATTCCTCAAAATACAAGTAGAATATGACGAGGTAACCAAAGCCAAAAAATAAAAAAAAGACACCACGTGCTACACGGAACTATCTCATCTATGTGGACATAAAACTTTAATCTCATATCCATCAAACTTCGCTAAACATACAGGGGAAAGGAAGCAATTCCAACCAATTCCTCCTCTTCCTCTTCTCCCATCTCGCGCTTCATCCCTTTCACTTTTTGAGCGATTCATTACTTTTCACTACCCCAAAAACTTTATGATACTTCAAATACTGCACCCGAATAAAAAATAAATAAGTGAATGAATAAAACATTGCACTGCTGATAGCTAGTGCTGGCACTCCGAGCTTCAGAACTATCTCCGGAGCCTCAAACATCAAAACCCTCTATTAGACGATAGCTAACGTATGTAGACGAATGATTCCTCAGAATTTTTGCTTACCAACCTTAGCTATTTGCAGCTAAAAACTTTTTAATAAAGCTTCTCATTCAGTCACTGCACGAACTTATGAAGAAGACGTGTTGGAGAGAACTGGTGGTTAACGTTTTGCATCTACTAGATACTATTGAACCCGTAAGTCTTATGATTATATCTCCTATTCGTTTGCTGTTAGTCAAATCGTGCTAATCACATTGGTTCGTAAATATGGACCATAGGAGGTTAATATACGTAGCAGTTAGAGATATGAACTCCTCACGCGGGCAGCACGATATTCCTCGTTCTCAATGCAACAATCCGGTAACTCGATTGCTTTTTAAGTTTTTATAAGCAATCGTTTAAATATTGACTAAATTCGCTGCTGACCGTTTCCTTTATGATGAACTGAGAATAGACTTTGGGTGGTCTCAACCAAATTTCGTTGAAAAATAGCCGACATTGACAACCTCAACGCTGATTATTTTCTTCACAATTTATTTTCTGCTATCTTGTGATTTCTCCAAGTATGCTATTGTTACAAGCTTTCAAGAAGCATGCACCTCCCCTTTTCCGTGTTTTAAGTGAATGCTTCATGATGATCAATTTTTCTGATAGTCTTCCTGAGAGACAATCTTTGTTATTTCTGCAAACTGCCTTAGCATTCTAATAATTAAGTAACTGATTAAAAATGAGGTTTAACCTTCCGGTATCATATGCATCATTCTTTGCATTGCATATTACGGCCACAGTTAAAAGAATAGATGGTATCCCTACGAAGTGCCTAAAGAGTGCGTCTGAAATGATATCTCAACAAAATTTAATCTTGAGCTTGTTGTATTTTCATTTGGGATTTCTACGCAATAGTATATTTTCTCTGGCCAATTTTTTAAAGCCTTTTTACATATCCACACTTCCTTACAATATTTTTCTTTAACTCTAGTCTCTCGAATTTTATTGTCAATTTTCTTCCAATCGTTTCGCTGTCCTCTTTAATTCCATCTTTGACTTCACCTTCCAGCAGCAATTGAACATCATCACTGAGCATTAAAATGCGACAACGTAGTATCAAATCGACCAGGTATGAAAAGAAGTGTAGCAGTTTATATCAGAAAGTTACTATCTCACCTAAAACTAACTCAGGGATACCAAAGAGAAGATTATAAGGCTTAATTTCAACTTTAAGCAGTAAATTTGCAAAGCAGCACCATTGCAAAGCCTGTATACTTAAAAGGACATGAACAGGGAGCAAGAAGTAACAGCCTTCCACCTGCAGTATACCGGCACTGAAAAACAGTAACTCTTTAACTTTACTCAGTAATTGATGAAGAATTCCATCACCAAAAATTACTATCTTGAATTGAAAGAGCTAGATATGCCTACTGAAATTTCGAAGTAGCCAACCGTCTGCATATCACATTCGTCGAATCCATTGCTGCACAATGGCTCAACCATCTTAGTGCGTAATAATTTCCCCACACCACTGCAATATTCTATGCTAGACCTGATTAGTGTTGGCATTCGGGGTCGAGAAAGATTTTCGGAGGATCTTGAACTAAATTTCTCCGAGATGATCCAAACGCCACCGAAGCCATACACTAAAAACGATCACAGTCGCAATCGCACATAATACAGATTTTACAACTCATCGCAAATATTTTAATTAGCTCACTTCGGCCATTAGTTTGATAGCTCTTCTAGCGGTCTGCCCATCCAATTTGCCTTCCTCGCCAAGATGTTCCCGAATAAATACATCCGGCTCGAATAGACTCGTATCTATTGAATCTCTCGATAACCCTATAATAAAGCACATTGAAAATGGAAATATGTGCATTTATACTACCTCACCAAAAAAAAACAAAAAAAACAAAAAAGTTACACAGTATATAATATACATATGCAAAACAACACTATCGCACATTCCACGTGTACATTATACAATGCAAAGAGAATGGCTTATACGGGGTGAGAGGTCGGAATGACCTACGAGGCCGTCGGCACTCAGACTCTGGTGGAAGTTTAAAAGATCTTAATTTCGAAGACTTTTTCAACAATTCATAGTAAAAAAAAAAATCTTTTTCCGCCATTTTTATGCTTCACAATGAATCTACTTACTTTAACTGCAACGCAAAATTTTCGAAGAACCATAAAGTGTAAGTAATCCCATAAATTTCAAGAAAAAGCTCGGATGTGAATGCGATGTACTCTCAATCATGTCTAAATAATCCTCGTAAACGAGGATTTATTTATCGTTCCATGAAGAATAACACAGGAGATTTCTTTTGCATTTCTTAAACAATTTTAGCCGATGAAATGTGAATCGCCCTCCTCCTTCTCAGACAACGTAAGTTAGAGACGACAGAGAGAAGTTGTATATGTCTTACTATTAATTATATTAACAGGTATTCGCTTTGTTAAGCCATCCGTCAAATTTTGATAAAGCACCTTTATGAGCGTGAGCCAGTAGGAATGTCCAATGCACGGCACGTAAAGCCGCATGACGAATCGAGCAGAGTGAATCAGCGATTCGTGGCACTAAACGTGCCAATAGTGATGACATCGGTCCAAAATCACTTGCATACTACAACAATTCCACCGCTAATTATCCTGCTGTGAACTAATAAAATTCCCTAGCGTTGCATCACCGCTAGAGTCCAAACATCTCAAAGGGAAATTTTCAATCTTTCAATCCTATCATGTATCTCTAACTCACGATTTAGACAATTAATGGTGGGTCAGCTGCACCTGACCGATATGCAAGACCATACCGCACATATTTTTTTTATTTTTTCTCATATTTTTCCACTTGATTTTGGTGAAAATTTGAGACATAAAGCGATTTTCAAGTTTCTTCGCTTCCCCGAAACAATGAAACGGGAGCTTATTTACAGTACTAAAACATAACCAATCGTCGCCAACCAAAGCATGCACATCTCAATGTGCCTACGCATACATCAAAGTGAAACAACCCATATTTAGCTTAATTTCACTGGAAGTGATAGCTTACATACATTATCAACCTATCTTCCACTCGATAGAAAAACAGCATTTCCGGTCTATATTAGGCTGAGTGGTATCCCTACTATGAGTTCTTTCCTATCTTATCTAATTTCCTAAGCAATACAATATGCCGTGCAGGCTAAAAATCACATCTACGATTTATAAATCTCTACTGTGAAATAGCATAGGACGGGTATACCAAAGTTTTAATTTTTTAAAACATACACCAAGGGCGAAATCGGTTGCATTTTCAAAGTAGACACGTAATACCAGCACACTTGCAACTACTGCACGCGCACGCTCATGATCGGCCGCCGATGAATAGTACGGTTGAAAGAGCTGCAATTCCACTCATTATTATAGCATAAAGTTTATCTCTCTTACTTTGCTTATTTCATCATTCCTCGTTCCATACCAAAACAATCAACGATCATTACAAAATATAAACTAACAAGTAAATCTCATGCAGTCAACAAGTACTTTCTTCCCATAAAATACACAAAAATGCATACCTTCAGTAGAAGTGTACAGTAAACAAGCACTTCCTTCCCATAAAATACCCAAAAATGCAAACCTTTAACAGAAGTGTCACCGTTGCCACAATTGCATTCTTCTTGACAATTTGTTCGAGTGCACTATGGAATTGATGTACGGTTGCTTCCATCATTGTTGAGCTTTCATCGTCATCTATCTGAACAGCTGTCGATCCTTTTCTTCTGTGCAATGATGGTATACTCTCAGGTGGTGTAGTGAGGGTAGACGCAACGGTATTCGACAAAGAAGCACAAGGTAAAAGCGGTGCATTATTGGATTGTTGTTGAAGTGCAGAGGGAGGTGGTAGAGATGCATGTCTTTGAGGGATATGCTCTCCCATATGTGATTGCTGCCTCACTGAGTTCACTGACGGCAAGCCAACGAAAGGTGTGAGGGCCGCCGATTGTAGTGCTTCGTTTTTATTCGCCTCCTTAAAGACAACAAAAATTCATCTCTAAACTGGATAAATCCGAATTTATTAGGTGGCAGACTACTAGTGACTTTATTACATATCCCCCACTTATCTCTTCCTCCCCGGATACCACTAGTTTCGACAGACTTTTTCGCTAACTAACCGCTTTCAAACGTGTGCGATAACCATTCCAGATTAAGATGTTTGGATGAAAGCTCGAGGATCAGACAACGGTAAGGAAATCGCGCTATTTTTACAGGGCATATAAAACCAACAACCTTTGGCTGTGTTCAAAGAAAGTAGCAACTTATTAGCGTACCGAAAATGGCATTACAAATGATAAAGTGAGTTGTACCATAAGGTACTCCGCTTTAAAAAAGGTAAAACAAATTGTGAACGCAACATCTGCTTCTCATACAATTGAGCACTTTTCAATTTTCATAGAATTTTTGAAAAAATCAAGCTCGAAAAAGTATGGAAATTAGCTTATTTTACCTAACAAGAAGCGAAGAATGTTTTAAAAGATTCAAAACGGTGTTGAATTTGTCAAAACAGTTCGCGATAATCGAAGAACGGTAGCTTATACCTAGCACAAACTTCTTCAAGCTGTCAATAAAATATAGCTAAACTGATGTCGCCTACCCTCCAAAGCATTCTACTCAAATCGAAAAAGCACACCAATCAAGATAAAAGCAGTAAAGTGAATATAATAACAACCATTAGAAAGCAAAGAACCTGTCGTGCAAAAAACAGAAGCAAAAGCATATGGTTGAGTTACGATCGGTTGTTAGTGTAAGGATGCAAGGAAACTAAAAAAAAAACAAAAAAAAAAACCCAACAATAGCATACGAAAAACGACTAAAGAAATTCAACAATTAACAAAGCAGATGATGATCATTTCCCAGGTTACCTGCTCCGAAACTTCCTACTGATCAACTGTTTCAGAACGTAACCCCCCCCCCCTTCGTCTCCCTGCTTCCTTGAAAAATCACCTTATCGAACAACCCATTCAGATATACGCTCTAAATAGCATTTGGCAGTGGATGGACAACCACAAGAACAAAAAGAAATATTTTGATGGGTAGTAAAAACTGTTGGTATATAAAGTTTTTAACTGCAGTATCAAAAGCGATGATGAGGATGCTCGGAAAATAGAAATCTCACCGTTTTTAATCCACTCCTTTCACGGCACAACGAAAACGTGAATTTGGTAAGCACATGCCCTATCTCCCAAACGTCTGTATCGCTAAGTGCTGGCTCCAATTTGCTGAAATTATTTATTACCTCAATATACATCCAATAAGAACGATTACCAAAATAAACTATAAACGGATTTCGAATTTAAAAGAAAACTATGAATTATGCGAAGAGTCAGCTAATATTAAAATGTAGTGGAATCTCTCCTCAAAATCTTTGCATCGGTCAAATTTAAACAGCATTCGCCAAATAAACTGGACCACGAATTGCAACTGTCCTATTCAAAAATCAGTTTTTCGCCAATGCAAAAGAACTTGAAAAACGACAGCATCACTAAATTCTAACTACAGCTGTAATTGGCACTATGGACTGGTCTCCAAACAAAGAACTTTGAGCCGGTAATCTCTTTGGACAACCTACTGGCAAATAGGTGAGCATAATTCATCTTGAAATTACACAAAAAAATCAGTATAACAGATTTCGATGTAAGCGATGGACGTATAACCGAATTATATTACACTGTAATATCGTAAGTAAGACTTACACGAGAGCTGCGACTGCTTTACCTCCTAATAGTCGTATAGAGCTGGATAGCATTTCGGGAGATTCGGACTGAATGTAATCCTGTAAAATCCTGTAATCTGTAATCCTATAATTCTGTAAGAATAGACCACTTGGGAAGACTAATTTTTACATGACATTTCAGGAAAACTCATTCGTATTTCAAATTTATGAGCGGGCCATTTACCGCTTTTCTCGTTACTGAAGTCCATTCCATGGAATCACAAAGAATAACAACTGTATTGTAACGGAGAATGCGAATGAGTAAGAAAAAAGCTTTGAATGCAGCACATCATTCGAAATTGCGGCCGAATCGAACCAAAACCTTTCAGCGATACAATTTTCAATGACCGATTACTAAATGAGACAACACCTACAAAAAGATCGTTTTCTTGCGAATGCAAAACATAACAATTTTAGCAAAACTAAAGCACATCATCTTGTTCAATTTTATGAATGATTCAGCGAAATACACTTAAAAAAGATTATATAAGTAAGACTTGTCCTTTTTCATCTGGAAAAGACATAGCTTAAGCACCTAAAGTGCATTAGCCACCTCTTTAAAAGTCACTTTTCGTGAAAGTTGGCATTCAAGCCAAAAAATGTGAGATGCAGCATTCCCTTTTTAGGCGGACGTCAAAACATAGTAAGGCAAATGAAGTACAGAAACTCGTATTCACTCTCTACTTCCACTCATAAAATGATTGATAACATCGTAAATTTAAACAACAATAAGACCAGCGAGGGAAATTTTGGCACAAGAAGGCCCACCTTGATATACCCAAGTAATTCGTTACGTGCTTCGAAGCGATAATCGGTTGTTAAATGTGCTGGATGTACGGTGACTGCTATTAAATAAATCGTCTCCAATAAAGCCTCGCGTACTACCGTTTCCTGCTTTAAATAAGGAACCATAAGAGAGTTCAGATTTCAGTTAGTAATTATATTCAACTAGCATCATCAAAGAGGTAGTAATACCACTGCTACTTCTCATCTATTAAGAACACCTAGAATAAAATCGACAAAACATAAAATAGAGAAAGCTGAATCCGAGAATAATCTTTTTTTCTCCTATCTCATCAAACACATTACAGCGAGACTCATAATATGCCCGAAAATGGATAAGTATATAAAATGAATAAATATCTTTATTTTCTGTTAACAAAAACTACCATCATATTGGAATATTTTTGAGGAAATTTCAAAGGTTTCACTTGGTATTATCAACTAACAAAACAACTCAACACAATTACATCCGTTTGAAGTTTCGCCAGATTACGGTATCAAAAAGATATGATTATGTTTAGGTCTACACGGTAACAGTTCTCAAGCACTGTATGATTCTTCACACCAGAAAGTGATCAGTGCGAACTGCACTTGACGCTGATTCAAGTATATCATTTTTATTTCGTTCTTGACCACCACCGACCATCACCTCACGTAACACCTTTCTGCTCCTTTCACCTATACTCGTCAATGTGTTCTTCAGGCAATATGAACACCCGCATTAAACCGTGTGACATCGTCCTTCAACAATGAGGGAAATAATATCTAAAACGAAATATGAAAGAAATTAACCCGAGGATTTTCCATATATCGACGTAAAAAGAGGAGCACTGTTTGTTCGAGACGCTGAGTTACCACATCGGTTGGACAATAGAAGATCACATAACCTTAAACAAACACTCCTCACAAGTTAATCTAATAATCAATATTCCACAGCATTAAAAACACCTGTTCGAGTTTGTAATGAAAATATAAAAACGATATCCAGAGCCAAGAAATAACTCGGGTAATTGTCTGAAACATCCGACAAAAAAGGTAGTTAGGAACGTAGAGGAGCAGCAGCAGCAAAATGGGAAGACAACAGAAGTACACATAAAAAATCCCAGATGAGTCAGTATCAATTTCGAGGATGATTTGGAAGCATTCAGGATCCAATTCCTCTCTCCTTTCTCTAATTTATTCATGTTCGTTCACTCCGTGTATATAAAAAAAACAAATGCTGTAAATCTTCGAAGATGTTATACAGTAGTGAATTCATCAAGGATTTTACAGGAAGTTTTACTGCTGAATCATTTTTTAAAAGAAATTTTTAGCAGCCTATGGAACAATTCATGACTTCAGTTGAGAAACGAATAACTTGGAATGCTAAGAAAACATTGAAATTGCAAGAACAAAAATCAACTTTACCATATGTAAGCATAATTGTTGCTCGTAGATTCACCATTTCCATATCAGTATAATGCTTGTAAGGCATCGCATCCTAAAATTATCGAATATTTACGAATAATATTGTATTTCGTTATTTTTTCTGTTTTATTTTATCGGATTACCGGATTTACCGGATAACGGATTACAGCTTACCAGAAAATTGCAACTATAAAAATTTGTATGATTTTTGCCGCATCCATCTAACATAGACATTGTAGAAAAAAAAAAAACAACCTACAATGAGTAATAATATGAGATTTGTAAAATATTCGTCAATCTCTTTTAGCAACCATTGAATCACTGGATGAAACTACACTAGATAAATAATATCGTTAAGCGCATAATGCGTTTTAAATAAAACGGTATTTGGATTTCAATCTCGAATTTCGCGAATAAAAATATCTCAGCGGCAAGAACTTGGTTTTAGAAAAAATAGGATTTAAAAATTTTGAAACCTTGCCATAAAATACTATCAGGTTTTCATTAAAATTAAGCTCACCACCGATCTCAAAGATTAATATAAAATATCAGTGTCAAACTAACCTTAATAAATCCAAAAAGTCCAACACTCTTTTTGAGATATTCCCATTTGGCGACATTTTCAAGCTCTGTGAGTACTAAATCAGTATGCGTTGTTGCACAATAGCCAACCGCTTGTGCACAACCGACACGTTCTGCATGTTGTGAATGTGATGCACCACGAAACATCAAAAGGAGATGATCCACAACAAAACTTGTATTCGTTACACGTGCAAGTACACCGCCCAAACATCGCATCAAAAACGCCTTAAACAAAGAGTTAAACATTAAGGCGACAGGCTAAAATGTCCTACTATTTTTCATCAGATCAAAGGTCTATTAGCTCTCTCTCCTTCCCTTGCAACAACTGAGCAACACTTCATTCATTCCAAATCACTCCATCAGTAAATATGACAATAATCCAGTAGCTATAAATAAAGAAAAACAAATTTATACAGCCTATATAATAAACGCTATTAGACCCTCTGAAAAACAAAAAAAAGTCCAATCAATTGAACAAACAAAAGCAATCCTATATACCATCATTCGACTATAAATTATGAACATCACAGTTTGTTTATGCTTGGTCAAGCCAGGACATTGTTCCATAAACAACCGCTCGACTGGTAATAAGGCCAACCATTGACATGGAGGTCTTAAACTAAAATCCCATTGGTGAGGAAACCACTTCATCTCTATCCTGCTACATAGCTGATATAAATGCATGGATTTGAAAAGTCCTTAAAATGAAAGAGAATCACCTTTTCATCGGACAAGGAAGTGTATAAGCTTAATTGTTTGGCCATTGCGGCAGCCAACGAGCATCTCCATTCGCCATCGTTTACACTTCTAACACATTCGTCCAACAAATCGAGCACATGTGCATGCCATTTGGCCACTCGAGCTGATCGTAACTCAAGCACAACATGCTCTTCACGTACCACACCCGAACCCGTACATGAACCTGGTGGTGATAACTCTGCAATAATCACTTATTATCAACAAGAGGTCACTCATCACCACCCCCCCCCCCTTCTTCCTCCATCTTCTTCTGTTCGTCGATCTTCAGTTGCAAGCTCCTCTTGAGGTAGTCATTACAACTCAGTAAGCCCCAATGCCATATAATCGTTGAAAGGCGTATCAAAAAAGGGCAAAAAAGGCATTCTTCAAAGTATAAGCTGAAATTAATAAGAAACAAATTAGGCAGCAAGTCAGCATTAAAACTTAGAAATCACACAATATGTAAGAACTCCTCGGGCAGGTCATTACACCGTTCGCTAAATCCAACAACCTTCCTGTCATATCAAATATATGTCCCCTCATTCAATCACGTATAAATTCTATATAATTCCATCCTTTCCTTAGCACTACTCCTGTTAAAACAATCAACTAAAAATAAAAGCATAATGTGCTCTCAAATCTTGAATCCCTAATTTCTACATTCGATAAAAGCAATCATCTTGCCATCCATGATCGTGTCCAGCATATCGTATCTATCGTTCACCACTGATTCCAATGATGAATGAAACCAATGTGCAAGTGCACGCGTAAGTCGAAGCGCTTCACGTGCTCGTCTTGTAAGCGCTATATTCAATGGCGCACCACTCATACATGTCACTAATCTTGATAAAACCTGGAAACTGCCAGCCACTCGTGCTGAAAGAGTTCTCAATAATTAGAATGTAAATAAATAATATTAATAAAATTAATTGATCCCTTCAAAACTAATAGTAAAAAAAAGCCAAACAACGTAGATAACAATATTCAATGATTGCTTACACTATTACCAAAAGCAATCGTGGCTGAAAACTACGTCTGCAAGTGGGATTCGAACCAGCAATCAACAATCTGCGTCCCGATCCGATATTCCAAAATTGAATGAGAACCGGGTGATGAGCTAAACTTAGGTAGATCCTGCTATAAACATCGGCAATATTTGTCATTTCTTCTACTTACCATTATCAAAACCTGTCTCGAAATCCATTTTTTCTCCCGCATCGATAGTTTTCTCTGCTAAGATGCCTATGCATCTGAAGATATCCGTTAATGCAGGCGTATAAGATTCCATACAAATGTACTCGAAGAGGAAAGGCCATAGAAGCTGCAATAATGCTTAAATAATAAACTATACATTTCAATTAAACATTCCACAGATTACCCTACAGAACAACAAAAAACACTGTACAATAATCAGACTACGATTCTTCTCGATTAGATATGGTATTACAAATATGATTTTCTAAATGAATTTGGGAGGAGGAAAGGTTTAGGGGCGAGGGAAGCAGAAGATGGGAGCTACAAGCATTTCTTTAGAACACCGCATCGTATGCAAAAAACAAGGGATTTTTCTGAGCTTTCTGTACAAGAAAACCGAAGAGAAGCCAACAGATTGAGGGTTTAAAAGTATATTCAGACGGTAGTGCAACTAGTTGGCAGGGCAAACGAAGTAAAAAATCTCATTTGAAGGGGTAGCCGATTCTGCGTTGGGCTTTGCTGTCTAAATAATTTCAGTTATTTCAAACTAAATAATTCCTCTGAGCCTACCCAAGGTCGCAGTGCGTAAGAATCCCTCCACCTGTCTTCCCTACTTGCATGTTGCGTAATGATGCGTGTAGAGAGGATGCCCTTGAGCGCAGACTCATTTAGGTACATATTTACTCTTAAAGATTTGCCTAAATCGTTGAGCGATTTGATGATAAAGTTAGTCTTTACTGATATATATATATATATATATATATATATATATATATATATATATATATATATATATATATAAAATCAACTTTAAAGTTCAATTACCAGAACCAACCTTATGTGCAGACGCACACGTATTGGCGATCGTCTGTAGTGCTTGTCCACACTGCGTGCGTAACTGTGCTGCTGTTCCACCTTCCATATCAAACCCATAGGATGAGGTCTTCTTTACCTAAAACACAAACCACTAAAAACGATCAAATATGATAATAAATATCCTCAAGCGAATCTGAACTAAACTTACGTAACCGTCAACCCAATTTACTTAATAAAATATTTCTTCACTTATCAGCTAAAACATTTTAAATGGCGAACTTCTACTGACTTAAGTAAATTCAAGCTGCTTACTCTTTCCACTAATTAAAAGAATTTTCGTGCATTCCCTTCCTCCAACTTTAGCGGTAATCGCTGGTAAATATTCTATCATACCGATTATTCCATGAAATCAACATACCTATAATAGCGACAATAATCCTCACATATAAACCGCTTAAGGGAAAGTTCATAAACCGTTACTAATATTCTTAGTCGATGTTCCACTTCGTTGTTTTCTTTTTTAAGAAGGCAACGGCATCAAAAATACTCTATATAGCGTAGATGAGCTTCATCGATGTGAATGACTCAAAAGTGATTTAATTTCAAAGAGAAACTTACCACATTGTCCTCTTGGGCAATAAGATTCCTTAGAAGGAATGCAATCACATATTCGCCCCCTTCGACATCTACATAACCGTGATCGGCTAACGCCACGCACAGTTGGCACATACCCTTCTTTACACGTACACTCAATGCACCGTCGTTGCCCACTTGAAGCATCGGTTTCAATCCGAGGATCACTAATGAACGCTTGTCTTCCATGTATGAGCCTGAAATTTATCATCCCCAAAACATACACTCTAGCAAACTTTCTCAATTTTTCTTAAAGTTCTATTGATGTTAAGATTGCTGAGAAGGGCTTAGAGCAGTTTTAGCCTGTATGAGAGATAATAAGCAAGACAAATAGTGAAACATAAAACACAAACAACTCATTGACCTATACAAAGTATTTTAGAACAACTTCACTTCCTATGATAACTTTACTACATCTCCATAGCTTCAAATGATCAAATGTTGAGATGACTTCTAGCTTTGAAGAAGGGGAGACGGAATTAACCAATGCGGTTGAGGGCGAGGAAGCGGAATTCGCATCCGACAGCCCAGAACGCTAATTTCAATCGTACTTTTCTAGATTACAGGAAATCCATTATCTTAATTTTTTTTTCATTTCAAAAGAATTATAAATTTTAAACGTCTTCAGTATTCATAGTACTGAATCTTTTCGCCGCACTGTTTAAATGAAATCAAAACAAAAAACAAAAACAAAAAACCAACCAGCTGAATTCAGAAGATGCCGTAATATATTAATGGCACCAAGTTTACATGAATCTTGAGTATTTTGCATTTTATGAAGAAGATAGTAGACAATTTTATCAGCGAATCGAGTAGCTGAAATAAATCACTTATATAATTCAATATCGATATTTAAATTTTTCGTATAAGGAGGAGATGGTGGAATAAAAAAAAGGAAAAAAAAAATGTTTGCTAATATATGAAAATATTAAACACATTTAAGACCAATATGGTGGAACATTTGGGTTTTCTTATAAGAAAGCGAGCGGAGTTAGAGTAAGGAATGGGAGATGGAAAGAAAAAACGGATCTAGTTTGGTGGAAATTCCTCTCGTCATACGCTTAGGTAAACTAAAGAATTTTCGGTTACAGCATCAACATAGTATGTTCAAGTAGTATAAAACTGCATACAACATATACACAGAAGTTTTGCTGAAAAGTCTATAATCAACTCCACTCGATGACCTCTCGTTGACTCTATACTCATATTATAAGCTTTATTATGTGTCCATGGAGACGCATAAACAACGACAAAAGAACATTCTGAAGAGAAACGAGAAAAGAATATTTTGAAGAGAAAATTGCTAAGTTTCCTTCAAATTGGAATTAACCTCGTTCTTGGATATGCTCAATTTTATTCGCCATTCTTGTGAAATGGACTGAATACCAAAAGATGATATGCAATGCTGAGGTATTGCACGTCAAAGGTTACACATTTCATTAGCGATCATTTGTAAAGGATAATAAAAAGAATCCCTTCCCTCCCCTCCCCCTTTAATATATTTCATTATATTCTATCCTGTTAGGTTTATTACGCCATACAAATATTTTACCAGTAAACACAGAGAACAGAAATTAAGCCCGAAAATTGCCTTTCTCTATTGAAACAAATCAACCTGCAACATGAAAACATCGAAACGCTTCGCTCTGATTTCGCATAGCAATATTCGACGATAGATTCGGTTCGGTGAGTACACACACATGAGGGAAGAGTGCATTGAGTATATCCTCCAAATACGGTTCAAGAGGGGATGACTCATCTGCACAAGTTGCTTCGAGAAAGCGACACAATCCCTTTGAAAATACGATCATTGGCAATTCATGAACACATACAATCGAAAGTTAAACAGAGATGAGGAAAGAAGAGTGATAAAAATTGAAAGGGGAGGGGAGAAGAGATAAGAGATGACAACGAATATCATGTCGACGATTTTTTGCAGAAGGAATGCCAGCTATTAAAAAAAAGTGAAAAAATCATCCTTATTCATGTCCAACTACTACGCAGTTTCGAATATTCATTTCTCAAAAATAAGGCCATAGAAATGTTGTGCAATTATCACCGATAATAAAACAGCCATAAATTTGCCCATAAACACAATCTTTTAAATGACTACAAATAAAACAATCCAGCATAAAATTATGCTTCGATTCGATTCCTCACTTGTCTCATAAGAGGCTTACCCCTACTTTGGATCTATTTCTCTGAAAGACGCCAGAGCACACAATTATCTAATATTTCAGATTAGTATATTAAGTGGGCAGCTGGATGAGTATCCATAATGCAAACGATATAGATATAAAATGTTAAATTAGCCGTTATAAAATCTATAGAACTGAGTTTACCTGTGTTATAAGATGCTGATCTGTAGTTGCCCTTTTGTAGAGACCAAGCATAGATGGTATAATTTTCCTTAAGTCATCGTTTACACGCTTTGGTGAAATCATTAGGCAAAGTTCGCCCACACAATTAGATGCTTCTGCTCTCACCTTCAATAAAAATTATCTCCTTCAAAAATAAACCTTCAAAGCTGAAAGCACTCACACTGTGACACCAATCTCCCAAAGGCAATGAACGATGATTGCAATTCTCATAGCTATACTTTCAAAGCATTTCTTCATAAAACGCATCCATGAGTGTTACAATTCTATCACACCTTTACGGTTGAAAAAAACGAAAGTTTCTTCATATTTTAGCAAAGTTCTTCGATACATATGAATAATTTTAGGAGAATAACGGGTCGGATGCAGAGGTATCCTTCATAGATTCTTAACTGCAACAGTAGGCGGATAGAGAGAGAAGAAGGCGAAATGAAGGGGTGGGGAGGGAGACACGAGAGAAGAGATATGAAGAGAAAGAACAAAAGAGACGCAATTATCCTTCCTTAAAATTAGTGACGGGGAACATTTTGAATCAACTCAACTTTTTAGCCAAAAAAGTCGAAGTTTTACACAACTACAATGTGAATCGACATCGTTATACTGGCAACCACTGGGATCATGAACTCAATAAACGAAAACACCTCTAAACAGACCTCGTAAAAAGTGATCGCGTTCCAGCCAAACATTATACAGATCATAGCTTGACTTTTTTTACCCACCTGCAGGTTACCTATTGTGCCACATAAACAAACGTTAATAATGTGGAACCTTCTGATCTTTGGATGCCAACCAAGTATAGACTGCCTCATAAGCTGATTCCATCTGATCTGCATAGTTCTGTTGCACGATTTGTGGATCGAATGTTGTTGGCGACACGGGATTTTGCGTTGGCAATGTGTCACCATAAGCATCCGTTTGCTTCTCGTCGAATTTAGCAGCCGTCGTATATTCTCGGACTGACTCACAAAACGATCGAAGAGCATGTGACCATGCATGACGTTGACTATCGCCTCTTACATATTGCAATAAAGGGATGGTGCGTGATAGAACATCAGTTAAGAATGGGACAAAACCGATTGCTGAAATAAAAATTATACTTTTTTTGTTGTATAAATATTACATGCGATAATGTACTTTCTTCCAATATTTTTTCTCAGTCAAAAAGCATTTTTGCATGAAAAAATGCTCATTTCTATCAGTCGCATATTATATAGTAATATAACTATAGAAATATACCGTAGATATGTCGCATAATAATGTTTACAAGGGATTTTAAAACAAATAGAAGGCAAAAAAGGAGGAAAACAGCTGAATAATATTTGAAGCAATACTTTGAAATGATTGCTCCGATAGATAAATTGTAATTTAAATTAGTAGTGCTCCAAAAAGCTCGAGCTCAAAAGACAATGTCATCATGTCTCAACTCCACAGGTCATGGTGTGAACGCCATCTCCCACATTATTTAAGCAAAAATTTTCTAGGTTCTGGATGAAGGCACTTTTTTGTTGAGCTCGCCAAATCTAAACACAAGTCGCTCTTAAATCACATTAGTGTTTAGAAAAATTCTTCACTTTAGATGCTAAACGCTTTAATTCTTTTTTTTTTTAAATTTGGTGTTTAGAAGTTATCAACGACCCACCATTGTGTTCGGCAACAGATGCCAACGCAAGTACGACATATCGATGTGGGGGAGTAGTGAGAGCTGGAGGAAACTTCTGAAGAAGTGCATCCATCACGTGTCCCACCAATCTATTCCGCATAGCCAATGTCACAAGTAAATCACAAGCTGCTTGAGGCCATTCCTCTTCGGTTTCCTGATTACATTCCATTATATATAAGCTAAATTATTATATAATAGTGGGAGAATTATTTAGCATTCATAAAAACCTCCTCCCTTTCCCAGCTCCCTCCATTACAAAAAAAAATTGGTGACTCCCCGAATTTTTTTAAAATAAAAAAGGCTTTGCTCCTACCAAAGGAATGAATGGAGCGGTGAGTGAGGAAACACTTTTAGTTCTGAATGCTCAGAGTGAAAATTATCTCAACTCACACGGCATTCCTCATAAAGAGTGAAAAAATATTGCTTACTCATATTGAGATAAACGAAATACACAACAGCACTAATAGTTATTTATAAATACTTTTATTTACAACGATCACCATTGTAATCATTATCGATGTTTTAATTCGAATTTCCTGTGAACAAAGCAAAACCTCAAAATCAGTGGTCACCTTTAATGGTAATACCACATCCTGCAAATATTTAAGCTGATCCTGGAGGTTCCACAAATGGTCAGCGGCTCTTTTTTCAAGTTTTAAAACATCAAGCGCAATCCAAATTTCAGACGTTCAGTCTCAAGGTAACCAAAATCGCTTCTACCCGCAATAAAAGTTTTGCTCTTGCGCGCCAATCTGCAAGAAACCGAGCCTAAAATGACAGAAAGAAACCGCGTCTGAAATGACCGTAAAAGTGAGTGCATACCTTAGACATTGTCATTTCTTGTGTTGCGAGGTTGATGATGATCAATGCCTGTTGATCGTCGATCAAATCAAGCACCGCATTATTCTCCAATACTCGATTCACCGCGTGCAGAACGAATGCTCTGTTTGGACCGTTTAACTGCAATTGCAACATCTTGTAGTGTATTAAAAACTTGTTATAATACTGAATAGGTTATAACGAGGGGGAAGGCTGAAGATGAGCAAAAAAAGAAGAAGAAAGGAGTAGAAAGGGAAAGGTCACAGGAGGAGAGGGGCATGGACGAAGGGGTGGGGATAGGGAAAGAAAGGCGAAGGAAGAAAAAAGAAGGAAGTCGCGCTGTTCCAAATTCCTATCAATGAATTTTATTCGTAGCATAATTCTTGAAAATTTTTGTGGTATATTTTCAACAGTTGTTTACCTCTCATAAAAGCAAAAAATTCATTTCAACGGATAAAACTTCGTATCCTCGTGTAAAGCTTAACCTGTAATAATAAAATGACCTATAATAATAAAATGTTTTTTGTCCATCGCTCTGGAGCCATTTCCATACCCCCCTCCCCCCACTTTTTTTTTTGAGATGCGAATAGCACTTCTCCCTCCTCTCTGTCTAATCTTTTCGGCATTCTCAGTGCAATGTTGATGAAATTAAGCAAGAAAATGTTGATTATAAACCCATGGAATCAATCAACCAACTATGGGATCGTTCATACCCCACGCATTCTTGCAATAGCTCAACAGGTAAAGATGTAGCTTGCTACCTGAAAGATATGGGTGCGAACCTCGTCTACATGGATGAACTTTTGCTTGATTCTTTACGCAAGCGCCCCAAAAAGATGTTTACGTATAATCAGCAAACAAACCCATCGGAAACTTTTGTTTTCGTAGACAGCTTTCATCGGCTATGATCTGTTGCTTCCTTCGGTAGAAAAAATGCTGTTTTGAGGCTTAAAATAGCCGATATCCTTTAAGAGAGTCACGTTCAAAAAATGAAAACGCCAGCAGTACAAACCTTATTGTGTTGCATGAGGAAAGCATGTGCCGCTGAAAGGAACACGGCTGGTTGTGCTGTACCGACTGTCACCAATGAGCTGCCTACATCTTCACGTGCACTCTCGATATTCGGCAACGCTGTCGCACAATCAAACATGGCGATTACCAAACCTATAAATATTTCCATAAAGATTTGCCATTTTAATTAGTTTTAAACAAGCATAACAAGGAAAGGAGAGGAGAGGGGAAGAATAATTACAAACTTAATGATTTCAGATGGGACGATAGAAAGAGGAAAAGAAGTGTGCCGATAATCTGCAGCAATATTTCATCGATACAAGAAAAAAAAAGAGATCAGCTGGCGCGTTTTTCAGTCGAAAAAGGAGCAATCGGAAAGCAGTGATAAAATGTTAAAGCATTTCTTCCGCTCATTATTAAAACGATAGAATAATAGCATTCTCAAATAAATCTACTTGATGATAAACATAGCCTTACGCTTTGTTCCCATCGATCATGCATTGTGTTTTATATTTGAACAAAAAAAAAAAAAGAAACTACAGGTGAAATAGTAGTAATAAACGAAAACCTTCCAAGGTGTGAACCATTACGACTCGATCACTTGATACGTTTCATGCGCCCAATAAGAAACACCTGTAAATATTAACCTCGAATAATCTAAATGTATTACAAAGTATAGAGGAAGGCCAACGAGTTAGAAAATAACATGGCGCGGTGTGTGCTTTTCACAACGTGACTTTCGAACAATTGACTGCGTAAAGTTGAAAGAAAAAAAAGGTGCAATAATGATTAATACAGTGCGGTTCCTTCGCTTAGCGACCAACAGATTAAGCTGGTGCTTGAAATCCACTTGAAATACAACTTGGCCAAGCGCAACAATAGAGATTGAACCTTAGGGAATGGTCAAAAAGCAATATAAATGTGGTCAGTTGAACTGTTCGTTGGAATAGTTGGCAATCCTCACAGTATTGATAGCCAACGACAATTCATATATGCAAATTTAGCAGCAGCAATAACTTGTAAAGGATTTAGACGGTAGAAATGAATCTGGCTTGAGATTTCATAAAGGATTCAGAACTTGATCCTCAAATTCGTTGACTAAAATTTCCAAGGCTTGTACGTTGAAGGAAACTAGCAAACAAATACACACAGACACACAGATATGCACGCAGAGTTGCATCATCAGCACATGCTTTTGTGAAAATTAATTCAAAACTAGAAGATATTCGGGTAGTGTAGCTAAATAATTCGACGCTGACTATGCTACAGTGATAATATGAATAATGAAAAGTGCAGCCGAACTACGCAGACGCGTCTTCTCATCGTTCTCTCACGTTGATAAACCTACCTTTCGTCCACACCTTAACTCGTTACAGGTAAAACGACACAAAACGAATTTAATAAACATATGACAAACAACAACTAAACAAGGTCCACCCTCTAGCACTGCACACCTGTACAATGATCTTCGTTAACGGAAGTAAACTTTAATAAATCAACTTGAAGCATTTAAATGGTCAACTTCGACTTTTCAACAATAAGATCACCGATGTGCGACCGATCTGATGTATTGACACCCGGATATTTTATGCGCTATCCTCTCGTTTCATCTCCATGAATAGCGCAGCCAACAACGACATCTCTCTACTCCCCCTTTCCCTCCCCCTCATTGCTTAATTTTCATCAGGACATAATCGTCTCATGTAGGTCTTAATTAACTGACAACGGGTTCAAAATCCTTGATTCAGGTTCGAACTTGAGTAGTGTTTGAGCTTGAAAAGTTCGTCATCGACCGACAAAATAACGCAGGAAAAGCGCGAAATTTGAAATCAACTGTTTATATTTTGTTTAAAAAATTTTGCAATTTCATTATTTCCTCTGATCGCCGATTGAAAATTCGATAACTCTGGCGTGATTAGAAAACTAGTGGAAAGTTCTAAATAATTCAATGGCAATTGTTGAAATTTCACTGGGAGAAAAATAGATGAAACAATTTGAAAAAATTTTCCAGTATTTTCGTCATTTTATTTCTCTTTATTAATTTCTCTGCAATTAATGTTTCATTAGAAGAGAACAGAAAAACGAATTGCAAATAACAGTACATGGTTTACGGTAAACGATAAAATTACTGTATATAAAAATTTATACATCGTAAATCGATAAAAATAAGCAACAAGCATATTTTATAAAGATTTATTAAAGAAATCAATAGCGACTAATAGACAATGTGTTATCGAACTAAATAACGTTGACCGTGCCAATACAATCATTTCACTCTTAATAGCATTCTCAAAATACCTGTTGGACAAGGAAAGGAAAGGAAATTAAACAGGAATACGGTTACTGTAGCGTATATTGATATGAAATCGATTGACAAACTAGCAATACAGTATTATTGAGTGTGATATTTCTCGTAAACGATAAGCGAAAAAAATCTCAATTTTGATTTTTTATCATCTCGCCGTCAAAACAACTCTTTCATCGATAAAAACATAACTTCAACAACACATCAATTACATCTCATATTAAAGTTTGAAATTTTAAAGGTAATCAAGGGGATTTAATCGGTAGTTTTACAGACTATTACAAATTTCTATTTACAGGATTTATTAGGTAAGTTTCTGTTATTTATAATATATTTTACGAAAGTATTATATCAATTGAGCATGCAAATAAAACACTAAATGCATAGTGAATAATTTTGACTAATAGAGGCTATAAAGAAATCTAAAATTACGCAAATCATACCTGTCTAAATTATATTATATTTGTAAGGAAAATTTGGTGGAAAAAAACCAACCAAATAATCTCTGAACTCATTTATATTGATTTTCATATATTTCTTATAGCATTTATTAGCAAATATATGAATATTAGTAATTTTTGCAACTGCCGAAAGTGAATTTATTTCCGGTACTCATCCGGTATTACTTCCGGTATTCCAGTACTTCTTAGTGTCCCAGTCTTAAATTTAATATAGTCAATTATAGTAAATCGTCATAGTTGATATTTATAGAAAGGAGTCGAATAAAAAAAAAAACAGAAAATTCACAGCGACGGATTCACATAAATTTATTAAAACGATATCAATTAGTTTAAAAGTATGGGAACATTTCCAAATATCACCTAATGATTATCTATACGTCGCATTTATATCATTTTTTTTCATCGTTTTACCACGCTACAAAATATAATCATTGTCTTCTTAAATCACATATGTTAATTAATAAAAATTTGATGAAAGAACATTATATCATACGATCATGTGAAAATAGCACGCACTTTAATGAGACGCAGTGAAATATGTGCAGAAATATTTTCCGATGGAATGAATTATTTGGCTGTATTTCGCAAACATCGGTAAAAGTAAATTTTGAGTCTTACAACTACTTCCGGGTTTTTTTTTAGATCAACCTTTCCTTCCTCGCGAAAAACATTATTCTTTAGGTTTCTTTTAAATAAGACTGCCAGTAATGGCGATATCAATACCACTATCAGTGATAAAAATATTGCTGTGATGAACATGAGCAACGGATGTTGAATAAATAAATAAAATATGAAGCGATGATGCTATCAATGCGTTAATGGTCACCTTTGACCTCTTCTTAACACTGTTATTGTTGCAAGAGATCACTGAGTTTATCATCAAACAACGGATCGAATCAGGTAATTGCCTCTTTACTTTAATTTTTAGATCGCTTTTGAGCTCTATATTCTAGATTTGGTTGGTAAGTCGACTAAAAAATTTCTTTTCACGCATCGTTCCACATCACTGATCGTGAGGAGATACAACATTCTTTAGGTGTTAATAAATGATGATTTAAATTTTTATAGAAATAATATATTGATAATCATACAACCATTCTATTTGCTCAATGAATTTTTCTCTTTCCATATTTCCCGGATTCAGGCAATCATTGCTATATTTAGTAGGAAGAAATATTTCGAGATGTTTGTATTTTTTGTTCCTCGAAACGACGATAACTCTTTAATTGTCTAAGGCTGTTGGATTGATAGAAAAATCGGTCCCCACATGAATCGCATGATCGATGAATTGTATTTGTGAATTCATTAGAAATATTGGAAGTTTTTTCGTCGGTAAACTTATCGGGAATCCGTCACTGAGTTGTTGATTTAATGCCTAAAATAAATTGAGATAAGGATGATAGCAAACGCAATTATTTTGGCGATTATATTGTTGCCAATTCTGAATGTATTTGTTTCCCTTTTATTTCGTTTTTTTTTTCTTTCTAACAAAGTGTCGATTAGGTATCAACGATAGCACTGATAAATAACTTTATGTGAACGTGTACCCAGAGTACAATCAACTTTTGAAAATTATCCAACTTAAAAAGAGTTAAATAATTTGCCAATTTTAGTCTCAGAAATATGCATTATATAATTGCACAAAACGTATTATAATTTTAAGAAATATTTTGAAAAAAATTTGGAAAATTTTTGAAAAATCGAGGACGAGTGCGTCAATCATTATAGCCAACTCATTTATAGGAAAAAGCTAAAAAAAGCTATACGTAGAAATTTTGCTAGAAAAACCAACAACCCTATCACTTTATCAATCAATGTAACAATCAGAAGAGAATCTTAATATTTCAAATGCTTACATTGGTCATTAACTTCTTGCCAATACTTGCCAAACCATCGAAACCATCTTGTGAAAATCCCAATCTACCATCGGTGTCAGTCAAATGAAGCACATTTATAGATGCATTTGCATATAGTCTATTATTGCTAATACGAAGCATTAGATCAATTGACGTGCTGATCGTAATTGAACCAACATGTGTTCCTGGACCATCGATGAAGAATTCAGCAAGAAGCACCAAATCGGCAATAGCTAATCCTAAATTATTGCTTCATTTAAGCAATTCTCTAAGCTCAATGCGCCGAACAAATGAGATAGGAGTAAGCCGGTTGATTTATCATTGAAAACTTATCTCTTAGAATATTTTCATAAATTCAACCCAAATTTCGACCTAAAAAGGAATGGATGGAGATAAGTGAACCTAAGTTCGCATAACCGTTAAACGATGATTTTACGGTCGACATGACTCCATGCATATCTCGAATTTTTTTTGATGGATACGTTTGCCGAGGTATTATGATACTGTTTCGGGAACTCGCTTCATATTCCTCAATAATAAGCATGTGACTTCCACTTTTATGCACTACTTGTTAAATATTTTCTGGATAATATCGAAATTTGTGACATAAATCCGAATCTAAAACCCTTCTTTGCATATGCTCACATTTCTTCTTGATTATTCATTAATATTGAGAAGCGTTCTCTTACCTGCATTTTTGAGGAGAATCGATGGTGCACGAGCGCTATGAATATGAACGCTGAGATTCTTCTTTGGATATTTGTCAGCGACTGATGGCATTATACTACCGATACAAAGACCGAGATTAACTAGATCAATTGGTGGCAGCTGTCGCTTATCACGCTCTTTCATATTGCCACCCACAGGTGACGATACTTGAGATCTATCTTCATCGTCCTGTCGCATAATTCCATTATGTGATTTGAATACGTTATTACTTACAAAGATATATTTGTGACCATACTCAGGCGATAAGATAATCTCGAATCGAAATAGATGGATGGAAATATCCAATTGGAAAGGAAAGGGTAGCTTATTCGGGGAAATAGGTTTTATTGAAAAGAGTTGATGCAAACTGCCAACCTGCAGCTCATGTTTATTGATTTGATGAAGCAAAACATAATTCAGAAGGTCTGAAAAAAAGCTTTAGTAGGAATGTTCACCTCAAATGAGCCTTTGTGCTCATTTAAACATGTAGTCTTCAGAAGTTTGCCAATTGTAGCAATATCGGGACCAATTCTCATCGATATCATTTGTTTCCTTCAAAAAGATTATTTAATCCTCACTCTTCAAAGTGCAACCGTTTATTTTTTCTACGAAGATAATCCAAAAAAATAAATGAATAAAAAAAAATAAAATAAAAATAAAAATAAATAAATAAATAATAGGTTTATTTATTTAGTTATTCATATCATTGTTTCCTCAATTCTTCTCCGCAACTCTTCCACTTTTTCTTCTAACTCCTCCTCCTTCCTGCTATCGTCCTTCAAAATAAGCTATAGAAATATTTTATTAATATTTACTATCTAGCGTTTCATTTCACAAATTCAAACCCACAAAAATAAACTCATAAATAATTAAATATGTATATGGGAGAAATTAGATAAAAATTTGCATCGCCAAAGCTGCTGTTTAAAGTTTTCGAATATTCGCACTGATATTTGATAGATAGGTTGATCACCCGTTATGCTGCCTGTTTTTGTCATCTTGGACTAGTTCAAAGAAATATCTTTTCTTTAATCCCCCTTTCCTTCCACCTTTATTCAACCCTCTCTCCATCTTTTCACCTCCCTCTCTCCATCTCCTCCCTAAAAAGTTATTTAAAGGAATAGTTAACAATTCGTTTATTTGTGTACCTGAATAACACCTCTTGTCGTAAGTCTTCTTAACGCAACTCACTTGTGTACATTGTAAAGAAGTGAATTAATCGTGAAATCACTGATCAACATCTCGATCATTCGATGTCCTATCGGTTGAGGGAAATTCAAAGGAAATGGACCAAATGGAGTTCCACCATTTCCTCCTGGACTGAATTCACCGTTGATTTCGATGATTTGATCATTTGTGGTTGAATATATCCTTAAAGAGCGTAAAGAGAGAGCCAAATGCGAAAGTTTCTTCTGAAAAAATATTTTTTGAACAATAAATGTCTATAAGCAATTCAGTTCTTAATCTTCCAGCATTCTAAATAATAAAATGGCGGAAAATCATAAAACTTTATTACACTATAAATAACATCAGACGGAAGTTATGGATGCGTTTGCCCGGTTTTTGGTGTTGTTGGTCTAAATAAATAATAACTCTTCGAGAGTATTGCATCAAGAGGTAACTGCATAAATTCTCTTCCTCTTTCCCTCCACATTCGACTTCATTTTCCTCTGCCTCCTCCTTCCTCTCTCCTCCCTCCTCTCCCGCCTCCTTCTCTTATGCCTCTTCGTCACGCTGATAATCATCTTCATTTTTATGTTGTAATTAATCGTGTTGGCAATATCTTAACAATTCCTCACTGACAGCTACGAGGAAATCTTTTTTCCACTTCAGCTAATTTCTTGAGAATATCAAAAGAAAGCTGGTAGCTTTGAGAAAATATTTCGATTCAAAAAAGATTCAAAAAGATTTATGAATGCAACTCACCAAATGAAACGCATTTTTTAGTAGACCTGTAATGGTTGCGAACATATCAGCACCAGCATTTGGTGGACAACCATTGCAATGACTGATAGCAAATGCACTTCGCGGATCAACAATTTCAGCGTTACTCGTTTTAACACCACGACTGCTAATAACAGTGCGGGAGAAATTATTGTTATTGCTTCGTTGCCATAATGCAAGTAATTTACGAATCGCCAATGTGAATGGCTTAAGAATACTCCTATAGAGACGTTTGTACTTAGAAGTAGACGGCTTTATTGACTCCGGAGTTGGCTGTTTCGAGGAGTGCTTCGGATGTTCATCGGACGAACGCTTCATAGTATCTAGTGTTTGTGTGTCGTCTTGTGATGTATTTTTGCTGCTTACTTCTAACGTGACAGATTTTAAGAGCTCATTTTTGTCAATTTCAGCAATCCGCCGTAAACGAACATTTCGACGATATAATCGATGGTGTTGGGCCTGAAAAGGCGAATTAATTTCTATATATTTTGGAATCTTTTGAGGAAAATCTCGAAACTTCATGAGGATCCTCCATAAATCTCAATTTTCAAATTTAAATTTTACGGGGATGAATTTCTAACTATTTGAGAATGCGAATAATAAACATCGTCCAAAAGGAAATAATCTCTTGTAAAAAAGGTTTGGTGGCTCTTATAACTTCATTAACAATGCTATACAACTTCCGCTTCAGCATCCGCCCGGATACTTAAATCGTAGAAGAAAGAATCAAAGAAAAAAGTTGCAATATGTAAGTAGAACCAATTATTTGTAAAAAGTGATCATGATTAACCCGTAAAGGCCGTATGGTCGGTGACAGCCATCTCGTTTGAGCATTTCGGACTACGATTCCCTGAGTAGGCGGCAGCCAATGAGTGTTTGCTGAATTCGAAGGCGGTGAGGTGAATCGAAAAGGTGCGAAGTGTTGCATATGCTGGGAAACACCATTCGAAATATGCAAATCGCGATGTTCTGATATAAATCTAGGCTTTGGAACAACTTGCTTGGGTGCTTTGTGTTGACATATTTCCGTATAGCACTGAAAATTATCGAACATTATTCTTAATTAATAGTTTTGCATGTATTCAACAATAATCTCATCTGATAATCCAGTCATTATAATAAATGAATAAGAAATTAGAAAACTGCAAGCTCCATAATATAATACTGAATGAATTATCTATTACAATATTAGAAGAGATGAAGTTACGAGCATCTTATATGCTCAGTGATCTTTTTCTTATATAACTGCATCAACATATTTATAGCAAATGTGTGAATTTGTGCATTTTGGTTTGCATCCACCGATTCGATCGATATCTGCAATTAATTTGTGATGTATTTCAGTAATAATGATCTGCATTCGGACGGTGGTCGATGTTATTGTTTCCTATGCTTAAAAGTGCTTTTTACCGATAAGAATTCCCAACATTTACCGAAAAAAGAAAACAGTGCTGGTTGCAGAGAGCAACCAGCGGAAACGAATCAGTTCTTGCAACCATCTTCAGGAAAATAAAAAGCATGACATTGGACTTGTCTGATCGCATATTAGTGAGCAAAAACATTGCAACTAAATAATCTTTGTTCCCCATTGAAATCTACATCATACAGTTAATTAAACAAAGCGTCTCCGGAACAACGTTATGATCTCTGATGCCAAGCATTTCAAAAATACAAAATTCATCGTAATCTTAGTGTAAACCTCACGCTTATATTTCAGATTTACCTGGAGTGGTAAAGCATCACCGAAGAGATCGCCTGTTGCAGCTGTAATTGTCGTAAATGGAATAATTTCAGGAATCTCTTCAAGCAATGTATTCAACTTGCCGTTTACGATACCAGGTGCAAGTCTGCACAACTCAATAGGCAAACCCACCTTCACCTGATCGATTATGAGTTTCTATAATAGTGCATTATATGACATCGAGCATTGACGTATTATCAAGCAAATATAACGCTTTTCCTTCACTAGATGATATAAAATCAAACAATCAATTTATTACTACTGAAAATCTAATTTCAAAGAAAGACTAAAGGCAATATTTGTGCGAATGTAGATGACTATCACGTTGATATTATTAAAATAAAACTGATATAGGAAAACTGATCAGTATAACTCAAGTTTGCTTTATGCTTGGAATTAGCTACTTTACTGGTTCATGTTACACATTAGCCTATTCAAAAAATTATAACACAAAGCAGTTTTAATGAGGCAAAACAGCGATCAGAAGACGCAGTGAACGGCTCAAAAGTTGTTAAAATAGTCTTCCATTAGTTGGAGAGTGAAAGTATCAGAAAATTAAATTCGACGCATCAAAGGAACAAAGAGGATATCGAATACAAAGCAGAGGTGCAATATCATGCTCAAAATTATTGAACTTTGATTTAGCGTGCAATTTTAACTTATTTTTTATAACTTCCGGCAAATACCACACTGTTCACTAAAACAAAAATCCATAGATGCGATTGGATATTGGCGACAAAAAACAATAAATGCAAAAGAATGATTGCGGCGATAAAGGGAAGATGCACTTAACAAAAACAATCAATGTGTGCCACTATACTCAGTTGCCTCTAATTTATACTCTACCATTGAACTAAAGTCCTATTGCTTCTAATTAGATATGCTCACTAATTTAAGATTACTGGAAAAAACCTAAATGCGCTGATGGATATCTTTCTAACTGACATTGCTAGAAAAAAAAACTTTAGAACAAACCAAAATAGTAATTATTTTACATTAAATATTGGCCAATTTGCAAGATCACCGAATAATCCACCATTTTCGGTCGATACTTGTACTGCACCAACATTCTCGACATTGCATTGCAATAAGCGAAAATATAATTTTCCACTTGAGAGAATTTCAATCGCTAATGCGACTTGAAGTGAAACCTAAAATTTGTTTATTAATTTCGATATGATTGATTCCTTTTATAGTTATTTAGTCGAAATTATTTGCATTGCAATTGAAATGGATTATTATCTCTTTCATACTTCTTTTGAAAACGATTTCAATCGTTTTACATATCCACTCGATATTATATTTTCCTTCATTTACATTTTAAAGATTTCCTTTGCAATTTATATACTTCGCTGATTAGTTAGCTGCTGATATACGTCAACTTTCTAAACTTTCCCCAGCCTCAATCCTTAAGTTTTGAGCAAATCAAATGATGTTCCAGAAGTTTTGCCAATTTCTAGTGCGAGTACTGCTTTCTCTATAGAAAAGCGGTAGTGTACGTAGGTTATTGTTGTTTTTGCATATTTTTATAGCACATGCACCGTGCTATACTATGCAAATGAAAACTTTAAAAAAATTTTGAATAGCCTGGTGTCTTTTTGGGAGTCCAAAATGAAAAATTTTGGTATATAAAGGCATTTTATACACTATTCCTTTGTGCGTTGAACGTAAAATAAGCATTGTACTTTTAGCATCAACGAAGTATCGCGTTTGAATGTTGTTAATGTTTGCAATAACAAAACTTCGCTTTGGAAAGTGTCGATTTCAGTTTTTTTTGAAGTTTTTTTTCTTTTAAAGTTTCTCCAAAAAGCGATGCGAGTTTCGAAGAAGAAGACTCTATCGGATATCTTTCCAATTTTGCCAACGTTTCTCTAAAGGCCACGATTGAAGTCGATCCAAGAAAAACACTATAAAAATTGGTGGAAGAGCTTAAACATGGGTAACTCAAAAATCTGTCGACATCTAGGTGCAATCTATAAGATGAAAAAGTAAGACAAAGGTGGCTTCCATAGACTCATTGAAAAACAACAAATTTTCCGACTACGGACTTTTCTTCATCAATCGTAAGAAACATAACGGTTCATTTATCGACCGAACCCATTACCCGTGACAAAAACGGTGTGCACAGTGGCTTGATGGAGACGAAGTCGGAAACATACATTAAAGCTGAATATTCACCTGAACATGGTGCTGCTCATGTTTAAGAATCTTTAACTAATATCACCCACTATAACTGCATAAAACTTAGAGAAACCTACAGGACAAAAGTTTTCTTTTGCGATTTAGATGCTTTCCACGAGAATTTTTTGAACTGCAGTCGGCATTGATCACTCGAAGATACTCGATCCTGTTCCAATGCAGTGTGTGTGGTCTCATTTTTCAGAACTCGCCGTGCAGAAATTGAAGCCCACACTTTCCAAGATAAATGATATCTTTTTCATAAAGATGTATTGAATGTGATGGTATTAATTTAGTTAATAAAAATGCAAATATCTGCAAATAATATCTAAAAATGTACGAATGCACAAATTTGCAATTGTAAAAGCGACAGAACTTTACGAACAATCTGTCATGAGTGAATATCGGCTCCTTGCCTCATCCACTTCAGTATTTCTTTATGGAATGTTAACAACCTGATAGAATGTAGCATGAGCAACACCGGAAAATGGTACTGGTAATACTAGCATTCCCATTGATCCATCCATGTTTCCACTCAATCTGAAATGCAATATTCATAGCAACAATTTCAGGTATTTGCATTTTAATTCCCCGCCACTCTGCTTCCCCCATTCCCTCGATCACCGCTTAAATTGCAAGAAAAAAGTTGAAATCCGTATTAATCAATTTGTTGTTGCTCACTGAAAGCGTAGCTTATTTGCAACGTAGCATTCTACTTTTTTTTTTTTCATTTGCACCAGACGTTACATTCACTTCTGAAAAAAATTATAACTTAGCCAAAAATATTTCAGCTTTATGGGTAGAGCATTGCACTGAAAAATCAGCTAAGTTAACTTGGAAGGCAAACGCTATTACAGCTTAGATCAGTGCTCTATCCCAAAGTGATCAGAATGAGTTTCACTCAGGGTTTCAGGATGAGAGTGTTTTTTGCTAATGTTGTAATATCGATTGATGTTTTAATCACTAAAACATATTGCGCTCATGTTGTAGTTTTCATAACATTTGAGCATTTCATGATGTATTTGGTCGAATCTACTCATTTGGTGGAAGTCATATATGCCTAGCGGCATTTAAATAAGTATTGAACATCGATATTTTAACATTGAAAGAATTTCTTCATCATCGAAATTTTTGGCCACAAATTTTTGCTTTATCAATGAGATTATCAATAAGATTTCCATCACAATTTCGATTAAAATAATCGAAAGCTTACAAAGATTGAAATGAGAAAAGATCTCAAAAAAATAAAAATAAAAAAAACTAACGCAAAATCGAAATTTCTCAGCGATAGAACAATTTGATTGGGTGGTGATGGTGTCACTGCTACAATTTCTGGAGTGCGATAACCCGAAATATATATGTTGTATATTCTCACACTTGTTTTGACCTGAAATTTTCCCGACTGATATAAATTAACACAATTTAGTCAAGTAAACAATTCAATAAAATTGAGAACAATTCGAAAAAGGAAAATCTAAATTATTTTACCTGTTGTATTTGATGAGTCATTTCAGCCAAATGAACACGCGTTACTTCTTTATCCAAAACATATCGAGTGATCGTAGATGCATAATAAAATAATGCTGGATTTAGACGAACTTTTATACCAGCCTCTCCTAGATTGCCTTTCAAAAGAGTTGGATCGATATCTGGTAAAGACTTATTCTTTGTTGAGAGATCGTCTCTTTTCCCCCTAAAAAAAATTCACAGTTAGCCATATCATTGAAAGTTTACTGCGACGATAAAGTCAATCAAAAAATATCATACAAATATATTCCCATATTTCACCTTAGGAGTCTTTTAGACGAAAAATGTGCTTCTTTTCTCGTATTAATCTACGAAAAATTCTTAACAAGGTTTTTTGGTATTTTCTTGCGTATGTTTTTCTCATGTTTTTCATTTTCATATATGGTTACAAACGTTGAACGTCTTTCTTTTATAATTACAAAAATGGATAGCTGTGGTGCGTTACAAACGTCAATTTTGTGTGTGTGGAAGAGAGTGTAAGAAAAATTCATTGAAAATACGCCGGTATGCTTTCATAATTTGTTGTTCAACGCAAATTGAAGACTCACATTGCCAGACTTAATATAATAAATTCAAGAAATGTGCTCGAATCAACTACCATATGAACTCTTAAATCTAATGATGAAGTGATTTATCGTAACTTCGGTATTTCTATCTGGAGTGCAGAATGAGCCGCGAAAAGCAAAAAAAAGTTGGTTATAAAAGCAAACTTTTTGATTAAATGTGGCACTTGTAACAAGTTTTGATATACTGCGTAACAAGTTTTGATATACTGCGTTGGCGACTAAGCAAAATTTCATTATCGAATTATGTAGTTGTATGAAATGAAATTCTTTAAAATGGCCAAGCCTGTCGAATAAAATGATGATTTTCAATTCGACAATTGTGAAATAATAATAATTAAATAAAATTCTTAAACTTTCATGGAACATACCTTTGAAAAATTTTCTCATCTTTAAAGAGCGATGCTAAGAATTTTTTATATAAATTATTAGGAGTTGCAGCATTGGAAGATTGCTTTATAAAGCCATTAATACATGTGGATAATTTAGATGTGAATATTTTTTCCGATGTTGCGCCGCATGAATATTTCGCATCCTCTGATTGAGATCGCATTTCGCCGAATAGTTGGCTCAAAGAGAATGTCAGAAGAAACGTTGGCAAAGCAATAAGTAAAGCGTTTGTGATCTTCATGCAACTAAAAAAGATTAACAATAGTGATAATGCTGTCAGTATAGAAGATACTAGTGATACGGCTATTAGTACAGAAAGCTTTAGTGATACCGCTTTCAGCATAGAAACCGGATAAAGCCGCTTCATCATAGAAACCTCCATCGTATGCCCAAATATGCCAAATTGATGAAAAAAGATCACCTAATTCATCAGCGATAAGTTACTTTTGAAGTTTACATGTATCAATCGACCATTGCATAAAATAAGAGTTTACTGTTCGGAAAGCTAATAAAGTTATTTCTAGAGATACTAGCATCGTTAGCTATGGGCAATATTTTTATTCAAATTTAGACACCTCAGTTCTGATGTATTTTTATCAACTTTTTTTGTGAATGAATTCACAACTCATTCTAATTGACAATCACAATGAAGTACATTTCTACTGAACATAAGCCTCAAGCATTCCGCATCACAAAATTAAGACCAGATTGACCATAAATTATAAAAACAGAAGATTTGCGCCTTTTTTCCCGGTTAAGCCTCATTCGTCACTCATATGCACTTTTCTGTGTGTCTATTTCAACAAAGGTTTTTATTATTCGATTCCCACTTACAAAAGAAGGTATAAAATAAGCAGTTAGTTTTGTTTGACAAGTCGAGCGTGTTTTACCTCTATATATGAATTTAGAGTTCCGATAAAATGGTTTCAATTTCGAGAAATTTCAGAGCTCTTCGATGAAATTGGATTAGTTATTGCTGTAAATCTTCGAATAAAATTCCCAAAAACTCTAGCAATTCCCGTTAGAATAAATCCCCTCCAAGAAAAAAAAAATTCTCGTTTTAGTCAACGAGCCCTTCTCAGAACTAAAGGTAGAACTTGACCGACCAATCGAATATTAGAAGTTGTCTCTAAAATATTTCTAATAAAACAAAAACAATACAACGAAAATATTGAATGAGAGGAAAAAGTAAAAGAATTTGAAAAATATAAAAATCCATCCGCATTGATCACTATAGAAATAGATGATGCAATAGGGAAGATGATCGGCTTTAATTTCACTGAAATGATGCTGAATGAAGACGTCAATGAATAGAAGCAAAAATTTTTTTCTTTCTTTTTTTTTGCAATGCTACGAGGAATCAAAACTAGACAATGTAGTTGACTTTACGCTTTCTATTGTTCCACAACAGGTATGTTGGCAATGCAAACTTGTTTTTTGAAAACATTATTTGGCGACAATAGATGCGAATTTAATCTAATTGCTTCAAACAACAAAAAAAGGTGATCTTGAATTGTGTCGATATCTTAGTCAAACCATTTGGATTGAATTGAATTTAATAAATATTTTCTTTGCGAAATTTAAATTTAATAAAATGCGCTTTGATGCATTTCCGTTCATTTTTGAAAGTAAGTGTTAATAGCGATTTCATTATCTCAGTTCTCATAGCCCACCGTTTATGCAAACAAATAAGCATACAATTCGGTAAAATTTGTCAGCCTATATGTATTCAATTGCAAATACCCTATCGCTCTGAGTTATAATTCGATTTTTTACTCAACCAATTTTATGTGTTGAAATCTTTTATCACAATCAGCTTATTTACTTTTACTTTAAGATGAGTGAAAGATAAATTTACTAGAAAAATGCCATTTCACTGTATATATTAGAGGAAAAATTCGACTTTAAATAAACAATTGTTGGGAATATTTTTACATATAGATTGACTTTTTATCATTGAACTTTCCCAAAGTGGTTAATTTCCCAAAACCAATTTTTGGTAATCATGGGCAAATCATAAATTTCCTACCAACGGCTGCTTCATCATATTGTGATTTGGCAGTGAAAGATTCACATATTGGTTACGTTGTTTATGTTACTAATTTTAAAAATTAAATCAAGGGGGATTTCAACATTAGATATTTCTGCATAATTTTTTCTTTTCGTAAGATTTTCGACCTTTATTCTCTTCTAATTTTCATTCGGCGGTTAATTTTTCACTCAACAATATTTCATTTTGTTGATTTTGAAACGGCCTGGAATAAGTTCAAACACATTTAATTCTTCAGTAGTAAATGTTTTTCTTCTTTTATATCCTAAAGTAGTACCCTCCTCGGTCCTGTTCATCGGCGGTTATAAATTGCCAAAACAAGTACTCCTCCCCCAATCCCACTCCTCCTCCGCTTTAATTTCCTAAATTAGTAGCCCCTTCCTTCATTTGCAGCTATCTATACAAAGATTAACTTTTTCATTTGCAATAGTAGTACTACAGCTTACATATGCATAAATGGTAGAGTCGCTAATAGAGAACAGATCTGAACTATTTCAATAACTAACGAAAAACAACTGTATAATAACTCTTAAAAAAAAGAAAAACAAGTGCTCAGCAATTCCTCAAAAGATCATTACTGGCTTTTTTCATCTCATTTGATGAATTAATAAACTCTTTTGTTATTATCGGAAATTTACCCCTCAACAATTACCTATATACATCACCTTTAAACTTCTCACAGATGCAAACGATGAAATATCCGCATGTCAGGAATGAAACCAAGTTTCTTACTTCTCTATGAAAACGATTCTGATGGATAGGCATAAATAAATTGCTTTATATATATATATATATATATATATATATGCAGTAACTCTGTATATATATACCCTCGATCAGTAACTCTGTCAACATTACATGAGGGCTTGAAAAATTCCGTAGTGGATCAAACGCAACTGCTATTAAAAATTTGGAGATCTTTTAAGTGTCAGAAGTTATAAAAGTGGCTTTGAGTTGTACAAAAGCACCGAACTTGAATATGCAAGTGGAACACCGGGAAAACGATGCAAAATTCTTTATTCAATTTGATATTCAAATTCATAGTCAAATTGTTGGGCAAACGCTTAAAACAATTGGGCAAGTATGTCAACGGAGCCGTTTCCCTATTATTAGCCAAGCATTGACATAACGTGTGTAAAATTAATTCGTTTTTGAATTTGCAAACGTCCTGAAAACTTTTTTTTCACATGAAGCTCGAAGATAAGGAAAATGATTCACTAAAATTTTGAGGAAATAAGTTCCATTCGCAGACGAGTGTGAATATCACTTGCCAATTTTGACGATTCAATGTAAGTTTTGCAAATTAGATTATTCTTGAATTATATCTTACATTATATCAACTCCTTCCTCCATTCCCCTCTCCCCCTCCTTATTCCTTAACTTTCATTAGCGCAACCTTTCTAACTGTTTTTTCCTCTTGACAGATTGAAACTTTAGTTCCGGGTGACACACAACAGGAAAATTTTGACATTTTTCTGTCGCTTCGATAGGAAAATCAAAATATGATTGTGTAAAAAGGAAAGCAAATATCAAGCAACAATGAAATAAATGAAATATATTGAAAGGCACTTTGCATAAGCAAACATTGTACAATTATTTCATATCACCGCAACAGTCTGTTTCAAGCCTTTCCATCCGAAAACGTATCACATTCTTGTCACTCAGCATTCTACCATCCTGATGGAGTGAGAGGATATGGCTGGATTGTTGGTAATTTATTTTAAGGCTTATGAAATTGTACTGTCGCTATACGACTCGAATCCATTGACGTGAGACGTTCATTATTGGATCGCACGTCTGGTAACAGTCGTTCTCATACCCGATATCCGTCAATATGCAAATTCCATCAGTGTGAACGAAGTGATTTCCTGAGTCGGGGAACAACGCTATGCATTTATTGCAATCTGAGTGAAATTGTTACCGGCGACATATTCCTCAAGACTATCCACAGTTCTTGATGGTATCGAATTCTCTGGGAGACCACTGTAACATGTAAATATTGACTGCTTTAGAAGTAAATAGATGATGAAAAGTTAAGCAAAAATAGCCGCATTTCTTTCTGATTGCTTTGAAAATTAACGAAAGAATAATTTTCATAAACCTTTGTTGCATTATTTATTTTCACTTTTATTTTTATTTGCATTATTTTCACAAGTTTTATGAACCTTATTTGTGCTAAAGTTATTAGTTAAACATATTCTACACCATTCAGCTTTGCAGTTAGTTTTCCATAATTGCGCATTTTGCGCTATTTGTGACACCTGAAATTAAGGCTGAGACACTAAAAATTCTTGCATGCATCGCTGCATGAGGAAAGGAGAGGGAAAAAAGAGGAAAATTTTGTTACATTCATTGTTGGATGCATGAAAAGTGCCACTGGATTTTAAAAATTTCGTTCTTTTTGAGACGAAACGACGATTTGTTTGGTTAGCAGCACTTCTAAAATATCACAAGAAGGAAAAAAGAACTTCATACGAGAGAACTTACATGAGTGGGAAATATTTTCGAAATTTTTGGATGGTGACAAGTACTTTTGCAATAAGCAAAACGTTTATCTTCCTCGTGGAATGTTGCTACCGAATTTCCCAGCAAGAAAAACGTCATGAAGATGGAAAAAAGTCTAGATGACCTCTTAAATATAATCTGCTTTACGAATAAAGGCAAAATGAATGAAGTACTCATAGGAGGCAATCGATATTGCATAACGGCAATAGATATTTTTTATATATTATATTAGAAAGCTTAGGTGGAATACCTTTGCTGAATTGCGAGTCCAACGGTATCATAAAGTGTGATGTATTGTTCAATGGTTTGTACCATACGTACACGTTGTTCTCGTAATTTCTTAACACAGCCAAAGATATCAACTGTAGGATGATATATTATATGTTGGAGTAAGATATCCAACGCAATGAATACACCTGTTCTTCCAACACCAGCACTTAAAAGGATTCAATTAGTATTTATAACTAATTTGCACTTTAAACGATAAAAAATTAGCCGGAAGTATACAGCAACAATTTTACTATGAATAGCGATTTGAAACTTAACATCAAGAGTTCTAATGGAATTGCCCTACCAGGTGTGGTTATTGTATGTTCATTGTTGACTGTGGCATATAAGGCAAAAATTGATTACGCACAGCCAGCCAACTGCTTACTCAATCATATGAACATACCATATTGCACAAGAAAGACCACCTAGTAGATGATATATGAAAATCATATCACCGACTTATTATGAAATAAAGAGAACATAAAGCAATACCTGCAATGAACAAGAATAGGTGATTGTGGATTTGAGCGCCGAACTCGTCGAATAAAATCAATCAAATTTTTCGCATCTTGAGGTCCTTTACAATCTTGCCATTCCTTATAGTGCCATTGTGTAATGATCCTTGTATGTCCACCATAACTAACACTCATCTCACGTTGTGTGCAAATATCATCGCATAGCGATGTTACTAAACGCACTTTCACTTTCCCGTAGATGCTTTCGGTACCCACCTCTTCGGGCCAATATTGTGCACATTTCAACTGCAAATTGTATATTTCAACGACTGGGAAGGCAAATATTTCGATATTTATTTATTCATTAATAAATGCGAGTTCTTTTTTTAGAATATAAAATATAAAATTAAGAGTCTCAAAATCATAGTGTTATTATCGAGAACCATAAAATCCTCCACGAAATTCTAATTTTTCATCGCTTGATTTTGTATAGGAATGATCTTAGTGACAGATAGATTACATTCTTAATTTACCACATTATACAATGTGAACCTAGAGACGAGACTAATGGCAGTTATAGAATATGAATGCCAATAAAGAAAGTTATCAAGGATTTCAACAGGAAAGATCTGAAGAATGTGTTATCCTTTAGATTAGTGATTCGATCAGCAACAGAGCTCATAAGATGTAAAGAAGATTGTTAAATTTCGCATCAAAGAGGCATCACAAGCATCAAATATGTTTTAAACAACTGCTATACTTTAAACACTTTTGGGTGATTTATCGAGGAAACAAAATGAGCGTTAGACTTTACTCAACATCATTCCGACTGCATTTTAACAATGAAGTATTATCATATGCAGGTCGCAATTTGCATCTATACATTGGAACATACACAGAGTTCAATGTAATTAAAACAAAGTGAAAAAAAAATTCAACAGAAATTAAAAGTCAGTGCTCGACAGAGTTAAGTGCTAGAAGTATGAGGAATTAGATCTGCCGAACTCTACAGAGAAAACAACGCCTTCAGCCGAAAACAAAAAACAACGCCTGCGGCAAAACTATCTGAACTCTTAATAATAAACGCCAAATAATGTCGTTCAAGGTTTTATAGGAAGGATTCGTTTAAGCAACGCAAAAAAAATTTTATGATACACGTTCTAACTAATCAATTATTATATGAATGAAAGAATAAACAAGTACCCTGAGGTTTTCGATACATTCGGTTAGCATAACAATACAGTGCACACTTTGCTCCCAAAGCATCATCCAAAAATCCTCCACAGTGCTCTCACGTTTCCCTTGACTTGTCTCGTTATAGCCAATTGGTCCTTGAGTAGCAATATAATTTCTTGGAATATCGTATCCCTATAATATCAAAACAAATTATTGCCTATATGCACTGTTTCATCAGTTTTGTTGCAAACAGTTGCTAAATAATTTGCATCTTATTTGTAAACAAAGCAGTTTACAAATGATAAAAAAAATATTACATTGGTGATAGTTAATGCATAAGACTTCTTTCTCTTAAAATAATGCAACATTCCAATCATATATTACTTTCTTGCGATGAAAAAGACGAAATTATTCAGCTTCAATTTTCAGGAGTTGAGGCTTTCGTTTCTCAATGTTTCTGAAGCACTGAAAGGCCGATTTCGGCCTTATTTACTACCTCTCAATTGGGCGATTCAATTCAAGCAACTAAGCGTCGATAATGCCCCTTTGAGGTTTGATTTGAAGATAGCAAAGTTTCGCAATGACTTACATCAATAAAACTCGCATTTATATAGTCGCTGTGATGGTTTTCGATTTTTACTCTATTATCGTCATCTAAAAATAAATAAGGTTAAGTTCATTTCCAAAAAAATATATTAATGCTAAATTCCTTCATTCGCAGTAGTTTCCTCAGACGGCAGCAATATGACAATATGCAATATGACAACAATATCACTCAGTTGTAAGCAAAAGACTCGACGTTTTTTTCAAAATGTGGACTTGCGCTAAGGTGAAATGGGTCTTTCACTCCAAATATAAGTAGGCAGGACATTGTTCGTCTCACCGTGACTTCTTTCTGATGTCGTAAACTTCCTTTCACTCTTTATGGAATGGTTGAAATTTCAGTTCTTGCTCGCCATACTCATTGGAGCACTACCGCAATATTTGTAGTCCACGAACTCCCCACGACCCTCAAGCACCATTTGTGGTCAACCGCCTGCCGTCATTTGTGACCTTCCACTCCACTACGGACTGGCAATCGAAGTCAATATGATACAAAATTTGAGAACTTGAAATATTCAAAATGAATAAATTATCTAAGTCCCACAAATAGAGTATTCTATCATCTTCGGATCTATTACAAAAGAAAGCAACCAAGAACACAGATTGACCAGAATTTTAATCAACCGATTTAGTTTTACGCAACTGTATTATAATACTCAGAATATTTCAATGAGTTCAAGTGTATTTATTTCTTTAATAAGCAAAAAAATTTTTTTTATTCAAGTGTATTTTGTATTATAATGAAATAAGCAATAGTAAAATGCAATTTTCTCGATTAAACAACAATTAACGAAAATAGTCATTGAATATGGGAATTGATATAATTCCATTCATTCGTAATTATTAAGATAAATTTTATTGCTATTTTTATATTCAAACAGCTTGATTTTCAGAATATTACCAGATTTCCGTATAGCATGTTTCAGTGTTGAATTCAGGTGGTCTCTTTACGAAGAATAGGTGTAAATAGATATTGATTTATAGTTAAGTATAATATAATATCTTTTCTATTATATAAATGTATCCATACCTATTAAATTTAATCTATCAACCAATTAATGCAAAAGCATTTTTAAACGTATAAATTATTTAACACCCACATGGAAGGACATCCATAAAGCGATTTTTCTTCATATTATCAACACTTTGCACCATTGATTTTCGTTCGCTGAGAAAGCTTCGATTAAGCACCTAAAATTATTGTAATGATGCTTTTAAGCGCAACGCTAAAATCCGTTTGCTTCATATTCCAAATTAAAAAATCGTCGAATAAGAAAAAAACTTCTTGCGATGCTTTCCACACTTTTTTGTCACTCAAAATCGTCGAACATTTTTTCACTCTTTTTTTTTCCACTTTCTGCACTCAACTTAAATGCTTTCCGAATCGGCGGCAAAAAAATTCGCATGCGGCAATTACATTCCACGTAAACAACGATTAATTTTAGCACATTAGTAATTCACCTGCTCTTTTATTTACTCATTATCAGGTAATCGCTTTTATTTTTGAGAGTACTTTTTAATGTGTGAAGCATTTTTTGATAGTCTAAAATCACATACAACTGCATATCCTAAAATTTTGAATTAGAGTGCCATCAACATTTAACGGTATCTATATAATTCTGCAGTACTGTTGCATTCTTTTATATGGCTTCCGAGGTGCTATTCTATTTTATACGATACCTCATCATTTCTATGTTTCATACTTATGGTGAATTAACAAAATTCTAAAGGAGGTATTTTGAGGCTTTAAGATAACAGATAAAGCTTTTTTACTTCAAACTCTCGATCGATCCAATCGAAATCATCGTCGCGCCTTTCTCTCAATCGTTGCACAAATTCTTTCTTTGGTATTTCCCTGAAAAGATCAATCGATCAATCTCTTAAATATGATATTCACCTGTTCATAAACCTTACTCTCCACGTCATCCTCATAAACATATGTCACTTGCGATCACCGAGAGCTCATTCGAACTTTCATTTCAAAAATGCACAAATTGAAACTGTTATATTACTCGCTAATATTCTAATTTTTTATCTACCACATTGATTCCTTGAGTTCAGAAATTTCTGATCAAACTTTGGAGCAAAAATATGCTAATAACGCGAAAGTAGAGTAGTTCAGCAATTTTCCTGCAATATCTACCTCCACTTTTCACATTTTACTTCTCGGATTGATGTCTAATTTTAAAATTGAGGATAGCATAAGTAACTCTCTCGATTATTGCTTATGCTATAAGGATTGGGATTAATGAACGTGGAAATAGGGTAAGTTGGCAAGTTTCACCTTAGATTGGCAAGTTTAATTTTTAAAAATTCACTAAAGATTCATTTGGTTTTAGTCGAATCGAATGACTTAGGTACTTACAGATTGTGTAAATTAAAACGATGAAGCAGTACGTTGCCATCACACAGGAAAATATGGGTTTCCCAGCCAAAATAAAGAGGAAAACTATTGCTATGGTATGTGGAAAGAATTCTAAAAAAATCATCCTTTACCTTAGGAAGCAATTTTCATATTATCGCATTTGACTGCTAATGTTCCCTTAAACTTCACTTCTAAATGAAATGAGCACTATAAAAATTGCACTCGGTGAATAGTTTCTCATTTTTATATGGCAAATATTTAGATTAATATAAAATAAACTTACGTGTTTCCAATATTATTATATTCGTCACGCAACGTACGAATACAAGGTAATCTGATTTCTGTAGGTCTACAAGCCATACACGTTCTGAAAGCGAGGTCATTATAGGACACACAAAGCGTTTCATTCACCTAGATCAGCCACTGGTACAAAAATGGAACAGGATTGAATCGGCTATTGATAGAAGATTGCATATGCACAGACAGAAAAAAAGTTATCCACATGTTTGTTATTCATATAGTGAGGGATGAAGATTAGCAAAAAAAAAGACGGTAAAGGAGCAGTTCGTAGATACACAGGTAGATAGGTATCACCTATACTATCAACCAAGTAAAGCGAGGAAAACTTAGAAATAGATAAAATTTTCATATTTACTCAATTAGCACAAAGAAATCAATTCAATTTTTGCTGAAGATTTTTTTAGACTTTAGAATTTCCGATTTCTGCACCTTGTGAATGAGGGTCACATTGAGGAAATATACCTTTGGAAATATTAAAATTGTATATTGAACAATCGCAAATATTCTAGTGCAACAAAGTTTATTCCACTGCCTATATTAATCGATCCTTCGTACATCGATAACACAGCGAATAATTTGAATAGACAACAATTACATGAATTACCTATTACTTGTTACCATATTACTATTACATGAATATAACATTTCAAAGACAATCGAAAAACGCACCGATTTAGTCGTTTCGTTGTTTCAGTGGCGATATTCGTCGATGAATCTGTCGCTGTCGCCGTTTTGTTGTTATTATTAACCTCTTGTCCAATTTCCTGTGGAAAAAATATTTCTTTTTATTTAACGGCAATTATTTGACATTTCATGAATAAGATACTTTTCCGGCGACAAAGAAACTAGTAATTTTAAATATAAACAGGCAATGTCCAAGTATGATATAATATAAAATAGACGAATTTTTAGTTGTGAAGTAATACCATTGAACTGTTGAAGTAATCAACGTGAAAAACATCCTCTTGTTTTTACCTATAGATTTTCCATCGAAAATTTGCTATAGCCCATATATATCAGGCTGACTGGAAACACTTTTCCCATATTTGCACAGAAATTCGATCATGAATTGAATCTCGGAGATTTTGATGTTATATGCAAAAAACTATTACATGCATTTGGCCCTTTCTTTCATTTTGTTCCAGCTAAGTAATATCACATCATAAAGAATGGATAAAAATGGTGAATATGAATAGGACCTTTTTGCACCAGCGAGAAGCTGATTCATTGAATATAACAGATGAAATGGAAGCGGAAATGACATCAAGTACAATCATAAGACAAGGAAATTGACTCTACGATACATTGCTCCAAAAAGTGATTATCCCAATGAATTCTTTCAATTCCACTTCCCTGATACTGAATTCAATCCCATTTTGTTTAATTATAATTTCATTTTTTTGAAGTTTACAGTTTCATTTCAGTTTAAATTCATTTCAATTACGACGAATACTAAATCAACAAAAATTTCATTTCGTTTATTTATTTTACAATTGAAATGTGCACTCTGAATATTTACATCGCTACATCACTGAGAAAAAAGATTAACGAATCATTACAGTATAAATGTATTCGTATCGATGAATTGCCAATGCAGTGGTTGAAAAATCGAGTGGGACATATGAGTATTCATTGGTGAATCTTCAAATACTTACAAATGTAAGTACAATTACTTACAGTTACAAAAAAGAACCTTCACAATTCCGAGAATCTTTATTATTATTCCTCTATCGAATCAAATCACATAAGTTGTGTGCAAATAAATGCCTAAAATTGGATGAGGAGAGACGGGTTTTTTAATAAAAAGATAAAAATTCCTGTTAACATTGGAAGCTTCGAAATTTTCATCGAGGAAAATGTTATATACTTCTTGTAGTTGAAATATCATTCAAAAAAGACAAGCAAAATGATAGAAAGGTTAGCATCTGATAAAAACTTATATATTATATCATATCTTGACAACTCACAATTCATAGTTCAACAGACTGGGAAGGAAAGGAAGAGGTGGGGGGGGGGGGGGGNGGAGATGAGGGGAGGTGGGTAAAATTGAGAAAAAATAAACTTCACAATGAAATTTCGAAATTTCAGGCGTTAGGCCATATGAAAGTATGAAATTCTAGTTCACCGTTGGCGACCATCTAAACACGTATCAATGAGTTAGTTAGTGGATACCGACCTAATAAAACCAATTCGAATTATTACTGCGAATGCATTTGAGTGGGTGAATTCAGTGTCATACTTAGTCAACATTCAATGACGCAAATAAGCAATGTGAAATATTGTCTATGTCTAAGCTAGCAAACTGTGGGTGGCATAATAAATGATGAATTCATAAAGGGTAAAAAATGGTCATAAATATTCAATAAATGAGCTTTAAGATTTTTTCTTTTCAAATGAAAAGTAACGTGAATATAGAAAAAAATATACTATAAATATTTATCAAATATCAAAGATATTTAATTATACTGGTGATATATAATATTGATGATAATAGTAAAAAGATAATAGCTTTAATAATAATATGTATCAAATATTAATGATATAAAATATATAAAGATATATCAAGTATCAAGGGAAAAGATGTAAAATGTAAGCCTCAGTGAAAACAGTTATAGTATTCACAAATATTGAAAAAAATGTTTCAATATTTATATCTCAATTAAGAAAAATATTTCAATTAAGAAAGAAAATTCGGCGAGTAAAGATGTTACAAATATGATAACGAAGAAATAACCCAATAGAATTAACCGATAACGATGATTGATGAATTTGAGTATCGATTCATCATATCACTTTCGATAACACAGTGGTCTAATAACATCTTTGAAGATTTGTGCTCACTAGAAGTTGTGAACTCCTCATAAGAGTAATGAATATTCACCCCTTAAAAAGCAATTTCCTCAATGACTAATAAAGAGCATTATGACGTTTCTTATATCGTTTTATTCAATTAATAAAGTCCATTATGATAAGGTTATTTCTATAGCATTATCACAATGATCTCCATTAGTAGAATAAAATCTCATGCGTTTTGATCTCTGATAAAAGTGATCCTCGATCAGGTGTTAAATGCGATCTGTTTATGATTTTACCTATTGTGATGTTTCTTATATCGTCAAGGGTATTATCCCCCCCCCCCCTCACAGATATGTTCTTGAATGAACTGAGGACAACGAAAGAGTTAAATAGAATTTTTTAAACTCATTTCAAATGGCAATAAAATTATAGCACGAGGAAATGATTGACAGACAAGCAAACGGACAAAAAAACCAATAAACAAATAAATAAAAAAAAACAAATACAAATAAGAAATTGATAAACGCAATTATGGAACATTTAAGTAAAACAATATTTGAGATTCTGACGAGATCTTAGTAAGAATTCAGAGAATTAACCGAAACAAAAAAATGAACCCACTTAATCTACTGGCTGTGCATCTAATCGCAATATTTATCTCAACACATTAGCATTTTAAAGATTTTCGAAGGAAGAACATTCACGAGAATCATATTAATCTATATCAGCAGATATCTAAAGCAATACTACCACATAAGCAACAATTTAATAGCATAACAAATGGGAAATGCGCCTTAGAGATTGGCGCAACATGCGCTTTTTTAAAAGTATTTTCGCAATCATTCATTCCTATTGATGAATTAGCAAAAGTGCATAGTGCGCTTGATACGTTTCTCTATATGTTTCATTCTAATTCATCAAATGAATTGCTCATATAAATATTTTAAAATTGACGTAAGCATATTGGTTAATATGACTATTAAACAAAATATTGATCGACTAAACAAATTTCCTGCATAAAAATCATCTTTGTATAAATTTGCATATGTATATATGAGAAATAAATAAAGGTAAATTCGATTTTCAGTACAACTCATCGGCGTGATATTTTCGTATGAGATTTAAGCAATCAATAGAAAACCCATATGCAAATATCTTAAATGAACAGTTAAAAAAAGCATTCCATAAAAATTTTGGGGATAAAAATTGCAACAAATATTCTCAGATTGTAAAAATTGGAAACCGATAACCAAAGTGAATACATTATCCAGAAAAATTACCAAATATTCCTACTAGGGACTAATCTATTTTGTTATCGAAAAAAAATTGCGAAGATTGCTTCAAAAAAATATTCAAATGATCAAAAAGTATTAGCTAAAATACTTTGCGAAAAAAAATCAACGATTGAATTTTTATCAGTTAATTGCAATGTAAAGCGTGACCTACCGTCAACAAATTTGTGATCAACACAAATCATTTTTCATTTGAATATATATTTTTCCAATTTAAAAGTTTCAATGAGTGGGAAGGTTGACGTCTTTTTCTTTTATTTTTTTTGCTTTTTTTCTTTTCTTTTTTTTTTTGAAAAACTAATCTTCGGTCACTTTCAACAATAAATTAATGAAGAAGCGTGGCAAACTAGTCGATATGAAACATTCTTGAATCCTCTCATCTGATTAACCAGTTTTCTGAGTCATTAGCAAATTAAAAAAAAAATCTCATGTAGTGTGAAACTCATGCAAATATTTCGCTCACTTAGACTGCCTTTGAAATTTTTCCGATGGAAGGTCTTGAAAGATGGTACGGAAGAACAAAGTATGGTAAAGGCTCTAAACTCTATGCCTCTAGCTTCAATGAATCATCTCGAATTCGAACTATAAAATCGATTCGCTTGCCCGAAAGAGTCAATCACCCCAAAAGGATTGAATTCATGCCCCTCGGTGTCCTCACTCAAGTCTTCACTGGATTCTGGGAGTTGTACAGACTGAGAGTTCAACAACTTGTCGAAGGTGAAAGTCAGCATTAAATCTCCAGATGAAAATTTTCGACCCATATCAAATTGTGAATCATATTTACATATATAAAATTTTCGACTATTATCCATGACCAAGTGGCGGGATGATCAATCGAAAAGAAGTTAACCACAAACGATTGTGATAGATGTTGTAAGATGTTCACTATGCCCATAAAATGCCATCATAATCGTAGTGGGATGCAATTTAAAACTAACAAACAAGTGAAAGATTACGTAAAAACGAAATGAATCATTAAGGAGCTATTTTCACTGAAGAAAATCCATTGTTTATGTCTCATATATTCCAAAAATTCATTGTCAAATGTTACAAATTCTTTGGCAAATCATAAATTTATCAGCGGAAGTAAATTTTTTTCAGGTATACACCTCGTGTTGAATGAGGAGGGTATGATTTTTTTTTTAATAGAGGAAAATACTAAATTCCCAACCCGAGATTATATAAATTCGTTGTGCGAAGGCGCACTCACATCCGGGGGCGTAGTGAGAAGTTACTTTAATCATGAGTAATTCGTGTTAGTCGCCAACGCATTAACGCAAATTTCTCCGACATTCTCGTGATCTCCACAATCCATCATCAACAAAATGATATACCGGTTACTACACAGGCCTTGAAAAAAAGTTTTTTGATCTGAAAAGAGCTAAGAGTGGCTAACGAAGCAATGGACAGCAAAATGTGAAAGCAAATCAAATTTTGAAAAAAAGAGATGGCATATATCTTTCAGACTTTCTCTTAGATGAATAAGAAATTTCAGTGGAAATTATAAATTCTATGATCAACAAAAAATAATTAAAAATATAAACAACTTAAAGTTTGAAAATATGACCTGCAAACATCTTGAACAGCGCTGGGAAAATTGCTGAAAAAAACAAAGAAATACGGTAAAAGGGAAATACTCGATGAAACCTATAAATATATAGAACTCAGAAAATTGAAGATTCGAAAGTAAGCAAATTCTCTCGATACAATGAAGCACATTAAAAAAAGAATCTCCTCCATAAAACTATGCCTAAGAAAAAGGATTCTTAGCAGCGATCACCGTTTCGATATTAGCGCACATTTACGAGGGAAATATATTCAGTGAGAGAAAAATGTGAAACGTAATGAAGGCGGAAATTCGTTAAAGCAACTGCTTAGTGAAGGTAGTTGTAATGCTGTTCACATACAACAAAAGTTCATCATTGACGGCATATTTACAATTGAGCCTGACAATCTGATAGGCTGACGTACTACAGATCACTCTCGACTTCTGGCTGATTTCTTTAGTGCTGAAAAAGTATCCTAAAGATGTTTCATTTTGAAATGTTTATTACAATTGATTGATCGATTAGTTTCACACTGGGGTTACGTCAACGATGAATTCCACTAAAATTGAAGTAAAAGTGATGTCAAGGTGAGAAAACCTGTGAATTCGAGAGAAATACCTTCAGAATGGACGTCATTACTAATGAGAAATGGTTACGTTCACAAAGTATGAAAAGATAGAGCATCGAACGTAACGTACGCTATACTACGACGCTATATAAGCGTTGGTGAATCATCGAATCGAATAAAATCTTCACGTCATTGTTACGATGATGGTACCGCCCTAATCGATTCAGTATTAGTGTTGATGAGGTGTGGTCATCTTTGAATGGCTCATCGGCATCACCTATTGGCAATGCGAATCATCTCCACGTAAGCTTTATATGCCACATTTCAATATTTTACTTAAATTTAGTAATTCAAATAAAAAGAATCAATTTCGCTATTCGTATAATAATCGCCAATTCGGCGAATGATGGCATAAAGTATGAATTTGTAGCTGATGGGAATCGAACTCTAACTCTTTGTACGATGCGTGATAGCAGTACGATTGAGCCAAACGTAATCAAATGTAACACTCTTGCATACGCGCATTTGTTAATAACAGTTACTCCGAAATAATAGCTAAATTATTCAATGGTATTTTTATAAGACGTCAGATAACTTTTCTTTAGATGCAGCAGCTAAATATAGCTAAATTAACAGATTTTAAAGCCAGACATTTTCCGCATATTCAAATACGATATCCCATAGCAGTATGTGACAGCATTGATATTATTCAACTTTGTAGAAATCAATAAGTGATGAAGTTACCAAGCTGCACTTGCAGCTGCTGATTCACTGCAGGATTCCACATTCTACCGGGAAATGAATAGTGAACGAACTAATTTTAGATGCATAAAATACCATATAAACATAAATACAAATATATAAATACAAGTATATAAATACAAATATATAAATACAAATACCGTTTAGCTGAGATATAAAATATTCCAACAAATTAAGCCCCAAATTTAGAAATATGATGACTTCTTTAGATAGCGGCGAGGGGGTAGAGGGAGACGGAAGGGGAGTGAACAAAGCGGGTAGAGACTGCCAACATAAAATAGACTTCACATACGTATATTTAGATAATTGATCGTTATCTATAATAATGTGATTTACAGGCAAAAGCATGAATGAATGTTCATTTTTTATTATCACCCAACGTTTCTGAAAATGGCATTCCAAATAATGATTCCCATATAAGTGATCAGAAACGCTATATTTGCCACAGTATTTTTCTACTGATAACGTGCAATTTCCCCACTGATTGCTGATAACGTAGAAAATAAAATGTGTTATTCAAAGACAGTGGTCTATGAAACAGTTTTCAGAGATAGCAAACCTTTACATATGGTGGAAAATTTTAACCTATCTTATGCTACTCTTTCATATAAAATTTCTAATTCTCATTCCGTCATTTCTAGACAATTAGCTAAGGATCAAAGTGATCGCATTGAATGTTGTGAGTAGAAATTTTCTTGCATAATTGGCGAATATTTTCGCACTCATGGCTCTCAGACATTCCGACAGTGTCTGCAGACAAGACATTCTTTTGGGTAGATTGCTTTGAATTTGAAATTTTTTACAAAAGAAGTCATTCTAAACAAAGATTCTGATCAAGAGTGATCTAAACACTCGATCGATCTAGGTCATCTGGAAATAGATGGATGAAGGTCATTTCAAAAATTACTAATGGAACGACTGAAGTGCAGCAAGGTGTACTTTGCCAACATAGGTAGAATAAGGTAACAAACTAGCTACAAGGTTAATAAGCAAGTTTTGAACATATATAACTCATAAATCCAAAGTAATAATATAACTGTATATACCTCAACGCGTGAAAGAAAATAGAATTATTAAACATGAGGAAGAAAACCAACATCAAATGAGCTCACCGCATAGCACAATTCAGGGACCGTACAGATTTTTGCTCATTGACCTTACCTCCAGTCACTTCAGCTGGATGCTCTTTATCTTTCCTGGACTTATCCCCTTAAGCCTTTGAAAAGATCAAGTCGGGATTGAAAGTGAGAACGCCACCTATTCACATATCATTTTAAAAAGGCATTGATGCACTTAATTGTTCGCTCACTCAATGAATACCGATACAGTAATCTATTAATATAAACGACCGTAATCTATTGAGTTTTTACCACTTCTGCTTTACAGTTTAACGAGCTTTATTCTCTAATGGCGCAGAAATTCATCTCAGATAGGAAATATCAATTTGAAAATACATCTTAATTATTATAACCTAATATATTGCTATACTTAGCTCTTTCATGTGTTTTCAAGTTGCTCAATGCGCAGCGTACATTACTTTCGCTAAGCTCTGAAGACCACCTAGAATAAGTTCCACGTCTTGCAAGACGACTGATACGGTGATGCCGTGCTTTGATAACTACAAAAAATCTCACAAATTTATTATGAAATTAAGCTAAGCCAAAATGAAGTAGTGCTCTCTCTATATATTCAACTATGTAAATTTAAGACTAGTCTAAGCAACAGTACAAAAAGGCTCATCATATTCATTAGTGAAAGAAAAACAATGCACTATAAAGTGTACCTTTATCGGATTATGATTTTTTTTTTCTTAAATCACTGTATTTCAGAAAAACAAAAGCGACATAACTGCGACTCATAAAATTCAGGTTTTTTTTTGGTATCACTGAGATGAACAGCGTTTCACCACGTAATAACGTCACATATTTTAGCTATGAAAACAAGAATTGAATTGAATTTCATTACATATGAAATGATGTTAAGCGTTAGCAAGATTCCTATCACTGAGAGATATTCGGATTAAGAGGAGCTTTATGAAAGAAATTTTCACTTAAAATATTATTTAAAATAGAGCGATTGAATTCAGGTTTTGTTGCACTAAGGCGAATCCTTAATTGCTGTCGATGTTACTGTACTTCTATTTGGCATAGAGTAAAGGCAGCGGAAGGACAGTAGCAAAAAAAGCAACTTATTGCGCAGTTATTTCTGATTTGAAGCTATTTCATAGCGAATGAAGCATTGAAAAAGTATTGCAGGTTGACAAATACTGTCTTTTAACGGTCATCATATGAAGGCGAAAAATCGGTCGACGAATAATGGTCATTTTGAAAATCTCTTCAAATAACACTAAATATTTTTCAAGTGCTGGAACAATTAATTATAAATTTGAAAATATTTTGGGAAATTTGTTTTTTTTTTTGTTACGTTTTGTTGGGCTGACCCATTACAAATTACCACAGTGGTAAAAACACAACTGAGCATCCTCCAACCTACTTCCCCCCCCCCCCTTCTCCCCATCTCCTGCATGTGATTCGGTAATTTCTCAACTCAGCGATCACTATTATAAAAAGAGGCAGAGAAACAAAGAGGAAGAGTAGAAGAGGGAATAAGCTGACTGCTTCCAAATATGGTGAGCATTCCTTTGCTGGGTTGATAGGGAAGGATACCTTATCCTCCCTTTCGTATCAAATCTACTTTTTCTCTTCCCTTCAAAAAGATTTCCTCACCTTCTCTATTCGTCAGTTGGTTGACTAAAAACACGAAAAAACAAACGAAGACGTTTCTGTAAGAAACTTTCATAAGTTTCATAGGTAAGAAACAAGAAAAAAAATCGAAGACTTCATAAGCATTCTCTTCATCGTAAGAAATATATGCAGAATCATGTGTGTCCATCTGCAGTTTTATATTTTCTTTGAGGAGGAAAATATAGGCGAAGAAAATGAACCTATATATGAAAAGCACCTCTCTTCCATTATCGACCCCCTCCCCTCCATCCCTCCCCCTGACCCAGCAGCCCTATTTCTGATAGTTTTGGTAGTTAATTTCTTCCCATTTCTTCGGATTTCTTATAAAGCATCTAAGAGCACGCAAAAATCAACCTTATCAATTGTTGATGCACTGCCTTTGGTAATTCGATTGGCACGTCGACTTCGAATAATCAATATGGTAAAAACGATGAGCACAATAAATAATGCGAATATAAGAACACCCAATGATAAGAGAATAATATCGGCACCTGCAAGTACAATGTTTTATACATCGAATATAACAGATAAATTTTTTTTACTGATTTTTGATGAGGCAATAAATTATAAATATAGTTTCGAATCTCATCTTATTCAAAGGCTCAACGAATGCTGAACGAAAAATCCCCAATATTTTTTTTTTAATTTGCGGACAGAAATCATATAGAAAAGCTAAAACATCACCGATGCCATATGAAAATAGCAAAATGAGCGAATACAGATTGGACGCTTTAGAAAAGAATAGAATACGTTTAGTAATGTTGAAAGAATTGATAGCACAAGTACATTTCTCAGAAAAAACATGGCTAATATATCATGAATTCGCAATGTTTTTTTTTTCGTTTCTAAAGGACCATAAGTTCGACTATTAAACCAATCTGAAATTAAAAACCATCCATACGTCATTGTCAGATAAGCATAAATCAAATATTTGAAGGCAGATTACTCTCACATTGTCAATTCTGATGCATATTCTATAAAAAGCCGAATCTCATGAAGTTTCCTTTCTGTTGACAGCAAAATTTTGTTGGTTTTTCGAACAAACAAAAATGCATTTATTGGCTTAGTGATGAAAAAGAGTAGAAGTGACAGGTGCTTAATAAGCGTGCAGCTTCCAGTCTCGCCCTTGATATGACTCTCTAAAACGTCCATATTGTGGCAAGATGTTTAATTTCAAGAAAAATACTGAATGTCTATCATAAGCAAACGGCTGATTACCATGCCCTTACATGACACAGCCTAAAATCAGATTGAAATCACAAATCTCATTTCATTTTTTTTTGTGCTTTTATAGATCTTTAGAATCAGATTTTATGAACTTAAATAGTAATTTTGCATAAAATTTTCGAGATTTCACAGTTTGTCAATGTTGTCCATCTGCAAATGATTTAATGTTTATAAATTAGTGCAATAAATTTGCCAAAACATACGCCTATAAAGTTGTGCGCAACCTTTTGCATCTTAGACGAACAAGCAGTGTTCTTCGAAGAGACCTCATTTTTCCTCGCATAATGCATTTGACTTCAACAAGAGCAATGTCACACAAAGAGTTTCAAGAGTGTAGTTCAAGGTAGTTGCCCAAATCGATAAGTGCAGTTCAGGCAGTAAATCGAAAATGCATCCAATGTGAAATAGAACTTCCGCAAGATATCCCATTAAATGATGCTCACAATATGAGACCAGATTTAGACCAGATTTACAAAAAAAAATAGATTCAGTGATCCACTATATAAAAAACTTCTATTATTTCCTCGATTATTACTTCAACTATCCACCTTGAACATTCAGAAGGATGCAAGAAAAAAAACCCGTCAATTTCTTCTAAAAGCAGGAAATGAAAGTGAAGAAATCGTTTATTGGGATTTTTAGCAATTCACAAATGATTAAAGAAGAAATCCAGAATGAAACTAGACATCGAAAATCTATGCGAATATTTGATATCTTAGGAAGAAGCGAATCGAGACCCTTCTTAATATAATATATGTAGTCTAATCGTTTTGCAATTGAATAACTTTTGCCGCAAAATTTCCCCCTTATTTTTTATCACTGAGGCAGATGGAGGATTTATAAGCGATGTAAGATCAATGATAAATGATGACTCGCTCTCTATGCACTCTTATCAGTGACGTTATATTCTCATAAACTTCATAACTTTTTTCTTCTATATTTGCTATTTGCATTTCCATTTCGTTATAAGTCCATCTCTCTTTTACATTCTCTCTTTGCTCATTCCCCCATTTCCATCTCTAAAAAATATTGTAAATAGGTTGCTTTTAAATAAGATTGTTTGCTATTCCACCGAAAGGTTTATGTAAGCGTCCACGTCATTCTACCAATTCGATTTCATGGCAACGACTAGTCAAAGGCAAACACCTCATATACAAGCTGTTTCAAATGGTAGTAAAGGCTGCATCACAATGAGTATCAAAAAGAATGATTCACTGCGAACCACCATATATGATATTCAAAAATTGCACATTGCGAGAGAATTTAGTATTGCTCAATTTTTTAAACTGCGATAGGAGTATTACGCTGTGGAAACTCTTAGAAACTCTTTTGTTGTTGCTTTTGTTTTTTCGAATAATGTGGAGCGCTATGATAAATGCAGATATCTTTCTTTTTGAAATTTTCAACTATTTCATAGCCTCTTATTGGGTTCATAAAATTTGATTGCCTTAAACCACATAGTTTATATCTTCCGTAAATGAAATAGGATATGTGAAAGCACGTGATATCCCTCAATCGCAGAAACTTTGTTGGAAAAGGCTCTGAGGAAACAATTCTCTATTTACAGAAGCTATGAAGAACCATGATTTATTCTCGTTTAGTTCAGAAAGAAGAATTTTAAACCCCAGGGTTCCAGCCTAATCTCATTGAGTCCTTGAGGAGGGTTCCAGACCTGTCACAGAAAACTTTGGTATTAGACATCGCGGTGTTTTGCTTGAGATAAATCCAACACATCTTCGAAGTTGCTGCTACATATATGCGCATACGCATACCCCCATACCCATAATGAACTTACAAAACCAAAACATTTTTAATGTGGATGAAGGAATTAGGTAGAAGAGGTACGCTAAAATGCAATAAATAGAAGGAATGATCTGTCATAAAATTGTTGCTCATCATTTATAAAGCGTTTCATTGCTGAATAAAGGTACAACGCAAAAGATGACATCAATTTTGCAATATATTTATCAATAAAGAATTAGCGAAATTCAAATTAATTTTCCTAAAAGGTTATGAAACCACTAAATAATAAGAATTCTTTAAAAACTGCTAAATATAATGGGTATTAGTAATCGAAATGTTTCAATGTTCATATCTGTTGCCCATATTATTACGATTGGAAGTACTATAGTAATATAGAACTGCAATTGTTAGCATAACTCGATATTGCATATATTTATATCAACATCTCTATCCTCTCTTTTTAATTCTACTCTTAGCATAGGCTGCCGATGAAATAGTTATGACGATTAGCTTCGTAGATGAACGACTTGCACTTATAGAGTCAATAATGAATAACAAAGATTGTGCAAGTTGTTCTTAGACAGGCGCACATTATATACATCATACGCAAAAAGCGCTATTTTGATAGAAAACAGATGGCTAAAAAATGGATTAAGAAAGATTTTTTCATTACTGCTGAAAAAAGGAACCAGAAAGCATGAATGACCAAAAATGCAACTATTCACATACGAACGCTACTAGAGATTTCGAAGGAAAATAAATTTTCAAAATTCCCATTGGATTGCACCCTAGAAAATTTACGATTAACAGAGGGAGTATTTAAGGTTAAACGACATATGAAATGTCGATGAATGATCATTTATAAAGCATTTGATCATTCAGCGATCAAGCGCTTCTCATTCTTTATATCATTGTGCTCGTTTTTTGTGCTTTCTTATAAATACTTAGGCATATTTTTTTTAAAATCAGGAATTAATTCATAAATAAATCTCGTGGGGATATATGCAATTTCAATCTTACATTTATGAGGATCGATTTTTTTACTAATAACTTATCGCTGAGAGTTTTCTCTTTGCTATCATAAACGTCTGCATTCGAATTTTTATTCTTTGCAATATGTGAAAGCAATGTCGACATTCCAATGCGAAAAAAAATTCTTCCTCAAAATGCTAAAAGACAGAGAAATAATCCGTATTTACATACTGCCTCATCATTCACCTTGGGCAAATATTTGCATAATACAAAATCTTTGAGGAAATATCAATGTTGATTCGCATATCTTACTGTTTCCTCTCCTTTCTTCAAATTATCTCTTTTAAGATGGACATTCGAAGAACAAAAATGATGGATTATAGGACATTTGCAATTGCCTATAATGGTTGCAACAATCGAAAAATTTTTATTGCTTGCGCCTTATATTGATGTTCATCGTTCAAAAATGAACTGCAATACTCTCCTGAGAGAATATATGGGGCGTTGTGATGTTCATCACGCGTCATATGTCATTAACGGAACAATTCGATAGCTATTGAATGGATCTGTGTCGTTTCGAATCACGCTCATTTAGGAATCTATTTTGCTCTCGTCGACCTTTAAAATTGGGCTGCAGTCGGCACCACTTTTGAGAGTCGGAAAAGAAGACCTCCTTTCAAACATTCTTCCTATCCAATCTCCTTTTAAATATTCTTCCTTATCGCAATCTTCCCAAGCAGCGAAAATGTACACCAATTAGGGATTTAAGATGTAATTGCGGCATTGATTTTTATCGTTTCGTTGATGATGTAATAAAGCAAACAGTAGGAATAATTCAAAATATTCGTTTTATTACAGAGGAGAACCAATAGGGATGGACAGTGATTCGAATAGCAGCAAAGGATGATTTTTAAAGACATATTTAAATATGCTTGAATAATTTATATATCTCAAATGTTATCAATATTTCTAAGTGAATTGAGTAAATTTTTCAAAGGTGACAATTTTTTGATGACGCTTTTAATGCCTATAATCGTTTCAAAAAAAAGTATCCAATCTAAAAAAGATAAAAAATGCTACAAAAGAAAGCGAACTTAAGCGATGGCCACGAATAAACCAAAAACAATCGAAAAAGTTTTTAGAGGAAAGCGCAAAAAATTTGATGATGAAATTCTGAAAATCATAGCAGACGCACCATCATTATGGTGAGCAAACAGCATGGAAGGATTATTTAAAAAGTTGTTGAGTGAAACATTTGTCTGCTACCTCGTTAAATCTCGATGAGCAATCGTTAACAATCACCTAGGATTTATTGTGTGTACAATTTGTGCAATGCAATAAAAAGTCGAGCAATAGCCCACGATAACATTGTTTTGCTTCGCGAAGTGAAAAATTTCTATTCAATTCTCTAGCGATTTTATAATAAATAAATTAAGCGGAAATATAATGCGAAGAAATTAAAAAGAACTAAAAATATGAAATTTTCGCTCCGTCATAATATCTTTTTCCCAGGTAATCACTTGGCACGACTTCTATAGCGGTGAGGAACATCTCTTCCATATTAAAGCAAATCAGTGATTATAAAATGAAATCTTTTTAAGTGCAAAAAATTATAAAACATTCACCATGAATTTGCACATATCGTTATTGAACAAGAACTTTACTTTTTAACTATGACGCTAATTTTATTTCGCATCATAAAAAATATTCGACAGCAATTTTTGATTTATTATTGCAATGAATAATCTCTTCAAAATAAATAAGAATGCTTTCATAGACAGCCGTGTGGAATAGTCTCAAAATGCGGAAAGCAACAACATCCGACGATCATTGGCACGCAATGAAATTCAGTTCGTCTAAAAAAGATTGCTGAATTCAATTCAGTGGGATTCATTTCCGGGAAAAAATTCTCATAAATCAGAATTGGAATTAATATTAAAAACTTACCATCCATTTTGATGGGATGATGGGTTTATAAGATCAAATCGTTCGATTGTATATTAGCAAATACCTATATACAATATGGACTGGGCACCGGATGCGTGCGTAGCAGCGCAACGCTTCGTTGTTTGCTGCACAATGTGTGAACCGGTTGAACAGCTGAATCTATCGTGCAATGATAGCGAATTTTTCCGCTCTCTGCACTCCACCAAGTCTGGAACCCGTTGTACACACAACAACTCCTTTTTCCGCATTCATTCTGAAACCATCATTCCGTATCCTCGATTCCTCTCTCTCCTTCTCTCTTTCTCTCGTTCTCTCTCTCTCCAATCTCTAATACATCGTTTTGCTATCTCTTTCACTTACTTCACATCCTTAACTAGTAAGCAAATTGTGCCGTTTTTTTTCTCTCAACCCACTTGAACATTTCCTGCGTTCGGCCACTTGCAAACTATTTTTGTTTGACATCAATGATAGCGCTATTTTTCTGGCATGTTTTCAACTCGTGTTTCTAATTAGTGCTGCCTTGCACCATCCACAGATTCACAGTGCTTTCTATATCTTTTTTCTCCCATTCTTTATCGTTCAGCGTATACTCCTAGATTTGTTTACTGCGTACTCATCGATGCCCTACGAATATCTTTTTTTCCTGTTTTCGCTCTTCCCAATTTATCGATGGTTTGGATTGTGTGCCACCATTTTTTACGATTATTCCTCGAAAAAATTTCTGCACTTAAATTGTTCCAATTTTTTCCTATGACAAGAAATTCGGCAGAAACACACAGTTAGCTTGAAAAAAGTGGAACAACTTTCTCGAAACTGAACAAACATTTGAATTTTTTGAGAAAAATTCTAGAATTGAAGAATCTACTCATCTTAGTTGAGTGATGCGATATGAATAAAAGTATGAATCTAAGAAACCTAAATATTAGCTAATAAATTCTTCATATATGCTTAAAGACCTGCATAGGTGCAATGTATAACTCAACCATCACTTAAGAACTTGTCCATCGATTTTTGATGTTTTTGTAGCGGCGGCCCTCCATCCCTTCCTCCCCCTCGAGCCCCTTGCTCCCCCTCCCCCTGCAACCATATTTCCTTGACAAGAAATAGACCGACAAAGACCCTGAAAACCACGATGAAGGTAATATTAGCATCAGAAAAACTTGAACCAGGAAATAATAAGCAAAATCGATCGACTGGAATATAACGTCAGCAATGCGGTCATCTTTCATTTCGAAGGCCACCTGCTATGACTGCAGGTGAACATTCCATAAAGATTTGAATTCATATGAGTCTAAATGATATAAAAGTAATGCACTTTCATTTGTATTGATTCTTTAACCTCGACAACCATTTAATAAAACTGAGAACTTAAGAACTATGTGGATTGATAACTAATTTTTCAAGTTTTGTGCAAAAAATTTCACAGGACTCGGAATCTTCTGAACAAAATTGATGAAAAAAAAAAACAATCAGCTGATCCTCAAAGAAATTTTACTTACACTTTGCAGTCTATATTACTTAATGATTGCCTAGTTTATATTATCCTTGTAAAGCCAAAAATTTTAAGGCGGTTTGGAATGTTTAGAACCCCACCAAAGGTCAAAACTTTATGCAAATTTTGCAAAAACTGAATAATTTCGCAGAGTTCCTCAGTGAGCGCAACTCAATATTACAGCAAAACAACAACATCGAATCATAAATAATGATTTATAGATGCAAGTGATGACAAAAACTAGCGGCATAAAAGCAAATGCTACATAGATGAATCAATGTGTTGATTGTCAAAATAAAACAACAGGATGCATTGGCATGCACGTGATCCATAGGTTCAGTGAATTTTTTATTAACTCTGACAATGAGGCATGTTTTCAGTCGCCAATGAAAACCTTGTCTGCGAACGAGAGCGAACCGATGAGTTCTCAATTTCCGCGCGAGTGATGTACCGTTGAGCTACAATGGACATTTTCAATAATTTCAACATAAGTATGTTATCCATCAAGTACAGCTCCACAAGAGCCTCCAAAAATCCAGAGAAGAAACTTAAAACTATTCTGCGTTGCAATTAAAAAAACCATTACTCAATTGAGGTTTCTATTATCTAGGAGAGTGAACCCTGAAAAATGTCGCTTTCGAAGTCAGAAGCAGTTCAATAAGCGGAATTGGCTGCTTACTCATTTCCGTTTACAAATGGATGAGATTTGCTTCTTTTGAAATTTTTTTGAAATCTGAATAAAAAAATTTCATCGTTTCATCCATTAATCGCTATAAATTTATCATTCCAATAACATGAAAAATGGGAAGATGTCGTTGAATTTTTTCACCGGCATTCGATTACGTTATTATTTATTCTTGCAATTGAGAAAATTTAAAAAAAAAACATTTTGAACTGTTAATGCATCGAACGGCATCAAATATTTCAACAGCTTTCACAAATAATTTTAAAAAGTTTTCTATCTTCTTTTTTTCTTCTTTTAATTTGATGCAAAGCAATTAGTTGTTTCTACGATAAAGCACGCCCATCGTTCTTATCGTATTCACATCGATTTTACTGCAATTGTGGAAGCGAAAAAAAAAACAATAAATTTAAAAGTGGCTCTTTTTTTATGTATGTCAATCCATTATCTAACGACAATAATGTCTTCGAGAATATTGTTTAAAATTTTTTTAAAGTTATCTAAATGATTTATTACATACTTCCGTATCCCACAAAAAAAAACTAGTGTCATCTTAATACATGACGTCATTATCATTTCAACTATGAACTAACAAATATAAAGGAAATTCTTCAAGGAAATGAAGTACTTCTCATACATAGGACAATTTTTTATACAACGTGCAAACTTTTTTTGTAGAAAAACAAAGAACAGGTAAGAGTTTGGTAAGGTTAACGATCAAAGGAGAGAAAAAAGAACAGGTAAGAGTTTAAATTCACATAATAATTGATAAAAGCAACATCATGCGACTTCAATAATGCTCGAAAATGCTCAATTTCATGCTCGCATAACGAGCATGAAACTTTTTCACTCAAATTGCGGAACTTTGATAGACAAACTTTTTCAGCGACCAAATGGAGTTTCCGCACATTTACGCTTCTAGTAGACTGCCACATAATACGATAAATGAAAATGTAGAGATGTAAAGTAATAGAAAACTATGAAATACAATATTAAAAAAACAATCTAAACCTAAATGCACGGAATATTCGACGCTTTAAATCACTGACTCCTTAATAGTGCAGAGCGACGAAGTACGAAGTGGGGGAGGAGTTGGCCGACTTTGAGCGGCGCAAATGTCGCAGCGTGTGAGTACATAATGTGGAATATTAAGTGAACTTTTCCGAATCCAACAAAGTATCTTCACATCGTCGTATGTTTAATCTATCACTTCCCGGCTAAAATCTCATTTTTAAGCGTCTCAATGACGTATCCTTCACTTAGTTCTATTTGATGCCACAAATATGAACTGTCGTTTATGTTTGTTCTTTCATTTTATAGCATTTCTGTTATTAGACGATTCTCTCAATGACTTTTTAAAAGCTTCTTTCTATATCCCTTTTTTGAATCGTCTGATTTTGTTCATCAACGTAAAAAAAAAACATTTAAATAGATCAAATGAACGTTTTTAGAGCAAAACCTATGGAATTATATTCACATAATCTGCACAGGCAAAAAACAACAAGGAACTCATTAAAAACACAATGTGATTCTAATGATGTTCACATATGAAGCAAGAAAAGATGACGTCATCGCAATTGGTCGATGATTCCTTTTTGCTGCGAAAACATGCAAGTATGGCCAACATCTAACCCATGCATGGTCCATCGCTATTGTACACTGAAGCGACATTTGCAGGTTCCATTAGCGAGAAATCGAAAAACATATTTAAAAGATATTTTAAAAAAAAGAAACAATTTCTATCCTTCCTCCAGCTAACCATTCCCTCTTCCCCTTCCTTCCCCTCCCACAAAATTACCACTTCGGAAGCCTAGTAGAGGTTATTTATTAAAATTTTCTCATTTGAAATTAATATTAGAAAATACATTCAGCTCCAAACAGATGATAGAAGAGTACGTTAAAATGAGGAATTGACAAAGAATCATATTACTTATCACTCATTCCTCAAACAAGGAACGAAAAAAGGATTCATAAAATATTTTCTCATTGTTTGTCATTCATATGATGATTCATCGATTCTCTTTTCGTTGCGCTTAAATCTTCTGCTATAGAGAAAATTATATCACTATTTCAGAAAGTGGTGATCTTTAATAATTGAAAAATGCAGTAATTACTTGAAGGATTCCATATGAAGAGAGGAAGAAAAAATCGGAAAAGCACAAAAAACATTGAGAAGAGATAAAAAGCTAATGAAAAAAATGAAACGCTGGAAAAAGAACGAGAATTAGAGATTATAGAAAACTCGCAATAAATGCTGGAAAAAAGTGAAAAAAAATTTACAGAAGAATGGGATGAATGAGGAGAAGGAACGTAAAATTGGTCACGTTAAGGAGAGGATGAAGAAGCGAAAGGAGTTAAAAAAGATGAAATATCTTCCATAAAAATTGCTAGAAAATTTGGAAAAAAGCCGAACAAAGATCGGGAAATTGGAAGATGAGTGAAAAGGGGCAAAAAAAGGTTGGAAGGCGCTGCAAAAGTTGTGAAACAAAGAATAAGACCATTTAAAAGAATCGACCACTCATCATTGCAGCACTCATCATTTTCAGTTTTGCGTATATTGCACGGTGATCAAAGATTAAAACTTAGAAGAACTCAGGCAAGCACTTTACCTCCCTTCACATAAATCTTACGTTTTGCAGAATACCTGCGGGTTAATGCACATCCTATAGTCAAAGGATTCATAAACTAGCAATACCCCACGCTCATTGGACACCATCATAGATCCCACGGGGCTGAACGCAATAAGGGCACCGCTTATCGCCGCCTCTAACGAACAGAAAAGACCAGAAGAAACAATCACTCAATTATTAAAGGGTTTCATGCTTACCGGATATATCCTAGCACCATCTAGGTGGAGGATTAGATGGTAGCACGCTAGTTATGACCCAAAAAGCTCGCAATTCACAACAGAGCCATCAAAAACAACCAACTGATGGAAAGGTGCGTCATTACTTCGCAGCTAGTGGATTCACGGAGAACATACCACATCTACTAAAACCTTCTGCCCACTCAAAAACAAATCCCACACACTAACTCCTCTCTAAGCATAATCGATACCTGCAATTCATCCAGATAACAGCACCACTATAAACTAAAATACATATGCATACAACATGTAAAATATGTGGGTAGAAAGGCAATTAATGCTCGTGTGCACTCATCACTGAAAGCATGCGAAACGGAGGAGATATACAACGACGAGCGTTGCCCGCTGTGCTGGACTCTCATGTGAAAGATTCCTTCCAATGGATTGGTAAAACTATCGGATTTCCGTCACCCAAATTAACCTAATATGAAATTCGCCGTCTGGTTGGATTTCCCTGCGCTTTTTGTCGAGCAGTCCGACAGGTTGATGGCGGGCATAAGAAGATAAATGTGACTAGCGCCTGTCAGGGAAGACTCATAAGCACGCAAACTGAAACAAGGAGAATTACAAAGCAAAAAAGACTTTCCTCGAATCGAGAAAACAGTTCAGGACTGAACAGGAAGAATGTAGAAAGCAACCGTATAAGTCGAGCACAATACAATCTCCTACCTTTCCGCAGAAAGATACAACACCGCTCATCAGTCAGTTGTCCTCCTGCCCTCTTTTTCTTTGCTTCTCCTTTCCCTTCCACACCGCTACACCATCAGAAAACATTTCGTTATCAAGCGAGCGCAAGGATATTGATCGTTGGAAATTGAACCATGTAATATGACAATCCTGTCTTTTAAAGAGATTCTGTCTTATACGTTATATAAATAAAAGCATTTATCAACAATGCTGCCTTCTCGCATGCAAAGAATGGGAGAATTTGTGAGCAGAAAGAACACATGCCATGCAACAGTCCATCACCATCAAAAGAATTTGGTAATAATCCAGCGCCACCAAGCCACCAATACGCTGCAAGCTGAACCACACACCACACCTCGAACCCGAAATCGTCGGTAGCACAACCCGAGCTCTCTTTATTGCAATATTATTTTTGCTATGTGCGTAGGAAATGCGACAGTTCATAACTTTCATCATCTCTCGTTCGGAGCAAAAAAAGTGTAAAGCCTGGTTGAGCCTAAATGACAGGAATTATTAAGCTTTCTAATTTGGTCGAAGAATCGATGAGATTTCAGCAACATTGGAGAATTGATTCCGACAGAAAAAATTAATTTAGCATTGCAGCATATATAAAATCTCGCCATCTTTACCGCACACCGTAAGCCTTTTCTCGGAAATCCTGTACTAGTGCATGAACGTGACAACGAGCGCATCACCGAGCAAAAGAGCGGAAGTGCTAGTGGGTACTTGTAATGCTGCTCTTCACCCGCTTTTCACAACGCCAGACCTGATGATGCAAACTGAATGTAGAAATTCGAAAAAGATGCTGTTAACTCCTATAGGTCGGATATCGAAAAGCTCAACCTCTCAAAAATTCAGATCATTTGTTGTTGCAGCATTTATGCCAGACTCCATCCAGTGGGCACATATTTACGGCATTGAAAATGTAAGCGACGTATAGACACCGGAGGGTGCAAATGCAATGCATTCTTACAGTCCATACATCGCTCATGGTGGCGAGATGGAATACATAGCGAAGAAAAGCGCCTCAGGGCAGGTTGAAGAGTCGAATTTGCATATCTGCGCTCACAGCTTACGTGACCCCCTCACGGAATTTCTCGCGCAGTTGAAATTTGGAACACAATCCTCGAGTCAAAAATGGACAGACTTACTGAGGTCTGGACTCTTTGATAGCGCACTTTAGACCTCTTACAATCTGTCGAAAGCTGCTTTCTTTACCAAACAATTACTAGCTGATAATGAAAAGCAAATTTTATTGAAGGCCACCATGAACAGAGTGCATGATTTCGAACGCTATTGACGTCCACAATTTTAACAGTACTGAAGGAATGCCAAACAAAGATATGGACTTGTTGTACTGAAAGGTGAAGGTGGGTAATGGCGCCGAAAAATTAGTCGAACTTGTATCCGGGTCTTGGCTTGCGGCATAGAACCATCTGAGCCTGCGCCTGTGGACCAATGATGCTGTTCTCCTTTCCGTTGAACGCAGAGCTGACTTTCTCATTACGAATGTCCGCCTTCAAAAATTGCGACTTATTGCTAGCAAGAATGAGAGCAACCACGGTTATCCTTGCGAGTTTATACAAACCATGAATACTATAATAGTTTTTATTCCTCTTCGCTGTGGCAATTAAAAGGATTGGATAACATTCAGTAGGAAGCGATCTTCATTCTCAACTTTCTCCAACGCCAAATTAAGTTATCACTCCCGAAACGTTTTTATAACTGCGGAATATTCAGTCGTCAATACGCTATTTTCTTATCAACTGAGGAAAACTTGGATTGCTTCGCCACTCGCAACGAAGATAACTGCTCACTTATAACACCGATAAGTACACAGTAAAATCGAGCGCATGAAAGCAAGCAGTAAACTGCCGCAAATTTCTGCGGTGGACCACGCGATTGGCTGTGGTGATTGCTACTATACCATATCTACATGAACAACGAAAACTTGCCAATCATACCTTTCCAAGAATTTGCTTGCCCTCCCAGGTCATTACTGCCGGCGATATTATTCCTTTGGGATAGTCAACGTAGACCGGCGTCCACTCTTTCTCACCGAAGTGACCACATTCCGAAAATGGAACCCACTTGTAGTCGAAGCCACGAACGTAATCGGCGAGCTCAACTAACACTTGCAGAGAGCCAACCTTGTCACGATACTCCTTATCGAACCACCCAAACGCCGCCGCCACCTGCAAAGCTATTGCTCCTAACGCTTTATGGAACCCGTCATCTCCTTTACAATTGAAAAAGTGAGAAGTGACTTCTCCGGGCATCAACTGGGACTTAGCGGTCCATCCCAGCTATTTAGCCGTTATTCGCCTCACGAAATTTCCCGTCTGATGCCATGACTCAGAATGAATAGACGGGGCCAAATTCATTTCGTCTGTTATTGCGGATTTGTATATGTTTATGAAACTAACGGATGTATTGGAAAAAGCCGACGAAATTTCTAAACAAACGCTGTTTCACTGTCTTTCATTGGAAGATTCCAAACACGAACCTTGCCATTGTCGTTCCACACTCGACCCATAATCGGCTCCCCTTGCTGGTACCAGAGCGCAACGTATTGATCAGGATTTTCTCCAGGGATCGTGTCCAGTGTTTTGTTGAGCGCCTTCATCAGCTTGCGCTCCGGCCAAGGATCACCAGCACGGATGTCCATCCACTCGTCGATCATCACGCGTGGTGGAAGTGGTCCGCCGGCTCCTGCCGCACCGCCTGCTCCAGCTTCAGTTCCTAAACCTGCACCACCTGCCCCACCACCTGCACCTCCCGCTCCACCTGCTTTATCGGCGTCCGATTCAGGCGCAGGAGGCGGAGGTGGTGGAGGCCTGTAGCAGTTTTTGCATTCACATGACGGTGGTCCACCTTTTATGTTGCGGACGATGATCCACATATTGTCGAGAGCAGGCCCTTGTAGAAGTTCGGTGATGCCATCATGAGAAAACAGGGCCTGCAATTCGGGCAGCATAAGAAATAGTCGCGATTCTGTGTCACTGGTATCGGAATTATAGGAACTAGACTGACTGATTTCTCAGGGTTAAGTGATCCAACCTGACAACGTTTCTTTACTATTAATCTAATACATTTAACTGAGCCCGCGCGGGGTAGCTCCCGTTCATCTTAAACAATACCATCTACGTAATCAATGCTTATCTTTCAGTGAACGGCACACACCATAACCCCTACCAATTTCCCCACTGCCTTCGATCCCAGCTCCACTGTCGCTTTCATTGTGCTCGTTTCCTCGACTACCATCCCTTCCGCCTCTGGTATGCAGGAGGTGGCCAAACTCCTTTAAACTGACGCAGGCATGCTTTCTAGAATGCTCTCCAGACCACAGAACACAGTTCATTTCTCGACCTCAAGTAAATGACACATAAACACTAACGAATTCGGTGGAATTATCCAGGTAGCCGAGAATTGCACCTTCCTTTCTATCCTTCCATAGAATCGGCAACGAATCCCCACATTTGAGCATTTGCCTTTCCTCGGTCTTCTCAAATCGATCCTTATACTTGATCCATTCATACCAGAAGCCAAGACTATTGTGATCTCCTTTGTATTGCAGGATCTGAAATGACACGACTCTTCAACTGATCTGCTATCGGCAACAATCACCAATCACCAGAAACTTCCGCGATCCAGTTCTGGCATGTGTGGAAGGATCAGAAGCCGCAGTAAGCATCACTCAAACCGACCATTTTAAATCCTCCGAAGCTCCCGTCCGCCTGCCGAGAAAAATTCTTTCCGGCATTCTGCTCAATTTATACCTGCTTTTTGGCGATGGTGTTCCACCTAAGATCCTTACTTTGCTTCCAATGAGTTCAATAGCATTCCGAGCTCAATCAGACAACCGCTGCATACCACGACCGATTAAACATGGCATACCACACCGGAAAAACCAACATGGCGTAAGTCATGTGATGGCATGGTATAAAATATGGTACACATGAAAATCTGAGGTCTTCATGTGGATCCTACCTGGATCTGCCCACCGAGATCCTTTATGCCTGTGAGCTCGGCCTTCTTGTATGGAAATGAGCACTCGATCACTCCACCGTTGTTCCACGCACGCCCATGAACCGGTTTGCCATGCTTGTACCATAGAGCCACGTACATATTCGCCTGACCCAGCGCATGCACAGGACTATCGGGGAATGGAGAACCGATCGGTCCGAACGCCCAGATGTCCTCTTGAGGCGGAGGATTTGCCGCGGTCATAACCAGCCCAACGATGAAACACACCAATCAGCAGCACGACGATCAGAAGCAATGATGGTAACGCGATATGGACTTCTTTTATAGGTTCCAACTTATGCAATTTTTCACTCATACGCGTTCGCTTTTGCATTAATGTAATTATGTAGTGGTAATTTTGATCCTTTTTCTTATTAGCTTACTTTTCGCATATATTCTCTGCCATTAATGCCCCTGAAATGATAATTAATTGGAAGTAGTTCTGAAACAAGTCGCAGTTGCACTTATCACCTACTGTAATTTCCATCATTACGGTAGAGGATAAATACAGTAATTTCCATCATCTATTGCAATCCACCACAATACCTAATTATAAATCAAATCGGGCATTAAAGAAGGAAGTAGCGAAATAGCAGTTACTAATATCAACATCTTCAACTGTGTGAATTATTTATTCACGATGTTTGCCCGAACATACTGCATCGTTTGTTTTAGTGATAAATAATTCATCGCTTGCGTTGCAGTTATTTTAAGATCACCAGATATTGCCCAATAATATGACACAGCATTGTTTGCTGACGGATCGGAAATTACCTCGAAGTTTTGAATGCAGCCTTCTCAACATACATTCACCTTTACTTTTATATACTTCTCTCAATAAAGTATTCGTTACGAAAAAATATCTCTTCATCTCGCTTCCACTTCCACTTAGATGAAGTTATAAGGTCGCGTGAAGGTAGAGTGACTTATCAACAGACGGCTTATCTAAATTCCCTCAAAGTTAACGCCTAATATGAGAATTCATCAATTATCAACTGCAACAGAAATCTCTCTTCTCTTCACTTCAATTCGTTTGCATTGAATTTGCATTCCATCTAGAGGTTTCCTCTCATCATCAAGCAAGAACTTGCATTCTTTTTACATTTACAAAAGCTTCCCGGCTAAGTTAAGTTTCTGTGTAGATGGAAGGTAGTGAACAAATTGAATTGAAAGGAGGGATATGGCCGATCGCAGCGCACTCGGATCTCCGATTAACCTCAACTTGTGCTGGTAAAAAAGCAAAGTTATATCAATGAATGCTTCATTTATCGAGGTGTTCAGGCTAAGATTGCCCCTGTCGCGAAGTTTCGGTTGCCATTAAATTGGATGTGGGTGACGTAGGAGAGAGAATGCACTATAAACCAGTCTGTATATTTGATCATGCTGCATTCGATTTGCCATTAAATGTCGAAGTGCTTAAAACTTAATAGATTTTAGCCAGCTTGCTAATAAATTTCTAATGAATACCATTCCAATGTTACCTCCCGTGAATTAGAAGCTAGAGATGCGATATGTGAATGAGATGGTGAGGACGACTTTTTTTTTTTTGGTTAGGCAACATTTGTACCATTTCAGAGCAATTTTTCTCAATTAAACGCAACGAGTAAACTGAATAGTTGCTGCCGGGAGCTATGTGGATGTCTAGAATTGCTCAGATAATTACAGCAAATGAATTTGATTATGTGACTGATATCGAAATTAACTGCTTCATTGATGTTACACTTGTGGGCATTCAATTACAAAAACACAATAGTATTGGCCGTTTTCAAAGTATGCTTTCATAAATTAAGTATAGATGTGTTAATCTTGTTGCTTCATCTTGAGAGATAATGGAAGTATTGTTGTGCGATGTGCTGAGAATGTAGGTATTATTTACTGCTCAATTACTACTGTTTTTATATGAATAGATGTGCATGCGACTGTACTGAGGTCCAATTATCAACGACAGGTTTTTTGTTGTGCTATATGCAAGCAATTGTATTTTCAAAAATAAGTGGAAATTCGATGTTTGTTGCTGCAAATAGATGTGTTATGCACATATAAGTTCGTGAACTCTATGCAAAGTTCATGAATGAAATATGAGGGTATTGTTAGTGAAATATTCGTAATAAATTCACGAAATCAATAAGTCATCAATGAGAAAATTGCGCGCCAAGCAATGAATGGAGAAAACAGATCGTTTATAGTTGGCAATTGTTAATAGCAAACAGATGTTACCAATAGACGGCTACTAATGGCAGATAGATGTCACCAAAAACTTCTAGCACTTACTTACATTGATTTTTTGAAAGTGTTATTTAATGTTTAGTGATATTGCTTCAACTATCGAATTTCTTAAACTTTTATTGCAGTTAATTTATATTTGAGTTCTGAATTTAATTTACATACCGCATGAAAATAGACAAAATATTGCAACAAATAAATCACAACAATATACCATCAAACACTTTGTATTGTTTTTATTAAACAATACACAACTATTATATTGACTTAACTCCTAATGCGTTTTCCCATAAATGAACCTAATAAAATTCAAACTTAGTGAAAAAAATGAATTCATTGTTCATTAATGTCACCGTGACTAGCAATCACACCTTCATTTAGCTAAAAAGAAAATACTTGTTCAACAATTTAGCATACGAGTTAGAGACGTTTCCATATATTAGCATATCTTTCAAGTATTGTAGAAGGATAGAGATGTAGCAACAATAGGATTACTAATATCGCTTGTCACATACTCGTTGATTTATAACTTTGCGGTGAGAGTATGAACATCTCTCTTAAACTATTGATACCCTTATCAATAAAGTTAGAGGGCATATAGCAACGAAGGATTCAACCTTTTCACTTTTCGAGCTTTGGAATAATATATTGCATTTCATTTGACTAGAGAACGCCTCTGAATAATGCAGTATTCTACTGAAAACATAAAAAAGTAAACACAATCTATTAAGGCTCTAGAAAAGGCTCATATTTGATAGTAATACCTCAATTAGGCACTTCGTAAAATGTGAATGGCACATATTAGGCACATATTAGTGGCACAGTGATATGGGCATGGTTGATTTCAGTTTCATTTTAAATTTCTTGTTTTGCTGCCATAGGCAATTTTATAAATCGAATCATGTGAAATACTCAGCAAATGCATAGTCGATTTTCATAGCAAAGATAATGTTGAAAATCGCCGAAGGAAGTGTGGTAATGTTTCAGCAATATTATCAACGATTGAATTTATAGGAATAGGACCGCAAAAAATTACGAGTGATATGTGGACAAAAGATCACTAAAAGATCGATGAAATCAAGTGCAAAATAGCTTACTTTACTACTTTCGTAACAAAATTTAACATTCGATTTTGAAATATATATGTAATTTATTAATAATTTCAATAAGACCAGAAAAAAATTTCGTGCAGTATAAATGGTGAAACACAAAATCATTAGCCTCATTTGCAGTAAATAGAGCAATTCCTTCAATAGAGAGGGGGGAAGATTTCTGAAACCTTTATATTGCAAAACGGGATTAATGCATTTAGGAGTGATAAAATCGAGATTCACAATATGCAAATATACATTAGTGTATAATGGCAAGTAAATGAGCATTTACAATGTAAACGAGCAATATCATTTTTTATTTACAACAAATGTAAAAAATGAGAGGAATTTCGTGTATTGAATAATTGCGTTTACATTTATCCCGAACGAAATCAACTGGATTGTGGAGATTTTTAGATATGTTTTTAGCAAAGTTTTCTCGCATTCAGCCTTACAGTAATTTTAAATTCCTATTTCAATCAAAGCAACTTTAACAGGAGTGAACTGTTTGATCACTACGGCTGTGGTTGCGAATCTTTTGCCATGAAACACCAAATTTTGCGCTCGCAAACGCCGTTAGGCATAAATCTGACAGCTTATTTAAGCTCATCATTGGGCTTTGAATCAAGCTTTAAGCATCATCAAGTTGAAGAACAGATGAATGAAGATTCAGGTGAAATTTAGTTAAATTAAAGGAAAGAGACTGCAGTTGTGAGGATTAGATGTAATACCTTTTACGCAATTCACATTAAACTGCAAAACAAAAGCATATCAAGGTGTGATTCGTTTCTTCTCTTCTGGCCACGCAATATTCCCCTAAACTATTCCTCTCATTTTGTTTAACTGAATAGTGACTACCCGCTTAAAGCTAGCAATCCGTCTCTGCAGGATTGGTGAAATCCCTGATATCGGCATTTGAGACTGAAACCGAATTCAAGTCGGTACTCCTAGTTGTGGTGATTGCCGCTAATGGATCGCCGTTCTTATCATCAAAGGAATGTTCGCAATCGATAGGAGTTTGTCGGCTTGAAGTCTGCATTTTCAAATATGCTTTTTCTTGTAAATAATGATAGCATGATAGAACAACCTTGAACATCAACACCTGCAAACTGTTAATTTATGTCGTGCACAAGAAAATCTGAAATGAAAGGTGCAATTTTAATTCACATAGAAGCAACGATTCATAAAGCTGTTCAGTAGTTCAAATTTCACAAAAATCTTCATATGCAAATTACCTCGTTCTTATTTGAACTTTCTGGCACGTGGATGGCTCCGCTGTTGAAAACTACACAGAACTAATATAGTAGCATACTTTATGTGGCCTTCCGTAGTCACTTGTGGTTTTCTAAAGAGCTATCCAGGTTTCGATCTGTCGCATTTCTCTTTCCTTCCACTCTTTCCACCTATTATCTTTGGTTATCTTCGTTTATACACCTGAACCTTTAGGTATAGCTGAAGGCAGAAAAAACCATCCAAGAATTAAACGTGAAGCCTTCAAAATTAAAACGGTTATGCGATCTCGATCCTACCTTGAATGGCAGGTACCTTCGACGATCAAAGAAAATGCACCAAAAAGTTAACATAATCTTCGAAGATTCGATTTTGTGCTTATAGGCCGCCAATTATACCCTTATAAGAGGAGTGGATGATCTACTTTTTGATGCAGGATGCTGCAAAGCTTACGAAGTGTAAAGATTGTACAAAAACTTACTTCGAACAAAACTAAAAAGAACGTTAATGCGCCTGCGAATATCAACAAAATGAAGAGTGCACCAGATACAATATCATACTCGTATGATTCAGCAATAATTTGTCCAAGGGCTTCTTCACCTAGAGGTGTTCGCTCTACGTTGATAATCCTGAAAATCCAAGTCGTTAGGATAAGAACAAGTACGACAAGCAAGGTTATGGTAGCAAAAACTCCACGAACATAGATATGATCTCCATGGAGACGTAATACATTTGAAGCATGCAATGTTTACGGTATTAGCTAATAGAATCCAATAGGTTGCGATAAATAAACTGCGAGAACATTGTTCAGTTAGTAACGATGCAGCGAATTATTTGATCAAGCTGTTCTGTTGAAAATGAATTTTGCCAGCAGGAGCAGAATTGCCACCCCAGCTAGACGCATAAGTGAGAATATAAGTTCCGGTGACACAAGTTAACGGCAGGTCATCATAAATGCATCAGCTTCTTCGTCAATTAGCTCAGATTTTAAATTTCTTTGTCGTTTCAGGTCCTGCTAATACTGCAGCAATAAGGCTCCATTTTCAACATTTTTCATCTCCGAACTGTAGCGTTCTTAGTTTGAGTTTTAAAGGATGAGTCAAACAATGACAGTATTTTCTACTCCTTGATGCATTACTGCATGCAATCGACTCCGGCCCTCAGGTTCCGAATATAAACTCGTTGTTTCTTTCCAGTCATACAGCTAAGAATGTTAGTTCAAAAGGGATCATTCTCGATATGTTTCATTTTCGACCCAATAACAGTTGGAGTTATTGGACGATCCGGTCGAATATATTCGATCCTTGTATTTGAATTTGGCACCCCAAATGGAACATCCCAAATTTATGTATAATTGTTATATTTCTGCACTATGGAATATGGGTGCCAATTTTCATATATTTGGAGAAGAAACTGAACAATTTCACCACTTTTTTTTCAGTTCGCCAAATCCAAACACAAAAGTCGAGCGTATTAGAGCAATTGAACAATGACGTTTGACCTCCGAAGAAGAAAATAAAGCGGAAAACGTAAAAAACTCACGTTAAGTCAATGCTTGTACCGGCGAACGCAGCGAAAATGCAGAAGAGACACATCACAAAGAGGACAAATATTACGGTCACCTTAAACTTGCATAAATTAGCATCAAAATGATCATAAATTGCAGAACTTCCACAGATGGCGCTCGAAGGTATACACTTTCACTTTCTCAAAAAATTTCAGCAGTTATACGTTTTCCAAGAGCTTCAGAAGGTCTATTTTCGAGGGAAACAGCTTGATTTTTAGTGGAAAGGTATCTTTTTTGCATTTATCTAAAAGCTGACGAAAAAAACTTTTTGGTCAATATAGGACAAGCCATGTAACTGTTACTTGCCATTTTGATTTCATAGAAGATCACATCTTCTGTAGAAGATCACAAATGAGAGGATATCCGTGAATAGCCAAAGAAAATACCTTTCAGTCCAAAACTGTTGTCTTCTTTTCATGGAAACGTTTCCACAAAAAAGTTTAATCTCAGGTTCGAATCACTATTTTATTCAAAATCCCATGTATCAACTGCAATGATGAGCCACTAAAACGATATTTTAAATTTGAGTTCTCTACGTCTGACAACATTAGACTCTGATCTCCGGAGGAAACATCCAATTTCGATGAAAAAACCAACTTTGAAATTAACTTTTCATTGAGCTAATGAAATGCAAATGAAATGCAAAAACAGAAAATAAATTCATTGCAGAAGTCTAATAGAAATCAAACGGCGAAAAAGCATGACAATCACATAGAGGCATTCATGCTGATTAAAATGAATAGATGGCGGAGGAAATTTTATCGATGATTGAATTATTGAAGAGGAAGAAAAGTGTAGCTCGAGAATGGGATAAAATTCGGAGGCAGAAGATTCAAGAAAGAATTGAATTTTGAAGTGATTGCTATGGATAAAACTCTAAAATTATATGAAAAAATTTCTCTTGCAGCCAAACTCGCATTTTCATCTTTCTATTAATGTGCTTTCATACAGTCTTCAATCTTCCATCGTTATGTTTTGCACATAAAAACAGCAGTTCCGATCAGTGAGTCTTGCTGGGCAGTTGTTTTGCTGTCAATGTAAAAAATAGCATAGTATACTCCTATTAAATCCATTATGAGATGTTGGGTTGGGCTTTGGGCTTTAGCTGTTGTTGGGCTTTTGAGCTTTCCACGAGGGCTTCTTTCCCATAAGCACCTCAGACTTTAGTTGTTGGCTTTCCCTAAGGACCTCAGACTCATTGGTGGGGCGAAAAATGAAAACAGAAAATTCATTTCCTATTCACTTTGTTCACAAAAACATATTCACTTTGTTCGCCATTTCTTTGCATGAAAAAAAAAATCTTTGCAACCTCATCGAAAATTGCTTCCTTTTCTCAGATAACATTGATCTTTTAAATACTTGACTGTGATACGAATTAGGAACATTTTAAAAGTCCCTTCTCTTCGATATTCTCTACCGTATCTCCTTCTTCTACATCCTCAGCTGAATCTTCCTCCCCCCCCCCCCCCCCCCCCCCCCCCCCNTTCCCCCCCCCCCCCCCCCCCCCCGCCTCTTTAATGTTGGCATTTTTTCCCATCATAACAAGAAAGGAGTTTGTGTCGATGATTGAAACTAACGCATGAGAGACATTCAGTCGTCAAGGTCTTTGGTCGAATAATAGGACATAAATATTCCACAGTGGACGACAATGTGAAGCCGACCGATTTTGCGGCAAACATTAAAGAGTGAAATTCAATTATTTGATGCCATTAGCGGAATGATTTCACGCTAAGCGTATGCTAGTGATAAATTGGCCAAGAGAGAAAAATCTACCTGAAGAGAAAAGCCTTCTCATCAGCCATACTAAAATAGAGCGTCTGGATCCAAGGAAACTATAAAAGAATATTTGTGGAAATATTCCATCCTCTTATTTGGGATTTACTATTCGACCTCAATCCAGCATCACATCAGTTTGCTGGATTGAGGTCGAATAAAAACGCATTTTATTCATTTGTGAATTAGATAAAAAATTTCCCTATTTATTTTATGCTCGGCTTTTTCAATGATGAATTTCGCAAAGCAATTTTCAAATGCAGCAGTCAACCTTTACATTCAATTCGTAAAACGGACAATTTCTTCCCTGAAGGTATAACATATCCTCTTTCTTCTCCCACCCCCACCTCCCTCATTGCTTCTCTCTCGTTCTTTGCGATTCTAAAGTTCGTTTTCTGCCATCAGTAAAGGTTGTGATTTTTGTACTATGCGCAATGTAGTTGGTTCAACAAGCCGATGACATTGAAGTTTGTTTTTCGCAATTCTTTCGAACAGAGTAGAAAATGCTGCCGAATTTTTGGAACCAGTTGCATTGCGACTTCAATAAAAAACATATGTCGCTAAACATTTATGGCCGCTAATTTGATCAATTCTTTCGACGAATTCCCTTAGTCAACTAAGAATCGGCTGGATTCTGAAGCTCTTTTGACAACGCCTGTTATAAGGTTGTTTGACTTCATCCTGAGCGTTTCTAAAAAACATCTAAAAATTTTAAAAATCTAAAATATCTGAAAGAAGATTTAACAGTATTTGAGCATATGTTTAACAATGCAATCTGCTCTTGGAACGATGAATTTCCTGTGGTGAGGAACGTGACAACATCTTGGCTAAATAGGATTATTAAAAGATTTTTGTGATACCATACCTCTCTACCTTTTCACTTAACACACCAACCTAGCAACTTAATTATAACAAAAAAAAACTTAAGATAACCTTACCTGCATCAGCAAATGTGGAATGAGCAAATATGGTGTCGTAGTCTTTATTGCAATCAATAATAATGTAACAGCGACAATTGCTAGAAATGTTGCAAAAAGTGAGAGTGAAAACGATAGAATATATTGATCACCCGTTTGACTTAAGAGGTAGAAACTAGAGAATATCTGAAACGCATATTTATATAAATATAAATATAAATATAAATATAAATATCAACAATTTTTATGTGGTTGAATGGTTAGAGCGTCCGGTTTTCAAAATTTTAATTCAAAGTTCAGTTCCACTTCCAGAACTTTCATTCCGGAAGACAATTCGCTGATATCTCATTACCCACTCCTTCATACTACCTTTTCCATCCATCGATTCGTTGATTTCATTTGGTAAGAGGCGCGAGGAATGCCATGAAGTGAATCCTTAATTTTACTGCTCCAAAATGGTTACTTACTCATCGATCGACGTTGAAAGTGACGATTGAGCGATTTTTTATTTTTTGAAAAAAAATGTTTTCTCGCATAGGACAAGTCCTGCTATCTTATAGGTAGTGAGTGTTGCGCTACTCAAATGTACTCGAAAATGAAAATGAATTGTAGGACTTTTTGCGGCACTGTCATCCATAAAGCTGAGATATTGTCCGCCGCTTTTTGTATATTTTTCATACCGTTTAATATAACGCCTAAAATTATGAATCTCATTTTGAAAAACGGATGAGTGATAACATGGACGCTGAAATAATTTACCTCATAAACAAGGTAAAGCAACTCGAATACAGCTATTATTAGTGAAGCGGTCCTCACGTGAAGTGATTTACAACAGCATCGATATCGAAGTTTTAGATCTTCTGCATCGGCAACTGAAGCTTCTGCGCCCATCGCCTAAAATCACATATCATGTTATGAGACGCAAATTAATTCAACAATAAAATCACGTTATAATCTTCAAATCTTCTGGTCAATAAGTTCTAATTAAGCGAAAAATGCTATACCAATCAGGTGATTCCCTAATAAATTGAAGAAATGATTTAATATCACAAAAACAACTAGAGAGACATATAAATGAGTGAAAAAAAGAGAAATTTTAATTTTTGATTAATACTTTAAAAAAACGAAACGATTAACCTTTGTTTATATGAGAAAAACTGAAAAGAAATTGGCTCACCGAAGAGCAATGCAATACGATGATAGTTGTAAAACTATAAAACGTTGCGCATTACGACTTTCTTTAGCGTTCAAAATCAAATCTCATCGTAAATTTTGTCCTATTTTCTTTGTCATTGCACCAATGAAGAACTTTTCAACGCTTTTGAAATGTACGTCGTCAAATTTAATAGAGAGAAAAATAGAATTCGCATGGAATCGAATTGAAACATTAAAATTTCCAATTTTCATTAAAATATTTAATTTTCATTAAAATTTCTAATGTTCATCAAATTGAATAAGAAATTCATTTTCAATAAAGGAATATATATTCAATAGAACGTCGTAATTTTCATAACATTCATTTCTCTTAGTTAAACTATTTTAGCTTTTAGATCTAGACTTATGCTACAGCTTTTTAGAGTAATCCCTTTTACAGTTTCATTTCGCTTTTTTTCTCATCTAACAACTCACTTTTTCATACAAAGAGATACATATTTTGGAGGGCATTAACATAAAATTTATGCATGTAATGGACTGCATATTGCTTTGTAGTTTTATATCGTTTCTACGCGGTATTGTGGTTAATTTGAGGGTCACTTTAATAGTATAGATTTGAATTTTTAAAGAGTTGCATAAGAGAGTTTTCAATTATAAACCTTTTATCGGTGAAAATTATACAGAAAAGTGGTCTTTTAATTGGAAAAGCTATAAATTTTTCGGTGATTTAGAATTCTCTTCAGAAAAATTAGTATTCAAGCAATTACCTCTCCGAAAAATTCTTTCAAAAGAGCAGATAACAATCTTCAAAATTTATCAATCATAGCTGTTTCCTTCATTCAATATGAATCGTACTAGAGATGAAATATTGGAAATGAATATATCTCAGGGATGAAATGAATTGATACTTTGAATGATTTGTGAGAAATGAAAAATCCTCTCCAAGAGATCATAATTCTCAGAAATTCTAATTAAATTTGCGAAAAAATCACTTCGAAGTTTCTTCAGCGAATTTATGCCCGTAATGTTCATTAAAAAATACAGCAACTGAAAACTCTTCCAATTGCATATTTTATATATATATATATATATACCATCAATGAAGTGTTTACGGCAAGATCAACTTGTTTTTCGATCATTTTGGGAAAATGTCCTGGAAAAAATTCCGCCTTGGGAAATTCATGAAATTCGGAAGATTCTGTATGAAAAAAATGAAAAAAATTCTCTATGTCCTCGCACAAATCAATTCGCTTATTGAGAACTCTGTGCGCATCATTCCCTCTATCTATCTATCTATGCAAAATACCAAATGTGGCTATGCTAGAGCACTGAACCTACTGAAGAGTCAATTGGAAATGAGACTTTCTTGAGAAATTAATTTACGTAGGTAAATGGAACTAAACCGGTCGGTCGCTCATTGCCTACGAATTATTCGATTCTGTTTTACAATTTTTTAAATTTTGCGCAATGTTTGAATGAATTCATAGAGAAGCTGAGTCGTGAGTCGCCCATTATTATATAGGGCACAAGCATGACTGTAATGCAGTCCTCTGATTCCTCAAACAATCCACTAATGAGATATAAGATATGAGGAATGAAACAGAATGAGCTCATAAATCCATGCAGTTAAGCATATTTTTCAGTTGAGGATACTTCTGTGTTAATCACAACAACTTAATTTTAGAATCCCTTAAAGTTTCAAATAGCGTCACTTCACCTTTAAGACACAGTTAACAGGTTAGCCAATAATACTATCAGAGGCCCATAAAGAAATAAGGAAAAGATGCTACTAATTTTCGCTTCAGGTAAAAATCTTGACGAGCAAAGTATGAAAACTTGACCTTTGTTACGCAGAACTATTTCAAGTTAAGCAATTCTATCATAAGCAAGAACAAAATATATCATAATCCGATCAAAAAATATATATTTTTAGCAAGTTGGCAAATGCATCATTGGCAACTGTTAAATTAGTGATAATTTTATCTATCTTACTATTAGCGTGAGAATATTGCTTACCGCTGAAGAGACGGTCAATATGCAATGATCGTCAACAATATGATCATTGTAACGTTTGCAAAGAAGAGTGGCGGAAACTATTTCATAATTGAACTTAATAAGGAAACTCAATTATTGGGCGTTACGATGGACAAAGTCACCTCAATTTGAAGTGAAACACTTCAAGGTCACAAGAGCAGTTGGCCATTCGATCGTGGTAATAGGTGAATTGCAAAAGGTGAATCGACGTTCACAATAGTAGTAGGTGAATACACTATGGTCACTACTATGCTTCATTTTGCACTAATCAATTAATAAAACCGTCCAATAGTCTATAATGAGGTCAACATGTGGTCGGCCTTTCCCCTTCAAAATAACACACTATGCATGAATGGTCATGCACAATCATGTGTACTGTTTCGAATGAATCCATCGATGACCACCTTTTCGACCTCACAACGAAGAAATAACTCCACATTTTTATGATCACCGTTCAACACGAAATCAATAACTTTAAATGAACGGAATTTAAAAATTATAAGAGCAAAAACTCGAGATGACTATTAGGGAGTGATCGTCGTGAATGTCAATCAAATATGTCGACGCCAAAACGTTCATCCATTAGTATCGCAATCTCCTATCTGTGGCGAATGATCAAGAATAAGAGAGACGACATTCAATACCCATTCTATTGCATATCAAAGCTCGTTACTCGAATAAGGATATTATTTTAGCGCTCATAGCTGAACGCTGATAACGTTGATTTATTCATCGATAAAGGCGGTTTTTTATTTCACCTTTATTTACCTTTGCTTGATCCGTTGATGAGATAACACATCGGACAAGCATTAACATACCTTATGAATGTATAAAAAGTACATTGAGCATTGCAATGCTTTAAATTTTTTTTAATAACGCAGCATTCCATCTATATGTTACGTTAATATAAACGACGCGATAACGTCGACAGTATTCCAACGCTTATTACAACTTTAAACCTTTTCGTATTCGTATGGAAAATATGCCGCTTTCTAACATTTCAATCAATTCCTTCGTTTCCTTTTCAATGCTACTATAATCCTCGACAATCACATAAACATAACTGTATGGCACTATTTTTTGTTACATATAACACTACAATAATTTATATGCATAAGAATAAATTATGAACAGTTATATTATGTGAAATAAATTCGCGTCGAGATGTCGTTCAAGGACAACAAAAATCCAGTGATTCAATAATAAAACGAGTGAAAATTATTGCGATTTCTTCTTTAAAATGCGTAAATTAAATTTTCCATTATGAAGATTGATTTCGGCGCCGAAATTGCTCTCATTTGCCGTTTCAAATTTTCTTAACTTTTCTAAAAAGGTTTCGCTAAACGAATTATTCAAGGTCATTCATTCATTTATTATAAATTCTTTCCGCCCAATAAAACTAAACGAATGCAGAAATTATTATCGAATTTTCAAAATTATGGCAATAGAAAAATGTTTACAGGTTTTAAATTTTTTACATATGTTGCATCAATTCAGACTGTCATTTGGATAAATTATTAGTGAATAATGACACTGGACAAAAAAACATTGGTAAGACAAGTGTTCTTGAGTTTTTGAAAAAAAGCATAATTAGGTGCAGTTGAAAATTTTGACAGAGAAACAGGTTTGAATTTTTTAGAATTTGTTCGTAAAAGGTTATCAGGCATTTTAAAGTAGAACTCATTAAATGGTAGGTCTGATATGTTGAAAATTGAAAAAAAAAGTTTTCATGATACTCGTTCTGAACGCAGTGTTATCTAAAAAGAAATATACGATTTAGGAAAAAAAATTCCAAAGAATTTAGGACTTTAGAAGAACCTGGAAATATAAAAGAGGGAATGAAAAAAGGTGGGAAGGTTAAACCACGTTGCGAAATCCTCACTAAAGACAAGTAAACCAAAAAAGCAGCGAAGCAGTTAAAGGTGGGAGTATTGCTGAAGTTTTTGTCCATAGCGGCCAGGAGAAGGCAGCGATCGAGATTGCGCCCCTAACTAACCTCCTCCCCTTCCATAAGTTTTCTCGTCCTGAATATCTCAGAAATAATAAATGAACAATTCATTCAAAGCCACCTCCGCCTCCCTCCTTTCTTTTTTCATCATTCTGTAAATGAGCCATTGCCCTTGACCTATATTATGAAAGTAACGTTTGATTCATTTAACTCAGAACTATTGCAAGGATGACAGTTTTGTTTAGCCTTGGCCAAATATTACACGGTGAATTTGATCGTTATATTACACGATATGCTCTGGATTAGAACTACCGAATACAGGCATGCACCTCACAAACTCTCCTTTTGGTTATCTTCGATGTTCAAGGATGTTCTTGCATATTAATCCCAGCATAAGCAGCGATGCAGCATTTATATGCACGAATTAACGCTGACACTTCTTTAGGTTATTTTTTTTAAGTGAACGTAAATATTTTAAAAACAAACATAAAGCATTCAGGTAATATCATATACATTCAACAGATATAGAATATCAGCGAAATTATTAGCGTTTAGTGAAAGGCTATTGAAGAAAAAGACAGAAAAATTACGTGAGGTATGCAAATCACTTTACCATATTAAAATAAAATATATAATAAACCATGTTCACACAGTTTTTACGATAGACAGAGTTATTGCAGTAAGTAGGAAAATCCACTATAGAGAAAATATAAAATATATGCCAGTCTTTCCGTAGATAGACATCTTCCTTTTGCCTATAGATATAACACAATGATCACTAGGAACCATCTTAGAGCCTATCGTCCACCTAATTCTTTAGTTTTGCAGTCGAGCATTTCCTATTGCAATGCCCAATTAAGGCTCAGATCTATCCTCACCGTAGATAATCGAAAAATGAATCAAAAGGGCGTCGTTAACGTTTAGTCGCAACTGTTGAAGAAAAAAGCGATAGGCAAATTTGTTCTGGATGCCCCATTGCCTATACGTTCTCAAGAAGTTTTTGCTCCAATTTTTTTCCACGTCCGTTATTTATTTTTTTCACAGTTTGCGCGCGCTAATTTCTCTCAAAAACCAGTTCTTCAACAACATCACTTTGTGCCTTAGTGAGTCACTTCCAATTATCTCAAGGAATTTTCCATGAGTTGAAATTTCATTTTGAAAAAAAGAAAGATTCTGAGTAGTTGATAGATTTTCTTTGTTTGTAAGTTTCTATAACGAATAAAAAAGATCACGCATTAGCAAATATTGCCATAACGAAAACACATAAACGATCTGTCCTCTCAAATAACGTGCCTATTTTGTGGGTGAAAAAATTGGTTGGAAGCTGAAAATTTTTCGATTGTTGAAATTAATTAAAATATGTAAAAATCTTTTCCATTTTATGGATACAAATTGGAAATATTTCAAACAAACGGAGAAGGCGCAACCATCACCAGATGATAAGAAGGCGTAGAACTTAGAAATACCCATTGGATTTTTCAGCAAAAAGCACTGTACGCTATAGCTTTTTGTCACTTGCGATGAATTCTTCATTTTTGCATAGCATACTCTATAGGTTCACTACAGAGTGAGATTACATATGAGGGCAACATAACTAATTTTTATAAACTTAAACCTCCACATCACCTCTAATGGTCTAATTTCAAGTGTCTATGATAAAACGGATCAGTTTATTTTCTCGGTTAATAAATACAGTCAGTTGGACAGTAACATTCCACTTTTTATGCACAAAATCCTAATAATCTCTCAAATTTTCAGATTTAGCAAACTGTGCTAATTTAAGGCAGATTTCATTAATAAATGTAAAGGACTGCTTTAAAACTATGAGGACAAAGGTCTGAGTACCTTTCTACTAAAAAAATATTTATGTAGAGCTTCAATTAGGAAACTGGGGTTAGTATATAAGTCCGTCTATCCTAATAGACAGGGTATTAAAAGCTTGATTTTTCTATAGGTTTAGCATTAAATAAATATTGCTCTAATTGTGCTACTATTCCATAGTACGATCGCTTTAATCATATATGCCAAGATTTATTGATTATCGCTCTTCCATACTGTGTTCCTCAACGCAACATTTGTATACGTAACTTCATATCATAGGGTTAAGTATACTATAGCTTCTGTATTACATGTTCCATACATGGATTTGTTTCCCTTGCAAAATAACTCCAGTTCCTGCATTAGTTTTAGAATTTCATTCTAGAATTTTTATTAGTATTTCCTCTTAAGAACGTTTTAGTTATCTGTAAATGTGGTTCATATTTCTACGATAGGTCTAGTGGTAAACACAGATCAAATAAATATTGCGCTGCATGCTGCAAATATACGATCAAGCCCGTTAACATCTACAGTTAGGCTTATCGATTATCACATTATGGTTTTGGTGCACTCATGTCGACCATATGCTCCAACATACTTTAACGTTTATACTTTTGTGCACTGTTTTCTAGGCTTATGGATAAATTATACATGTACCTTACTTTATATAGTGGTTCTTCTATTATACCACTCTTAATCTTTGATTTTCCTTTATTCTTTCCAACTATGGCGACGAGGTTAGTATTATCGTTCAAAGCTTTTATATTTGCTGCAATTTTCTTATTTCACATTTTTCAGTTATTCCTATAAAGGTTACTTTTCTGTTCCCTTTTAATTTTCTATTATTAGTTCAGCTGTGTATATAGATTCTTATACTGGGTTATGCGTTTCGTTCTGACGAAAGCCCACGCATAACTCAGGTGCACACGTCAACGGATAAGTGCCGAAACGTGGTCACCTCTTTTTCTCATAGGTAATCTATTCGCGTCTTACTTCTTGCATTCTTAGCAAATATCTAGTCCTCTAACATTCGTCTATTGCATCTCTGCTCATACTTACGTGATTTCTGTTTTTGTTTTTAAAAAAAAGAAAAAAATTGTTCTTTCATTTCTTAACTTCGTTTTCTCGGAGAAACATATTCATTTTGATATATGGATCATATTTTCTTTATAAAACTTTCTTAAATTTAATAAATATTAATCATAACAAAGGGACATGTTTCATTATGTGTTAAGCATAACAAAGAAATATAAACATTTTTTTGCTTCCTGTTATGTAGAACAATTGCACATAGCCACAACACAGAAATATGAAAAATTATAACACATTTATTCAAATTTTTCTTTTCGTCTACGAAAGCAGAAAAAATTAGAGACGTTGAACATTAGCCATTGGTCGTTTGAAGTGGACGAGTGAGGGGGAAGACAAAAAAGGTAGCGAAATGACTAACGGCATCAAGCGGGCGCTATGTAGTGCGATTCAGTTAGAAACCATTTACGCACACAGACACACACACAAACATCCACACACACATACAAACACATCACATAACACAACCTGTTCATCTCTAAGAAATCAGCAATACATCGTTGTATTGCAGCATTTCACTCGTCGTATGACAATAAAAATAGCACAAAAAAAACAGCAGTATCCGAATGCATTTTTAGAATTTTTTTCACAATTCAGCAATGTCATAAAATTTTCTTACCAATTAATTTCTCCCATGATTTTTAGAAAATACAAATATTTTCGAATATTTTCCCAAAATTGAAATTGTCCCAGTATTTTCTTAAAGATTGAGCGTTGAAATGAATACTGAAACACAAAAAAACATCATACCTTAAGCAATGTTTAAGTCATTTCGAAAAAGAATGTAGTCATAAATTCGAATAAAGAAAGCGAGTGCCAAAAAAAAATCCGAAATATTCCATTTCCTATCTTGTAGATTCATCGTTTTCATTATTCCTTTAGTGCGGCGCTTTTTTTTTCTTTCAATAATTCGTTTTATGACCGAAATTAAATCCGAAAAACGAGGACTCCTACTACAACTCTATAAATTGGAAAAAGATTCGCATCCTATTCCCTTTTTTATGAATGAAATAAAAAGCTATTTATTCACTCATTACAGGAATATTTTTTGATACCTATTTTTTCCAATAATAAACGTTCATCCCAATTTATATTGAATTAGTTTTTCGGTCAATTTTTTATATTTTTTCTTACTGCTTATAGCGCATTTACATTTTTGAAGAGTGGCATTAAATTGCTTTATTAGATTAATGCTTTATGAAGAAATCTCTCATTCAATATGAATAAATTTGTGTCGAATTGGAAGTATCGCTTCCAACGATAATAAATAAGGATGTTTCTTTTGAGAGACACTTAAAGGACGAGAGGTTTGAAGAACTTTGAACTTTATGAATACAAACAGGTTATAAGTCCGAAAAATGTTCACATCTCACACGCAATTCTTATATTTCGGCAGCACTTTCTTATGTCGTAAAGAATTAGCGGCGCACTCGCAAGCTTAAACCCATTAGGATATAACAGGCAATTTAGAACATTCATCAGTATAATCATCCCTCTCTTTTACCTATCTCCATCCGCTGTAAGGAATTTTGAGTTAATTCATGGCAAGACAACTCTGTTCGGTTCAATTCAGCTCATTTAGAAGCTATTCCACTTACAGAAAGCTAAATAAGATAACAGCAGACAGATATAGTAAGAAGCATGAATATGAATAGTACAAAGCAAATATGGACCATCGAATCATGGAAGAAAAATGCGCTTCGATAAATCCACTTTCTACAAAATACTCAATAAAAACTTGGTATTGATGACTCATAAACACAGCTGTTGCATATATTCTTCCGTATTGAATCATTTACACAGATGAGGGTACCTGCACACTAATCACTGTTTTCTTATTAATATTTAATCATATAAATGATCGCTAGCGAAGCTAATATCTGACTTTTTTAACGAAAAGCTTCCAGCTTAGCTCTTATAAGAGTACAATCCTCACTAAGTTGTGGAAAGATGGACTAAGAACGGGATATCTCAAAAATTGGACTTTCGACAACAAAAGAAAAATTGCTCAGGAAAACAGTCCACCTGTAATCAGTCAGGTGCAGATTTTATTAAACAATCAAATGAATTCAACCAACAAAAAAACGATGGCACTATAGAATAGTAGTACAGAAATGCCATATGCGTTTATGGAACACTGATTGAGTAAGGGAAACGGAGCGAACATTGATATAGGCTGACATAATATGAGGTTTTTATGATTTCATCACATAAATCCAAATTGTTTCATTACCGATCTAAAAATAAAGAGAAGTGTGCAATTGGATAAGATAATAGTTACCTTAATAAACGAAATAAAAATAAGAAAAATAAGCAAAATTAAATCAAAGATTGAAATAGTAATAAATGGAAACAGTGTGACTATTTTACAACGATAATAAGAGTGTGATAAAATTAAGCAATGAATAGTTTTTAAATTTTAAGTATTTTTTCTCAAAAGTGTAAAAACAGCACTAAACAATAAGAGAATAAATTCGGTTAGATTATATTTCAAAAGTGAAACACAAGAAAATTTTATTTTTTCGAATATGAAATAGTTTTGAGCTATTGAAGTGAGTAAAGAAGAGATCAGAAATAAATAAGTATAAAGACATAATCTGCAAGACTAGATCGCCTATGCAAAGAGGAAGAATTGAAACGGGCAAGTACTGAGAACGCAACGCAAAAAAAAAAAAACAACCTTTCGCTTCTCAGCGTTGAAGTTTTGATGTTGAGTCATTTTAGCCTTAGCAAGAGTTCAGGAACAATTTACGAATAATTTCTGAAGTAGTTTCAAGAACAAATTTGAGAAGAGGTATGAAGCTATAGCAAGCATAGTGTTACGAAATCACCCAACCTTTGTCTTAGATGAATCATTGCTGTAGCTTTCATGCCGACAATGACCTTCGGTATCACCTTGAAGTTTTCAATTTACGACCTTAGTCGAGTGCTTTGTTCTAAATAAAATACGAACGTCATCGCATCTATGTTCCACAAGTTATTGATAGAACACTTTGTGCTATGAGTTGGATGATTCAAATGCCAATAATTCATTCTAAGAGTGAAATTTCTTGTGCGTTTTTACTACTCGAATATTTAAACAGCAACCATTGACGAATTTCTCGAAATTATTCAACAGAAATATTAGTCTCAAGGATTAAAAGAGAGTAACAACAATGACGAATCTCATGAACGAAATGAGATGATCAGACATATCGCCGAGGTTCGAGGTAATCCCGGAGATACAGATAAGGAGCACAATTAACAGATAGTCTGGAATGATAAAACTCGGCGATATTCTCCTTCCTTATGGCCCGAATCGATGACACTATAATCCTAGTGCATTTTTCATACATTTTTCGTGAGGAAAGGAATTTTTCGCTGTGATATCGCAATGCATTTTGCTCTCTCACTTTTTGCATCCTCTTACATTATTTGTAGTCAACCTAGTATAAATGTGGCAGATAAAAGAAAAAAGACAACCGTTTAGCTCGTATTTCCGGTTATTCGAAGTTCGCTAAAAGCGCTCCATAATTCAAATCGGTGCTTGAACGAAATTTAAAGAAAAGCTAAACATGTGACATTTCAATAGGATACCCATTCGACCTCTAGAAGCAACGACGGCTTCACTATGAAATACAAGCAGTAACGTAAAGAGAAGTAACATTGTGCCGATCGTCATTATAACGCTAAATATTCAGTTCATATAAACAGTTTTCGTAGTCACTACTTTCAAAAGTATTCAGAGTGCGTAATTCGCAATTTTTGTTTTGTTTGCTCATAGAGTCGGCAATCAAAATAAACGCGATATGGTGATCACTGAAAAAATCAATAAATCGATTAAGAAAATCAATAAAACGACATTGATCAACGATTAAACAATGCCCTCTTAGAAGTGCATTTCACAAAATGAAAGAAGAATCAAGAATGAAAACTGATTTTAATACGGTTGATGATGCTCATTGGTAAATGTGAACAACAATATTGTGACGTCGGCAGGTGCAACGCTGTCAATTTCATCCCACAATTCATAACGCCTAACGTCTCAAAGAAACAAGTTCCTCGTTGGGGTTCACAATCACCTTCGCCCATTCAAATATCAACTAGATTTACGCTGACCTTCAGTTTAGGGTCCAACCTAAGAGATTCAAATTCTATGCTAAAATAAACGTGTGAAATATTATTCGGTAGGTAGTATTGTTTTAAAGATGAGTTTAGGCTCCTTCAGCTTTAAGGTTCGCACTCACCATCTGCACCTCGTGACCGCAGGGATTCAGACAATTGAAGGAATTTCAAGTGACCTTTTTTGAAATTTTCTTAAATGTACATTTGGAAATTTATGTCGTGTGCTGTTGAAAAGGAATTCCATGAAGATATGAGCAGTATAAAACATAACTTCAAGCAGTAAAATTGAAATCCAAAGCTACAATAGAAAATTCAAAGACTACTCGATACACTTTTTTCATAAGGCGAGCGAAGATTTAAATAACAGTAGATAAAACACTTTTATAAATTAACCTAAGACGAATGTCAAAACGAGATTGGGGTAACGAGCTACAGAAAAGTTAAAAAGTTGGCCAATTGAAGAAGCTAATGACAAAATTTCAAATAGTATATGGGTGCATCTTCACTGATACAATAACCATCATATATCAGTGTGCTTGCATCAGCATATGACGGCTCATGAAGCAAATTTTCGTGAAAACATCCGCGAATACAGTGAAACATTTTGTACGGCTGCCGCCACATGTTTTCTTCATTGTTCGACACATGCATAAAGGACAATTCACGACGAAATGATGACCACAATCGACCTTCAACGTAAATGCCCTTATGGCTTTTCGAATTGTTTCATGTTGTTCTTAGTGCACAAAATATCGAATGCGTAGATGGGCCAGAGCTGTTTGTACTATGGCATTAACCCAAATATCTTAGTCACTTTTTCCAGTAAAAAAGCTTCGCGTTAGTCATTTTATTCAGTCGTCACAAAAGTTCGATTTAATCTGAATTCTTATTTCAAAATTAGTTTACAACTTTATCGCCACTCCTTGCTGCTTGATTAATTAAGCGCATTCGAACATTGAAAGCACTAAACAAAAACATTACAATGTTCGATTTTTCCAACACTATTCAAAAATTTCCGACAATTTCATCTAACTTTACAGGTAGAAATAAAAACATTAAACTCGAGCATTTCTCTTGAACACTAAAGCCATTTAACGGTGGCGTATTTGCCTATTTCGTGGGAAACGTCCTGCTTGCAATCGGTCGTCACTGTATGAAATCTTGGGAGAATTTGCGTCATTCATCGTACATCTGACATATTAAGAACTTGTTTTAAGGCAGATGCCATTAAATCTTTGTACAAATCATAACCTCGACCGCTTTCTTTAGAATTCCACTGAAGAGTACCAAAGAAAGTTTTATTGCTACTTGGTGATTCTTGTTAACACGATTATTTCCTGATAGATTTTTCCCGGAAAAGTAGGGAAGATGCCATCCATATAATAGTTTAATCTCTTTTAGGTATCATATCAGCAGCAACTTATACTTTAGACTAAATAGTATTCGAATGAAAAGAAATTTATCAGCAAAATTTTCATTTTTATTCATCGAGATCGACCGTGAACTGTTAAGAGTTGAGATTCGATAAAAAATTGAATGAAACCAGTTTGCAATTAACATCCGCTGTTTTTCCTTCATTTTAAAGTCTACAAGGTCATCTTCGTATTGGACTCATTGGATGCACCCACCTCTTGTGTTCTATAGCAGCCAATGCTCATTGCTAAATTTTGCATCCCTAAAGCTAAACATATTTTTGCTTATCTAGATGCTATAATAACATTTTAAAAAACTTCTTTCGCTACTTTTTTTTCGGCTTTGAAGCCTCCACCCATGTGATTTTTTTGATAAATACACAAGGTGAAATGAAATACTGTTTGTGGGCTAACATTAGTTAGCCGATAAGATCGGCTTACACATATGAGAGTATCTTTCGCCTCTTCAAATGAACCATATTTTTTGAAATCTTTGTTGAACACTTTTGCGTAATCGTCTTATTTATATAAGAGTAAGTTTCTTATCAAATGTATTATATATAATGTTTGTGCGTAAGATTTTGATGTGCTTTGTTTCCATGCAAATATTTTCAAACTATTTACTGAGAATGCCAAATTTTTAGATCATATCATGTTGTAATGAACTTTAGCTAGGTACAGGTTTTAGAGATAGTAATCGACATTCCGTGCTCATCTATTCTTTCGCCATAGCACTGCATTGCTGAAACTTTGAATTTTTATAGTGCAACGATGTATTACGTTATGGGGAAGTAGAGTACAAGTGAAAAGGGGACAATGAATTCAGCGCCCCTCAAAATAAAGACAAATAGCTGAGCGTAATGGCAGAAAATAGTGAGTTAGAATCGGCGTGGTTTTATGCAAATTCGATAGCTCCATCTAGCATATTATGAGATAATTCATAATGCACTCAAAAGTAGCAGACACGTCGTTTTATAATAAAAAACCTCCCCATCAAGATCGCAACAAAAACGAGATTATTTCGCAATGTCATTGGAAAGACGATAGCGAAGTGGTTGCTTATAATGGCAGAAAGAATTCAAACATAGTACAAGTCCACTAATCAATCCACAGTTATCTATTTGACAGTCGCCGTTCCAGAAATACTACTAATTCAGGTTCCGTTCCTTGCAGTCTGGTGTGATTTTCATCAGCAACGAAGCGTTTTAAAAATCAAGGTAAGGATGCAAAATTGATCGTTCCCATCTGTCAGAGCTAAAACTAAATTTTGCATAAACATCTCTCCGAGCATTAATTTCCTTCTCCATTTTTATTAGTTACTAACCTTTGAATCATCCTTATGTAACGTCAAATTCATTTGAATTTTATTCCTCAAAGTTCTAATTAATTTTTTCTCCCAATAACTCCCTTTCATTGCTATGAGCATAAACAATCATAAAGAGGAAGTGCAAATGCCATCGAAGATCTGACCTATAACCGAGAACGCCGATAACGAATACTGCAACAGCATAACAACGACGCAGAAGAGAATAACCTTGAATATGTTTATCAGTAACCGATCGGCGACGAATTCTATATAAATGAAGGCGATATGATTTGATCAAACAAGAGGGTGAATCAGATTGAAAGTACGATGCATATCGAATGCTCACATCGTATGCTACTTACAATTAATGAAATTCATCGTCAAATGCTATCCATAATGAAATTTTTGCATGATAATTGTTATGTTCGTGGAATTTCAGGACAGAAGAAGGGAAAGGTTTGTCTAGATTTGCCACCTTCGATGCTTTTATAGATTTAAGAATTGAAGCGAAAGGTTTGTGACAGTCTTAGAGAACCCCCCCCCTACCCCCTCCCCTCCCTCCCCTTCTAGACTATCCTTCGAAATCAGACTCATTCGTGAACTGCCTTCCAGAAGGTGTTCGTTGCGCGCTGAGGTTAATTGCAAATACAAAATTAGTGACACTGCGGTTGGGAAGCACCAACCGATTTCGCACATATCGCTGCCCTCATAATACTAAACAAATGTGATCACTTGCCTTCGCATATCGGCCGAGTAACGGGCACCGTTGTATGAGGTCGTTTGAAGAAGCCACCATTCAGAAGCGTTTTGCGGTGCTTCAATTCTACAATTACAAGATTATTCATTACAATACTCGAAATGTCACATAGAATTCAACTCGCACCATTAAGCACTCAATTTTAGTCTAGTTTATTAACGTGTGTCATGGAAAGCCCACTTAAGCGATAAATTACAAAGTAACCTATCAACATTTGTTATTGGCTCAGTTATTTTCTTCCAGGAATGTGCGAATGAGCAGTTGGAAGAACCGGAAACGATATTGAAAATGTCGAAATGTCTGAAGAAGGCGAAGTCAAATCTACCAATCATTTCTTTCGAATCTATGAAATGCATCAAAATTTTCGCTGAATTTTGATCGAACGAATCACAAAATATTTAAGTGACAACAACTATTTGTTCGCCGGCAACTGTATCAAATCTAATTCATTCAGTATGAAATTTTACTGTTCAATAATAATATATAAACAACTAGTGGATACCAGTTACTGAGAAATCCGAATATTTAGAAGCGATCGGTATTCGCTAAGACATAAAAGAAACGAAAAGAGTTTAAGGTCATATTGCTAAAACAAATGGATTCAATAAAGTTGAAAGTAGAGAATTAAATATGTGGTGCAAACAGAATTTCCGAAAACCGCACATCTATCTTAACAAATCGCCACTGAACTTTCCAATCAAATCGAAAACATCCGAAAAAAATTTTTTCGATATCCTTCCGGCAAATAAAGCAATTATAGACTACTGTGTAGATCATTACACATGTTGTAGTTTGTGTAAAATAAAATATTTTCCTATAGTTTATGATCGCAATTGGGAAGATAGATGCACAGCATTTGAAATTCCTTCAAGCACAACATAGAGAATCTTCGAATCATTCATGCTGAATGCAATCGGTTGTTGATATATGGTTTAGAAATTTATCGAGATTGCTTGTTTATAGATTTGTATTACTTGCTTATTTTTATATGGGAAATAATATTGCTAAATTATTGTTTAATCGCCACTATTCACAGCAATAAAAGCTTCTATAATATATGCGTTGAAATTTATTATAAGTGGCATGAAGCACATTCAAAGCAATCGGTAACGATAACGAAGAACTAATATATGAAAGAAAAAACAATGGCAACGACACTAAAAACTGAAAATTTTTGCGATCGGTTGATTTGTTTTTAGGGCGTTTCTAATGTGAATTAATGATATTATCTCTACAGTAGCTATCGATAGTATCATTGAAATAAATTTTGCATCGATCATCACTACAACTGTGAAATTTTACGTGTAGTTGTTCGATCGTAAAGCATGAGCATTAATAGAACTTTGAAATATGGGGCAAATAATTTGTTTATGTATTTTGAGACTGAGCAAGCGGCTAGATTTCTGCAGATGCTGATTCATATTTGAAGAATAAGAGTGGAAATATTGAGAGATAACGTATATTTATGAAAGAACAAATATTCCTTCAAAACTATTCAAAGCTATATGTTAATAGATTTCAGTTACAAAATTATAAAACAAGAAAAAATCACAAAATAAAATTTGAAATAAATTTCAATAACAAAATTTGCTGCAACAATCACTTTAATAGGGGTGCAAATTGGGTCGATTAAATATTGCAAAAGTGAAATTCATAGCTCATTCCCATCGGAAGTAAAACGTTAGTTAATATAATTTGGTTGGGCCGAAAAGCAGCAAGCATTCCACATATCAAAACTGTGATGGATCCGACTTCTTAAGCTTGTGAAAGACGAACTTATTGAAGGCGAACACAAAACGCAAAGGAATTCTAGAATTTTGTAGCTGTTTGATAGCTCGGAAACAGGAATCGAACGTCAAAAGAACATCGATGTTAAGAATTTTAATGTTCCTGACGTGGGATTTCAATGAAACTTCGCTAGTTACTGTAGACGGATTGTAAGCTACCAACAGGTGATATGCAAAGTGAAGTAAATCCCGCAAAGAATGAGATAAAATTTGCTGAGTGAGCAAATAAATCGAATGGCATCGTACGGCGTCACCGTAAAGGGAATGCTGCATTGTGTTGTTTAAGGAATTGATCAATTAGCAGGTAGACGTGAAGAATGTCCTTAAGTGAGGGCTGCTTTGGCAACACAGCAATACGAAAAACATGTTCGGACGTTAGAACAAAACAAAAAAAAACTCGTTTCATTAACACTAGTGGAATGCTTACATTTTTATGCAAATTTTACACAAATTTAAAAGTACCAAATGATAATGAGAAAGCATTAAGCACAAATGTAGGATGTGTTAACTATGCTAAGGAATGATTCGACTCTTTTGAAAATTTTTGTAGTGCAGTATCATCAGAACGAAGTATTTGAAAACTTGGAACGGCTACATAGATATAAATATGTGTCGTACGATAGGTATAAAAAGTGGATTGATCGAGTAAACGAAGGATGATGCGGAAAACTGAAACAGTTCCTCCTTAAACTTGATTTTTTTATTTAAATCTCTCCAGAGGATATAATTTCGCATAAAATGCTATCATTAAGAAATACTATCTATAATTCTCAATCGAAAATATAGTAGAAAGTTTCCATCAAATTCTTCTCACTTACCAATCTAATATATATTATTGCTTAATGGGCATCTAGTCAATAAAAGAATTGTAACTGATTGTATCTGGTGCCATAGAACATCAAAAATGAACACAAAACGATGCTCAACAACTCAAAACGAAATGAGCAACCCAACATCAGCGTCTAAGAATCTCGTTTGCAAGTATGCGTATTAAAAAGAAACAAGAAGAGAGTGGTAGATGATCTTTTTTTTTTCATTCGGCAAACAACATCAAAAACGTCATGCAAATTGACATTTTCAACCTCTAAATTAGCACTTCAAAGACAAGTGAAATTCAATTACTGTTACCTGCACTTGAAACATTTATAGAAAAGAGAAGCAAGAGCCAATATATGCACATGAGTACAAATATTACTAGCAAATAACCAAATTTTGCATTGAAAATATTATTGGCAATTGAAGAATTTTGCTGCTAAATATGAACTTTTCATTAACTAATACAAGCAGCTGTACTGAAACTATGGCATCATTTTTACCGAAAATGCAATTTGTTTTTGCTACTATAATTTTAACGTGTGAACGATTGATTGCTAACATGGCAAATTTATCAAAACTTCAATTCGACCTTCATATTTTTTGAAATTTGTGAGGTTTTTTCACATTTCATTTTAAAAAAATAAAAGAATGTGCTGTGATCTTACGATGTCTTGCTATGTTCCCTGCACCCATTTGTGTTGTTCGTTAGCGCAATTTGTGTTTAGTTAAAATCCTTTTGTTGTTTAGATATCAATCAAGCAATAGCATATATTAGACTCGTTTACTTTTGTTTTATTATCGTATTTAGCGTGCAAATCTTTTCATTTTTTTTATTGTTCCGTTTATTATGTTCAACAATTTTCTAGGATATTGCAATGAAACAAAAAGGCGAGAAAAAGTTGATGGCACACCTGGCGGAAGGCTACAAACTAGTGCAGTTAATTTGCAGTAGGGTTATATTTGAAACAACATAAGATAGTGATTGAGTAAATTTAGATAATTGAAACTTCATGTTTATATACTTAATAACCTGCTAGTTAAAATGGGCAGGAATTTATATATGGCTCATGCAGTGCCGATATCCGACTAGCGGTTTGCTTTTAATTGTTAATATTCATCTATTGCCATGGAAAGGCAAGGGGTAGGAGGGAAGAGGAGAAGAGGGGTGAGAGGGAGGAGGGGAAGGGGGAAAGAAAGGAGGAGGAAAAGAGGGGAAGGAGGGAGAAAGGGAAAAGGAGTGGGAGGGAGGAGGAGAAGAGGGACGGGAAGGTCGCAATGCTTGAAGAGGTAATAGAAATTTTTTGAATTTCTTTGCGATTGATCATATGTAGAAATTGATTGCGCAACAAATCGGCAAAACAAATAATGAACAGAAATTGAAGAAAGTTGGAAGACAGTGGTAGAGAGAATGATGTTGAGGAAACCGTTGAAATCAATGCCATTAACATGGCGATATGGTGTCAATGACATATTCGCAAATTACCGTTTCGATGTTCATTGAGAAGGAATTCACTAAATCTAAGAGAGGGGCATGGAAAACACCAAAATATAAAAGAGCGCATCTGTGGAGATTATTTGACAATGATAGAACGAAACGATCAACTTTAGTGGGTAGAAAAGAAGAAGGCATAAAGAAGAGACAACATAGAAATGAAGAGATTTTTGAGCAGTGATACACTCACAATAAGGTGTACAATTGAGTATCGCATAATAATTACCTGCAACCTCTCGAACGTAAAAGAACTCTTCCTATGTTTTGCGTTCATGTCTTTAAATAGGATCGTTTTCTTGGGATCGATCTGATTGAATAGCAAACACGAAGAAAATCAACTTGAAAAACGAGTTAGGTGTAATCGAGTGTGTCAAGGTATGAAATAATATAGCTATAGATCAGGTAACCTTATATACAGCACGTGCCAAATTGTGTATATAGCAAACAGTATTTTGTGTGCAATTGAGTATGCAAATTTCATCGATCATAATGGGCGACTATTAAGTAATATCGGCACTTTTCTTTTTTGTTAACATGCACGTTTCTAAATATTGGGGAGCTTTCTTTTTATTCCTAAAAAAGATATTGCTTTATTAACAAAGTATCAAAATCCAGCAAAAGAAGGCCAATAATAGGCATAATTTTTGTACAAGTTTACCGAGTTCTGAACACAACAAGTGTGATAGGAGAAGCAGACGATCGGTGGGAACTTTCAGAGAAAAATAACCTTGTAAGAGGAAAAAGAGTTGAGATTTTTGAAGAAATTTCCCAGAATTCAACTCAAGTCTTTCTGTATTCTCCTGTCTCTTCAAATTTGTTAGAATTCCGCTCTCATATTTCTGAAAATTCTTGATAAATAAAACAACATTTCAATGATATTTTGCAAAGTTTTAAAAACTGAAAAGACGCCGTGAACTTGAATACTTGAGTTTTGCACAAATCGCAGTGAATTATACAGTGCTTTCTATGAATTTTTCTTTAGAACTCTTTATATATATATATATATATATATATATATATTATATATCATCATTCAAAATATTAGCATCTTTTTTGCATATTTAGGGAAAAAAAATACTTTTTGCAAACTAAACGATAAAAAATTGGCGAACGCTCATCGAAACAATTCATACATCTGCTCATGAAGATCAATTTGCATGAGAGTGTGCAAATTTATGTGAAACGTTTAATTCGTAATCACATCGACCTACCGTCATTGTTTGTCACATTTTTCGCTCTGCGCGGCCACATCGTTTTTTAGGCGATATTTCTCGACTGATAGTATGAGTATGCGAGTTGCAAGCCTCTCTTTCGTTGTTGGTTGTTTATGTTGTCGTGAGTGGACTAGGCTTTGAGCCGTGACGTCGAGTCACTAATAGCTGAAGTAAATGAGGCTGAAAAATAATCGAACAGCAGATGCCTTCAGCGAAAGTATATTTAAAGAGTGGACAGGTTTATAATTCATAGGTGGATCCAATGAGCTGGTTTGTTCCTCTAACACGATGCACTAAATTTTTTGTGAAGCTTATTCACATAAATTATAATAGCTGAGAGTTTATGATTGCTCACATCTGATGTCGATCTTAAATGAAATTATAACGTAGATAATCTCATTTTGAAAGGCTTGGATAGCCGAGAAAAAGTCTCAAAAATTTAGATGACGGCTTCGAGTTCGTAACTGCCCGATCGAATTCTCCTCAAGTAAAGAAACCGACGTCAACATCAGCTGCCCTTTCAACAACCTCATCGAATGCTTCCAGCTCATCCTCCTACTCCAGCACCTGTTTGTTTGATAATTTGTCCTGAAGGGATTTTTTATAGCAGAGAGTATTCTGAGCAACATTTCGTTCACCTAGGATTAACTAAGAAACAACAGACCAGTTAACTGAAAAAATAGACATATTTGATGCCTACACTCTTTCCCTATGACAGATTACAGGTGGAATAGTTCGAAAGGTCGCTTCCAAAAATTATGCGGTTGGGGATATCTGATTTTAGTGCAAAATCTGCTATTTTCGAACAAATTTCTTGACCTATTCGAACTCCTCTTTGATATGCGGATGGTATTCCACTTGATCTGAAGAGCTTACCATCATCCGACCAGACTTGCTAATAATATTTCGTGCCAAAATTAAAAGTATGCTGCACCAGCGAGCAGTTGCATCGTACGGTTATGTAACAAAACAGTAGAGAGATCATGAGGCAGATAAATTTCTTCCTGAAATTTTATGCAAACCCCTAAAGTTAAAAGAATTATCATAACTTACTGCAGGGGTATCAAATTTGTATTTTCCAATTTTGGTAGCTTAAATTCACTCGAATTCATGCTCACATTCTAAATGAAAACGACGAACTGAAACATGGCTGGAAGTGGACTTATCGGAAGTCGACCCCTTATGCATACTCATTCGTATATTTGAATACTCAGCAATAATTTAAAAAATTTCAGACTCTAGTACGAGCAGCCAATTAAGCTATACGAGGACAGCATCAAAAACCTGTTGCAAAGGTAGCATCAGCTCACCGAATGCTCCTACAACCACCTTATCGTCATCGCATGCCAGTGATGCCGTTCAAGTTGCAGCCGAACGGCAATGCTATCGCAAGTCACCAGCTGTAAGCAAATGTCTCGTAGACATATGACTAATTATCGTATTAATCCTTTAGATTATTTTCCTAGCATAAATTTTCGTTTGAACTGAACTACGTAAAAGGGATTTCTATAGGTGAATAACGAAGAAGGCATGAGGAATTGCTTTTACAAGTCGTGATGTAAAGGAAATTTGCACACGTAAGAAAATTTTTATGTGCAAAATTTTATTTTTCAATAATAACATTATCTGAGCCTCAACTATCCTTCTCCTTTTGAAAGATTTCTGGAACAAAAAAAAAAAAAATGCTACAATGGGAGGAATTCCTTTTTATCTACATGTAAGTATCTTATAAAGAGCTATCGAACACATTATTAGCGATTAAGAAATGATATAATGATATAAAGTAGGCAATCCAATTCGATGTTCATCGATGCTCATCTATAGATTAATCCGACAACCGATGTTACACAACGTGACGAATATGATATATTTGCATGCAATATCATATCGCAAATGATCGGAAATCTACGCTTAAAGCATGTTCGCGATCGTAAGCTTTCCTTATCAGCTTCTTTGAACGATCGGCGGCATTTCCTCTAGGGCATTCAAATTATCCGACTCTCGAAGATAATCCTTTATAATGGGTAATTCTTTATGAAGAACATTACCAGCAACCTGCCTCGATTTGCTAACATAATAATGTGTTATTTTTTATGTGATAAAAGCAATCCCAAGGCGTTTAATCTCAAGGCTATTTGCTTCGAGTCTCTGAAAGCAACCTCCATACTTTCATGAGCGGTTAGCAACAAACTACTTGCTTAAATAACTTAGAAAGATGAAACCCTAGGCTTAGCAGAAAGTTTCTTTTCAAGATGTGAGAGTAAGAAGATCTGTTTTGTATATTTTTAGAAGATGCAAGAATTGTTCTTATTAGACGTGGTGAATCGGTCAGTGATGTTTTTCCGGATTGGACGAAAAGAGCTTTCAATGAGAATGGTGATTATGTGTAAGTTTCAAAGAGTTTTTTTTTTAATTTCATCTATTTATTATCCTTGAATAGCGTTTCTATTCTATAAAATTTATCATGGAATGAATCGTGGATCACAAACCTGTTTTAAAACTTAATTGAATATTTGAACAATCTGGTTGCAAAAGACAGAACTTAGGAATCCTACGCTTTCAAATGAAAAAATTTTTAGGAATTTCAACTCAGTTATGATCCATATACATTGCCATCAATCAATTTACTGCTCGTTCAATGGTAGTGACTACTCTTCAACCCTCTCATGCATATCATTGTTATGCTTTAGCACTATAAATACGAGTTCTAGGCCATTCGATTTGAATATGCCGAGTACGATAAGAAAGCGTGAAAGAATCGACGATTTCTTGGTAAGACCTCATTAGTCGACAATTAGCTAGGAAGTGAAACTCATCTCCCGACTTTCCTTGTTCTATTGTCACAATTATTCTAATTAATATGCTATTATTTTCCAACATCATCACTTATTTTTTATAAAATATAATTGAAAAATTGTATATAGATAGCGCTAATGCACAATGAATGGTTAAAGGCTATTTAATAGCTATGAATTCTAAATCTAAAATTAACACACTCTATTTCGTCAAGCTGCAAACATAACGGTAGATAGACGGATATAGTATGTACTGGTAAATTGTATTGGTAAATCTTATCAGTGAACAGTTAGCTATCAAGGTCAGAAGGATAAACACACTATAATATTTGACGGAACAGTGTCGGATTTGCCGGAAACGCGATGAAAAAAGACAACTACACAATAGTCGTCGTGATAAAATCTTAAGACATCGCTTTAGTTGGATCCGCCATTGACGAATATTGGTGCACACTTTTCGCGACAGCTGGGACTATCGATGATCCATGAAGTGCCTACAGTAATATACACATCGCCTCAACTTGCCAGCATTCAAACAGGACGCAAACTATTAGAAGGAATTCCGGTAGGAGTAGGATGGAACATCGAGCCAGGCCTTGCTGGTTACTATCCAACTGGAGCAGATTGTCCAAGTAAGTGCTATGCTGTGAGTATGAGCTGCCTCAAGGCTCTACTACCTATAGCATCTAAAAATACATGTATGATGTGCGATTTGCACTAACCTATTTCATGAACATCCAGATCGAGGATGCGAATATCGCAAACAACAGTTTGCGGTCTCTATTTTTAAGGCGTTTCGGCTTCGCCTTGCATTCTCTGTTTTGCTTATTTAATCTCCAATATTAGAAGTGGGATTTGTCATATGGGTGCTATCATTAAATGGTTAAGCGACCAATTTTTCTTCTCATTTTATGGCATAGAAGCATAAGTAGGAAGTTGAATGCTTTCAGAAATTAATAAGAGTTTTCATTTAGATCAAGCGAAGAGCTACAGATCACGCTGTCCATTATTTTGTGTTAAAATGTCACGTCGTCCTATTTTATAATAGGAAAACTCAACGTGAAAATAAAACTTAGAAAGCAGGAATTGTAGGATTTTAGGGCTGATGATCGATGTCGATACAACCAAGTTGCATTTCCATTAGCTGTATCGTTTACGATTGCAGGAATCATTTTGAGCGTGGAAAATTCCTACTCTTTGAAGAATTCCATCACTGCTTTGCAAAATTTTCCAGAATTAATCGAAAGGGGTAACACATGTGATGCTGATCAGGGGAATTTGTTTTCACAAAACACTTTATATCTCTCTCTTTTCCTTTCTTTTTCCCTTCCTCTTTCGAGTAGGATATTGATTACAGACCTGAAATCATTGAAGGGAATAGATGAAATTATTTTTGATTGGTTGGTACTTACCACCATTTCCAACTTTATGCATCCATAGATTAAAAAATGATTTCTTTTGCAGAATTTGATGTAAAGTTGAAGAAGGATACCATCTTAAAAGTACCTTATATCAACACTGTCTTAGGAAAAGAGACTCTGGAAGAATTTCATCGCAGGATTGCACACGTATGTTTCTTCCGGAAAATGCAAATTTTTATGAGCTTAATTGGAAGTTTGCCAGTTGTTAATCGACTAAGTGGAAGGAGGAAAGAGCTTTAAAGTTGCTTCCGAATGTGACTTTCCAATCCATAAAAATTTGACTTGCATTTTTTGTCATAAAGCATTGAATGAAATTCGCCCTTAACAGCTTTTATCAGAAAAGTATGCACTCCAATGCAAGATTTGCATAAAGAATTGATCGCAAGTGTAAAACTATGAACCGCTGTCCGGGACCATCAAAAATTCACTAATGAAGTAAGTTGTGGTTTTAGCCGAAAGATTTATTATTGGTTTGGCGGAAATCATTTGATGATAGTAGTAAAATACCGTTATTTTATCATTCATTTTCTTATAAGCTTTAGCAATCATATGGGCGGCAACAAGTTGGTTACAGGTTGTTTCAAAGTTGGATTTCCCGCTTGGCGAGAGTACAATAATTGTTGCGGAAGCATGCGTAATCGACGCTATTGTTCAAACATTTATCAGAAACGGTAAAGGACTGACGCAAAAACAGGTATAGTGACTGAAATATGAGAGGGAATAGGAAAGACACAATTTGTGCCCTTATTTCAATGTCAGTGGTGCTATTCATCGGACCGATTAATGAATAATTGATACTAATAATTGGTACCAATGTTTAATAAAAATAATTTGTAATAATAATTGGTACAACCACTATATTCCACATTCAAGCACTAAACTTTAAACTAACATTGCTTTTCACATATATATATTTTGTAAATGAATAAGCGGTTGCTGATGTAGTAATTTGAGAACTTCACTCTCATGGAATTGTCGTTTAAGTGATGGAAGAGCAAGCAACGGACAGAGAACCCCTCGTATCCCGTCGGCGATCGAAACGACTCTGTAGTCACCGATTTTCACTTCAGTTACAGCTCATTTGGGCGTAATTCTAATCTAATTTATTAAGAGGGCTTCACTCGAAACTCGTATTCCATGTCTATCGATGATGCATTTCGATGTGAAAGACAATGGGAAGTGGAGAATGAGTGCCGCCTCATTACCAGGATTGCTAAGTGAATGCGCACGAATAAAGAGCATTCCGGATGTGAATTTCATCACGAGACCGATCTTCGATTATTGATCGATCGATTGTTGATTGGCCCTTATCGAAGGCAACTCAGCGCATTAGCATTGCAGAATAAAATCAAATTTTTGTGTCAGATATCTTTTACGTTACCCTTAACCGTTTGATTTCTTGAAGTAAATATTTCAATATCTGCCGATTTCACATTTTCAGCTCTGTGGAGAAGCAAGGCGAAACAGCTAACATAATATGTGCGTTCATTTGCATTAATATGAAAGGCAACTCTATAAAGGCTTAAACGAGAAGCAATACAAACAAAGTCCCACATGCACTTCCACAAGTCTTATACTCTAATTTCCTATATTTTATTTGTAACCCTTGTTAGTACTAAGAAATCACTGATGTGAGGGGATACAGATGGGAGCAAGAGGAGGGTGGGCAATGGATTCGAACTACGGTCTTTTGTTATGGCTTGAGTACCCACCGTTGCCTTCATTCTTCATCGATATCTCTCTTTTTTGTACCTCCTGAGTGCCTTACATGATATTTAATTACATTTTCCAGAAGACAAAGAGAACGAGAAAGCAGAAAACGTTTTACCTTTTCATGCAATATCAATTGTGAGTCAGTGAAGATAATGATAAAGACATTGACATTTTATATAACTTGTAGCCAACCTCAGTAACGTTCAAAAGATAACGCAAGTTGTGTTGCGTGTAAATCCTTTAGTGATAAAACCCTTGACTACTGAAGCTGTGTTATATAAATCCTCCAGTGATAAAATCATTGATTATTGAAGCTGTGAAGACGAAGAAAGCCAGTGATTACTAGCATAATCTTTTTACCTGTTAGGTGATAGCTGTTATGATGCGTTTATATCAACTTTATAAATACACTCCATAATCGTTAGTGTTCACATAAGCGGCAATAATAACAAAGAGCACTCAAAACATATGAGATGAAGCGCCGCAAATGAGAGGTTCTCGATGACGAGGAGATCATTTACGATGATTGGGAATATCGATTGATCAATACTAATCACTTTAATCGACCTGTTGATGCGCGACGACACAAATCACTCCCATGCAACCGTTCACTAGTTGCGTATGCTATTTGAGTTTCGTCGCGTTTTCGATTTTCTTTGTTTGGCAAATCGCATTTCAGAGCTCATGCATTTACGGATACTTTTATTTATTTGTTTGAATATGTTGATTTATAGGCGCTATATGTGAGATGCGATAAACACGAATTTATTTTTTAGACGCTTATCAAATGAAGGTGTAAGATCGAAAACTGATTAATACGGAGCAACCGTCACATAAGTGAAAAAAAATTTCCGGAGATTATTTGCAGGTCGTTAGATGCAAATTATCAGCGTATTCTTTTAATGTCGCTTTCAGCATCATTTTTATGCATTTTTATATGCATATTTCCTTTGTAAATAAAAAAAGGTGCCAAACAAAGTGTATTTGAAAATACTATGCGGTGGTGCAAGTGCATATGTGCAGATATGCGCGTATATGTCTATATGTCCGGTAATTTTCATCCCAGAACAGCTGGACAAAGGACTATGAAATTTGCGCATATAGTCTGCACCATTTCCTATGCCAACTCTCAAACGGATCCGGTTGACTTCTAACACCCCCTTTCAGGTTCACCAGTCAACTCGTTATAAGCATTTGAACGCATAGTTGCGATAGGCGTTTTACAATTAATCGGATTGGAGCGATGGTTTTTTCTAAAGTAAGCGATAGGTTTTGACAAAATATCAGTGCATTAGTGCACATGCTTTATAGTTTTCTGGCAACTCGTGATACTGACCCTAGTGTGGCACCAGTTTCCCGGAGTCTGACACGATTCTCGACAGGGAAATTCCCTGACTTCTTTTTCCCCCGCAATTCCTGACTTTTTCCCGCCGTGCATAGGAAGTTACGGATAAAGACCGGGCGGTCTTAGCCTTGTGCACACAAGTGTGCATACGTGCGCACGCAAGTTGTGGGCGCTATCGCAATCCTTTACGCCTCACCTGTGTTGATGTTCGCATCGTGAATTGTGGGTTTACCTTTGAGGTTTTGATCCTTTTGTGAAATGACTGCTATTTCAGTAAACAAAGTCAGCACAGATAATTAGCTAATTGCTCCACCTTCACCTTTCGGGAAAGCTTGTTAAAGACGCTGTGTATGCATCGGATACGTATGCAGCAGCAATGAGCATGAATCCTACGGATGAACCGCAGTCGAGCGTCGCAATGCTTCCTAAGTCGTCTATAGCCGATCAAGTACAGAATAGTTTCCACAATCATGGATTATACCCTCATTGGACTGGAGGACCTGCTACAACCACCCATCATCCTGTCAATCTTTTGGTAAGCTTCTCCATTTCCGGCTGTTTTTTCCCATCTTTACAAACTGAAGACGGCTTACAATGAAAATTGCTGTGTTTTTACTGTAAAGTGAACACTTCTGATGAAAATTAATATGTGGCTGTTGTTGCTGGTTAGAAAAAAAAAATGAAAGCAATGTAATGAGTGATCTGGCAGCACGCTATTTGCGACCTATTTGTTTGCGACAATACCAAAAACTCTCGGATCATTAACTACTGACGTTGCACCGTCCAACTTGGGGTCGACGATTTCTAGGTAGATGAGGGATTAAAATATGAAAGTGGGTCAGGAGAAGGGATCTCAAAAATGATATAAAGGTTACGATGTATAAATGCTAATGTAGAATATGAAGCGCTTCTCTGAACAGAATTTGCCAAATCTCAAGGCTAACGTGTGGGAGTTTCATGCGAAATAAACGGATGCTTTTATGTGACCGTGCTTTGTTGTGATGCACTGTCACATGATATGACAATCCATGTTGGTGTGTTCTGATGATTGTTGAAGATCATTCTATCCTCGCCGAATTAATTATGTGTATCTAGTTGTTTTATGATAGAAACAAGCCCTAATTACTTACAGGAGTTCTATAGTGGATCCGAATTGACGATAGAATTGGATGTCTCGCAATTTCGTCAGGAGGATTTGTCGATTAATTTACGTGGAAATTCATTGATCATTGAAGGAGCTCATGAAGCACGCAATGAGGATCAGTGTATCGTTGAACGTCGATTTATGCGAGAATTCCAATTTCCCCCACATAAGCATTATGAATGCATTGTTTCAGAATTGAGTCAAACAGGTAGTATTTTATTACGTTCATAGTAACTGTAAAATTATTAGAATCACTGGCCAGTATTTCCAATGAAGGTAGAATCACAGATTGAATGATTATGAAGAATTGATTTATTTCTTAAAGTTGGTTTGTATTTTACCGTCACTTAGATATGAAGCGGATGAAAGTGGGCCTAGCAAACTCTTCTTCACTCCATCGCATATTTCAAGTATTACATTTTTATACCTCTTTCTTTCTACTACCAGCATTTAATTTTTATATATTTGCAAAAGTTCTAGTGCTTTGCTGACTGTAACGTAGAGCAAGTTTCGTATTCCCTTCCGTTGTTTTTTTTTTTTTTTTTTTGATGGAAATATCACCTAGTGAAATGTCCATCAGTGAAATTCCTCATTCAGCAGTGTATTATCATAAATTTACTAATTCTTTTCATTTCAAATGCTAAATGACAGGGTTTTAAAAATATTTCTTGCAGGTGTTTTACGTATTACTCTATCGAAATGAACATATCTGTCATATGGAGCGTATTTTATCCATTTTTATTGAAATTGACTAAAGATAGATATTATCTATGCATCAGTGGGATATAATTTCACAGTGATATATGCATATTGTAAGCGATCGATAATAGCAACCACTGATATTGATTTTTTTTTAATTTAGTGGAAATAAAAATTTCACTTTGTTTCGTGATGCAAACACTGCGATTTTGTGAATTCTCGAGTAGTTTCTATTTGAAAATGTATGAAGACGATCAGTAAAGGAGATAATATTATTTCATATTGAATGAAAGCATTTTGGAAGTGCAAAGATTTCAATAACGAATAAATGAATAACTGATAAATTGCAATTGGAGGAATTTATTGCAGTTGCAATTAATTCGTCGTGTCTGAAATTAACTAAAATGAATCGATAGACGCGTCTTATTTCGACGTTTATTTATGATTGTTTAGCATTGTATTTGAATTATTATTATTTTTTTAACAGTAGGGTGTATAGATGCTTCAATCAATACAGCAATATTCATCGCAGTTGGTGACCCTGTTGCAATCGCTCTCATTATTCGCTTTAAGGAAGAGCCTATGTGGAATTTGAAACGGATCCCTACTTATGTATAAGAATAGTTCAAATAGTTATGGTTAAGTATGTCTAAGAATTTACATGCACCTATTTGGCACTAGCTCATTTTTACAGCCGAATTGGTAAAATTTTACGCCGCTCGCGGCAGTTTTTAACCATTATTTCGATTGATGAAATGAACCTTGGCTCGTAAGGGCGGCGGGTTTACTTGTGGCTTCAATATGCTATTGGGTATATCTTATTATTCACTATTCAACAGCAGTAGACGTTTTACTGAGCCGATTGCAACAGGCACACGTAGTAGCAGCTGCACTGGTATGACCTTCCAGTTTCCAAGCTTTCACTTCCTTAAAATTCGGCTTAAAGCATCCACTTACGCAGGTCGATCATTTAAACTGTTATATATGTAAAATAAAAAGCGATAGGTTATACAATTGGTTTAAATGAATTGCCGCCACAGAAAATTACTTTTGTGATTTTGGTAGGTGGAGAAATGAGATGAGGAAAAACACCGAAGAATTTTTTTTTTTTGGAGAGCAAACAAAAAAATCACAAAGGCAGATATCATTTTGGAATATCCTAACTTTTATTGACATATTGGTTCGTTGCTCATAAGTGGTGATACAAATTTGTATCATAATATTTCATCAAAAAAAGTAAAACTTGTGAGAAAAAAAGATAAAAAAGTCGTCATATCTGAGTCATTCATAACTGAATCAGGAATATTATCTCCTCGATGGGAAAATATCATCAACATTTTATAAACATTTAAAATTTCGCGTTATTTCAACTTTCAGTAATTCATATATGATGTTCACATCGAAACTATGCGTTGAATATTTATTTTTATTCGTTAAAATCGTGCAAGTATTTCATAGTAATTGAGATGGTTGTATGAAAATATGTTCGCACAAAGGGAAATGTCTTCCAGATTCCTCTTCTCCTCTCCCCCCGCCCTGTTTTCTACTTATCTTATTCTCCAAAGAGCGAAAAATTTGTGTTGTCCGTATTTTCGTTTTTCGTTGCAAACGCATGAAAGCATTCAAAGAAACTATGCACATCGTTGCCGAAATGGTTGTCGTGCTAAAATTTTCTTTATTGTTAACCAACTATTGCAAATATTACTTGTAATGAGGAGTTTATCGTTTAAAAAATAAGAACTGTGCTATTAAAATGGCTCAGAGTTGAAGATTTTTTTGAAATTTCAAATCACAAAGCAAACAGCGATGATTAAGAAACATTGCAAATATTAAAACTGATGGACTTCTATTAAAAATTTCATGAGTATAGTTTTTCTATGTTCTTGCAAATTTAATTTCGAAGAAATATTATGATACCGTCATGTCTGCTCATACGTATTTATTTATATAGGTGTGTCTCTCTGCTTACCATATACTTCCAATTGAATAACTGTTGAAGGTAATTTTGTGAAATTTGACTAATGTAGTGTAAACGGTTGAGTGGGCTTCAATAGTGTTCATCAAATCGAGACTGAGTTGAGCAGCATTTTTTCTTCTTTAAATATCTGTAACTCCGAAAAAAATTGCACGTATTCAAAATCAGAGTAAAAAAAAGGAGGCACGTATTTTGCAACAGTCGATTTTATATTTCACATAGGTCAAAGTGGCAAAAAAAGAATTTATAGAAGGTTTCTTTGTTCTCCATTTGAGAGTTGGGAAATGGAAAACCGACCAATTTCAAATACACGCATGTATTTTTTTGTTATTTAGTGTCTTGTCTTTCTCACAGCTTTGTTGAACAAACGTGAAGTGTGATATAGAACGTCCCTTAATTACCAATAGGGGACATCCAATTCCGCAACCCTAGATTTCGTCATTCCCTAGGTGGAGAGTGCCGAATAGATTCCCTGACTCTCGAGTGGGTCCGGGATCCCCTGAAAAGATTCCGTGATCCGCCGAAAGAATATTACCAGGCAGAGAGCTAGACAGACATGCACATGCACAAATATATGCCCACAAAGGATGTCCCTATAACGAGCTTCTGCAATGCAAAGTTGCAAGAGCGCATTTAAAAAAATCGTGAGCAGTTGAAATAACCCAATTTATTTGACGTGAAACTTTTTGCTTCATTAAGAGGTTTGCTTGAAGCAATTAACTCCGATGATGTGCAAAAAAAAAAATTAACTTTAAAAAACTTTGCAGCATTGTATAAAAAACTTTCCAGTATTGTATACAATGCTTTGCAGTACCTCATCAAATCATATTTGTGAGCAACCATGAAAAGTACCTTAAAACTAACTACGATCATCCTCTAGTCGTACTAATTTCTTAAAATGACTTTATAGTGATCCAGCTACTTGTAGAAAAACCACTCGTCACTATGAAAGGTGTTATCGTCTTCGCATTATTCGCCCTTTTGCATACAGTCGATACGCAAATCGTTCTATTACCATGTGCGCGGATGGACTTACCAAAATCGAGCAAGACGGCACAAGCATTATGCCTCAGGATATGCAAGTATAAGGTTGCTGTCTTTTCTCGTCCATTCCTTTTTTTGAATGTAAACTCTATGGTTTTTTAGTTGTGAAATTCATAATTTTGTCTCTGAGAAATTTCGTCCCTTTCCTTGGCAAACTTTATTATTACTTTATTATTTTCTCAGTAGAAATCTTAGTTAGTTGTTTTTCGAAGCAAATGGAATGATAAGTTAGAAAGTTGTAATCATATTCGCTTCCGCCCTAAGAAAGTAAAAAGTTTTTTCTTGGATTGATAATAAATGTTAAAACATTTGCAACATCCGACTAACTCTTAGTACAGCCTTCTATTAAAGGGCATCGTAGTTTCTACAAAGAAGCTGATAAATGCCATATGAACAGATAAATATTTACTCACTTAAGTTGGCGATAGTTTATTGCAAACTTCAAAGTAATAGAGGGGATCAAAGGCTGATGCAGAGTCACTATCTGAAACTAGCAAGCAGACAGATCTTGTCATAATGCCCTTTGCAAGTTATCTAAACGAGTGCACAAACATCAACTGGAGAAGCCTTGATTTAAACGAGAAATTTTAGAGGTAAAATTAGAAGCAAAGTGAAGAATGAGAAGGAGCCTTTCTCTTTAGGATGCAAATTTGACCAATAATATTCCTTGTTATGACAGAGGTATTTCCTTTATTTAATTCATAATAATTCCTTTCTTTGTGTGAGTGCTATGTGTTCACACATGTGCGATATCAAAAGGTTACAATTGACAGACACTCAGAAATGAAAGAGATTTGATTTCAGAAGTGTGGTATCGGATGCTGCCTAAAGCATCGTGGTCGCCCTGCTTGCGTTTGCAGTCGATGTGCAAGTGGTGGTAGTTCATGGCCATGTGCATGAACAGCCGATATGAACGCAGATATGCTTGAACACTAAATGAAGAGATAAAAATGTGTTGTTCACTGCACAACTTTTGATAGAATATAGTGCTATCCTTTATCACGCTGATTACAACTTCTCATTCATCCCTAAGAAATGAAAATGTACGCAATAAGCTGAATTCACGAGTGCAGTCTTGCTAATCTGACCAACCGGTATGAATAATGCCAACTAATGTATTACAAGCTCTGTAATAATTCCTGTAATTCAGGAGTAATTGAAATAACCGTTGCTAAAAATCTTCTACAAAGAGGTTTATTCTTGCAGGGTCGGATGTAAAATGCTATCCGGCAGAATGTGAAATGTGTGCAAATTTTCAGGTGCTAATAAATATAATTCCTAAAGTTGATGGATCAGGTCGACTTTTTAATCGTAATTTTTATCGAACATAAGCGTCCAATTCTTGAAGGCAGCTCCAGCAGCCCATAAATTGAAATTAAAAGAGAAGTAGACAAACAAGCAGGCGAACAAACAGGTAGATAGAGTGCTAAACAGGTAGATGTACATAGCATGATGCACCTGTAATGCGTTCTGCAAATCCAGATTAGGAAAAGCTACATGAAATTACATTCACCAAGAATTTGATAGGGAAAAGCGGAAAACTGCGTTCCATTTTATTTTATATTCTATAGTGGAGTTCCGTTCATTTTATACTGCTGTGCTGGAGGAACTCCACAACACAGTGATCTTGTAGATGAATAACAAACAAACTTTTCATCGCTTACCATCTGTTCCATCTAAATCCAGAAAGAAATGATTTAAAGATGCTGCTACGTACAAGGTTGTAAGTTTCTGTTATATATTTATATAAAGGAGTTACCTCTACTCACTATTGATAAATGTTCAGATGGGGCCTATAAGCACAGGAACTCTTTCTTGAGATCCATGACCATCGTGTGGAATTCCAAGGATATCAAACTGGTCCGAAATAGTCTCTTTTCATAACACAAATTTAAATTGCTGTTGCAGTGGGTGATCACTTTTTGAAGTATTACTGCACAGATACGATTATTTTTTATATTTTCTGCAGTTTTCGATTTGTCGTTCTCATTCAAATTTCTTTCCATATCTGAAAGCCTTTTCACCTCAAAAATTTTATCGATCATTCACTTCATCTTCTGCAATGTAAACATCATATTTGAGAAAAAGCAGCCGATCGGTCTATTGGACGAGAGACTAGTGACTGTACACAATTGTCATCGTTCATGTGCCTTTTCTCGAATATTTCTCCTGAACATCTATTTCCTGAATTTTTTTTCATAGGTAATCTAGAGAAGAATTTATTTCATTGTTTATTTTTGTTATAGTTTTGTCTTCTTTATCCATCCTTCTTTTCCTCGGTTTCTGCCCATTTCAAACTTTATTTCGCAGTATACTATTTTTTTTTTTGAATTAACTGCACCCAGTGGTGATATAACGAATGAATCAGCAAGATATTGCAAAGAAAAAATGTTCGCCCAGTAGAAACAGTTCCACGAGAAAAGAACAAACCATGAAAAGAAAAAGAAAAGATGTTATTGAGAAGGCATTTTGAATATGATTATTGACTGAGCTCAATAAATTTGAGAAAAAAAAAACGATTGAGTTCAACGAGTCAATGGACCCACAACACGACTGATGAGCCTTCATCCTGTTTTTAACTGCTGCAGCCATATCCATAATTTTCTTGTTAGTGAGTAGTTTTCCCGCCATTTTTAAGAAAAATGCAAAAAAACGATAAGTTTCAAATTTTGTTGAGCTATATGTTCAGTTATTAAATATGGCTCTCGCAAATAATGCTGCGACTTATCGTTCTCCAATGTCATACGATGCATGAGACGACTACACCTCACTCGTAGATGCCCACTAGTCATATCAACTTATTGCTTCAAGGAATTCGTTTTTGGCGAAAAAAAATCTGTTATTTTATCTCATCAAAACCCGCTCTCCTCCTTCCTACATAATTGAAGACTTGTTTTTCAAAGCACTCACTTTCGATCAAATGGGAAAGTAGCATTGGAAAGAATTGAAAATTTGAGAATTCACAGCAATAATCATTTAAAGACGTAAAATTTTCGATGCATTTTTCAGTGCCTCCGAGATTATCGTTTGCGAACCAATCAAACAAGATATATTTGTTGATCACCTTTTAGCAGTCTTACTCCTGAAATTTCATTCTACGAAGGTGATCTCTGACAATCTTTTCAATCACTGTGGCATAAATCTTGGTTAAAATATTATAGCTATCTGCGAACAAAAGAATAATGATCCCCCAATTTTGATTAAAAATATTAAATGACATAAATGGAAAAGAAGAGAGATAAGCAAATATAAAAATATGCTCAGTGTTGATTATTATTATATTTTCTCTGGAATTTTGATATGTATTAATCCAATGAGTTGGGCTCATTAATGGTTGTAATTGTCGCTTTTTTATGTTTACTTCTTCTATCATAATATATTAACAATAATCATGGAACAACCGCATTCACATGAACTTTTATGCTCTTTCATAAAGATGAAATATACCGCCGTTTATAACATATAACCGTAATAACTAATCAGTATCGCGATGGGTGTCAATACCAATGTCAAAGTATTTGTTGCACCTAATAAATTCCGAAGCATGGTCAATACCGATGGGTTTTAGGACGATAACATCTGCGTTTTTTTTTGGATAGAATTTCTCGTAAAGAGCTTAGGAATTGTTTAATTCATCTGTGATACGCTTTTTTTCGCAATGTACTTCTACAACTTTGCTTTGCAAGGATGTGTTATCTATGCATATGCGTGAATGCGTACGTGTCTGTTGGCTTGTCTTATAACCTCAATCTTAGAGTTACTGAAGGCATACTTAAAATGTCTAATAGATTTAATTTTTGCCCTAGAATGACTTCATACATATATTTCACACTGTAGTTTTTTGAAAACGCCATAAGTTTTATATGCGCTTCAAGCTGCTCAAATTTTCATTTTACATCCGTTAGATTGCAAAAAAAAAACGAAAGGTAAATCTTTTGCAGACTTATGCGAATGCTTGAATCAAAGATATTAAATGTGCGCATTGCAATTTTCGTTGATGAGTTATATTGATCACATCAGCGGAATATCAAAACGCATACCTTACCAGTTCTTTTAGATCTCTTATGCATTTTTTATTAACGGAAACGCACTGTGGGATAGTAGTAGTCTTCCGAAGAAAAGGGTTTTAGTTCAAGGGGGCGGATATTTCGCTAATGAGAAAAGTTAAGATTGATTAAAATACGGTTTATGTTTTTCAGACGGATTTATGAAATAACCATGGTGTTGCTTCGAGTGAATATCGCTCCAACAACTCAGCCACTTTCGAACAGGCCTCTCGTCCATGCTTCACCGATCCGTCCATCGCTACTGCGATCTGTATCTGCGCTGGATGAGCCAGTCGACAATTTCATTTTCTTATCTCCCGCTCGTACGCAGATGAGGCTTTCATTGTTATCGCATCTAGTTTCAGCGCTGATGCTCCTATTTCTACTGATTCCGCCTCAGCTATCAAATTATGAGGAGTCTTTTATTTTTGGCCGAAAAGTAATTGTGCATTGAATGTACCGACTTCGATTAACCGTGCAAACAGTAGAAAAAGATAACAGGTCAACACAGTTTCTCTCCGAGCTCAGTGGCGAAGAGTTAGCACATTTTATTTTCCTGTTGTCTTTAGATTATTGGTTGTCTTCTTTTATTGTTTTTGGTGTATTTCGATGCAGATGATTCAAATGCCAATAGTTAATCGATGCTAGTTTATTCAATTGCGTTTTGAAGTTTTCTCCAAATTAATCCACGAATTTTTTGCATCTTAGTCGCGGAAATCATTTCGTTGATGAGCACCTCGGCGGTTCTTGCAACTGCTGTGAGGAAGAGAATGTTCTTCTTTCACAGTACGATGGAAAGTTTTCTTAAATCAGTGATTTGTTATTCTTTCTAGTAGTTCGAGGTTTTTTTGTTTTTCATTCTGCTTTACTCTTTCTAGTATGAGAGCCAGCTGCTTCAGCATTTCTATGATAGAGTTTGACATTCATTGTTTACCATATAGTTTCAATATTCGTTTTGATTCTTGAGAATCTGAAACGTTGATTCTAACATTTTACAATGTTAGTAGCTTTGACATATGGTAGTTGAGTAAATAAAAAACTAAGCGTTTAGGATTCATCCGCTGCAGTATTTTTTGTATAAATTGCTTAATGTATACAATGATATTGATCGTTTAATTTATAAATTATACGAGGATTGCCTAAATAATACAGTTCAAACCAGCGCTACCTTCAGCAGCAGAACTAGTGGAACTGCAAAAACCACTATGGGATGTTAGATGATATTTTCCATTAATAAGCTCAATATTAAAAATGAAGAACGTCACACATCATTTCACTTATTAAAAATGTCGTAAAATTTGGTATTACTTTTTGAAGAATTTCTATCGCGGAGCCGATTTGTAAACCGAGTTAGATGTTTTCGCAACCTCGACCAAAAAATTTATCTCAGTTTCGATCATGACACTGATCAATTAAAGGGCTTCTTTCCCTCAATAACCAGTATCAATGATAATTCAGCAATGACAGCAGTTATGATGCGAAAGAAGCACGTAATGAAGTTCATTGTACCGTCGATGCGCGTGAAGTTGAACTTCTTGCCAACTTGTGCTGCATCGCAGCGTTTATTAGCAAAATTAAGATGCACAGGTGATTAAGATGCACAAGATGCAAAGTCTCTCAAAATTATGCTCATAGTATTTGCTTTTATGTTCTAGCGACCCTTCAAGAAGTTCTCACGATTTCCAAACCCATTTAGTGGCAAAGGGCAGGTTTTTTTTTTTGAAAAAAAAGCGAGCAGGTTTCTTAGAAAAACAAAGCAAGTCATCTGACCTCAATTCGGATGTTCATGTTCCATCTTACTCATGACCATTTTCCCATCAGGTGGATGCTCTGTTCGTTGTTCACGATCGGTAATCCAAATCTAACCCCTCCAGTTAATTCACCTCAGTGTGCAAAACAATGCAGTGAATTGCCACTCAATTTTAGTATATATCCATAATGGATCAATTCATTTGCCTGAAATAGCCAAATATCGAGTTTTGACACCAAAAATTTACTCTGTAAGATAAACAATCTGGTACCAAGTTTCCACGCACATATTTGTTTGCTAAGTCGCTTCGTTTCAACAACATTCTGATACTTCTCGTGAGACTCTTTCTCGCACTTTCCATTTGATTCCCATCTGCGTTGCTCCACTGCCTGCGTGCTTTTTTGTTTAACTTTCATGACATACTTCATTACAGCTAGATGAACGTCCTGAACGTTGCAGAGTACATGGAAAACAGGATGAATGTGCACCATCATAAACCCACACCGAGGTGTACTGACAAGCATGCGCTTGCATTCGGTCACAAATATTGGGCAACTTGTGAAGCTCGCTCGACCGAAGTGGATTTGAGCATTTGAGCGAGCAGATTCAAAGTTCAAACTGATTTGCTTAACGCTGAGTAGATTCTTCTAAATAATTCCTCACCAAGGTTCGTAGTTCCACCGCTTGGGTCGCCGAAAAGCGCCGATGACAAAAATGTGTTATCACAGAAGCGCAGATTAGTAAGTTGGCTACGAGGTTTTTGTGGGCACCGTAATATTCAACGGATTGCTGAACAATGAGCGGAAGTAGTTTCAACGCTTTATCGTTGTTCAATAGGGGAGAAGCTCAAGCTGAGGTCGACTATGATTAGCCTTGAGGCACCATCAGATAACGATGACATAATTGCACAACTCACTTCTCCAGAGAAGGTGTAGTGGCGAAAGCGCTAATCATAGCGTTTACCGGACGGGGCTTTTTCTATTTATTGTGTTGTTGCCACATTGTCGTACAACAATATCGAGGCGATTTTAATAGACGGTTCTAAACGTGAATTTTAGCAGTCAGTTTTATCGAATGTGTGCCCATATTACAACTTGTGCACAGTAGACACGTTGCCATGGTAATACCGATTGGTAAGAGTCGTCAAGCGCACCTGTTTTACAGCTGCCGCATGAAGATGTTTCTTTACCTGTCCGCTAACATTTGCCAATTTCAGTAATCTCTTTGCATTTTTCGTTTTCTAGTTATAAGTTCTAAGGTTTAAAAAATACATATGAAAGTACTTTTCAAATTGACCCTTCCTTGAAAGTGCTTCTTTGTGAGTTGACCACAGTTGCGTTGTAATATCGATTCGAGAACGAAAATAAGTCAAAAGAATTCGTTGTGGATGTCGGATTCTGAAACTAGAACCATTAGACCTTCAACCTTTGACGTTGTGTAAGAACATTTCGACAGAATATTTTTGAACGACTAAAGTTTCCGCTGTGAATAAGACTTCTGACAGTGAATGACTATGTTGTTATCATATATTTCTTCTCCACTCGGTAAGAACTTGTGTAATAAATAGTAGATTATACCATTTATACTACATAGTATCCGGGCGTAATGAAAGCAGCAGATGAAACTTTGTTTGGTCGACATCCAACCTATGACGCTGGTTTGCAACCAAAATCCGGTTAAAAATGAATATGTTTGGAAAACGTTAGTGGTTTATTGACTGAATGTATTCGATTAAAACCAACTCCTGTTGCAGAAAAAACCGAAAACCAAACTTCTGACGGTAGAAACCGACGAAAATATCGGTTTCCAACTGAAGTTCGGCTTATTGTAATCATCGCCGGCAGTACTATAGCGATAGCGTTGCACCGATTTTATCTTGAAAGTTTCTCCATATAACTGTTTCTGTGCGGTGAGAGATGAGAATATTTACAGTCTTTACTGTTGAAAAATAACACCAAAAAGTGTTCATGGAGTTTTTCTCTTTTGAACTACACTGAAAGCATTTTCAGGATTTTTGTGAAATAGTTCATTATGTCTAGGTTATGCTTATTGGTGAAATATCCGGGATTATAATGTTACGTTTGCCTTCAAATAATGATATATATTTGCTGTAGTGCATATCTGTCGAGTAATTGTTTAATTAAGGAGCCGCAAAACTTAAGGCGATGTAATTTCGCAAGAAGGTGCAATTTAATTTAGCAATAGACATGAAGTGAATTTATTCGCTTGAAACCACTAGTTATGAGTGGACGTTTGACCACCCTCCAAAAAAATTGATAGTTGATCGAAGTTCTGCTTACTGGACGCATCTCGATGGTCGTTTGCCATCCACCTTTCCTCGGCATATTTTCACCTGCTTTAGAGATGATACTTTGGATGATGTTCGTGATGAACGTGGTGTCATCTAAATTGATTAAAAATTATTTATTAATCCTTAATATGACCAAATTGTATGGGAAGGAAGTATTCAAAATATAGAAGGTAATATAGAAGGTATAGAGTGTCGTTTTGAATTTTTTTCCCATCGTGTCATTTTTCATCATCACCATATATCATATTTCTGAATAGTTGATGATCTACTTCTGATTATGAGAAAGTATTTGATTTCCCGCGCATGTTTCCGAAAGGAATAATGGAAAATGTTCGTTTTTTACATACATTTTCACAAATAAATATATTAAAATGTGGAAAATGTGGAAATATTGAAAAAAATTTATTTCCGAAGTGGTGGAAATTTCTTTTTTCGAATGTTTGTATCTCCGCATCCATGAAAATATTGGAAAGCAAGCATTTAAGATATAATTCAAGGCATGAAAATAATGGCGGAAAATATTGCAAGCATAACGCTTAGTACGTTGATTCTGTCGAATTTCCACTCAATTTCGACTTTTTTCTAGCTGTACAAGCATTCAGATTTCTTATTTACTTCATCATAACACCATTTCTAGGTTGTAATTATTTTACTGTTACGTGTCGAAGTACAAATTGATCAAATATGGAAGTTTCTTGTGGGAAATGTAGACGCAACCTTAGAGTAAACTAAAATCTTCAATTTTTTCGGATTTTTTAATTTTTAATATCTTCTCTGATTTATCCTCGAAAAGAGATATAGAATAACGAAGTATTTTAGTCGCATATGCACTCAAGAAAAAACGACATCATCAGTTGCGATATTATTTAAGTATTTGCTGCATTTATTGTCTTTCGCAACCGAGCAAGTTGATATTACTTATGTTATGGCGGTGTTTATTATCATCAATTATTCGTTGTTGTCTATCTACAAAAGTAAACAAATTTAAGATAGATGACACGGTGAAAATTCAATTTCTGAGAACCGTAATGTTAAACCTGGAGGATTGTCGCCTTCAGGTACCTTAATATTTTCTCTACAAAGTCTTAAACTTTCTTATTCTTTTTGAAGAAAAAAATGTTTAGCAAATCTTATTCCCAAAATTATACTGTAAAATAATACCGTTCAGTCAACAATAAATTTCATAATGGTGGCAATTTTTCAAATTTAACGCTGAATTTTGCCAACAAAACTTTAAACTTTCCAACAAAACGTGCATCACTATCGAATCACATTCATCAAAGCACGGTTTCTTTAGTGTTTCTCATTTCACATGAAAACACTCAAAATTGACGATCTATCTAAATTTTAGTGCATAAACAAACTCTGCGAATGAGTTCTATCAAACCATTTTAGGTGACATTCTCCGAATATATGAATGAATGTGATGTATTTTATAATATATCTGTTTTTCGGATAACTGAGTGAAAATTTGTGGTGGTCGAATCATTTTAGTTTGGTGATTATTGTTCGATCCGACGAAATAATTCGTCATTTCATCTCAAATTATTCATTTCATTATTGTATTTTATAAGGATTAGGTTGTTATAACGATATAACGATGAAACAATTATGACGGAAGATATTTATTCATCCAGAGTTTTTTTTTTTTTTTTTTTTTTTTTTTTATAACAATTGGGTAACCACTTTCAAAGAACGGCAAATTGTTTAGAGCTTTTCTTGTAGGAATTAACAATTAACATTAGAATGAAATGGGCGATTTACCAGAAATTTGTGAGGTTTAAAGATGCAAAGATTGCACAACTGCATATCTTTCAATGATTCACTACTTGGATGCGAATCCTCGTTTAGCCAATCTTGGTTTTCTAGGCTCTTCGCAAATAAAAGGCCAAGTAAAAAGTGGCCTCACTGTATGCCATTTCCTCGTTACGCCCAATACATTATGATATTCCTATTAAATGTGAGCCCAATGCAAGCAATCTTGACATCTTCAATTTATTATCATTTGCTTTTGTAATGAATTTTCCTAAAATTTTCCGTAAGGCTTCTACTATTTCTAATATCACTTTCAAGTTTTTCATTCTTAAAGATATCACATTCTTCAACTGAGCCTGTATTGTTCACACATGAGCCATTGTCATCAATCTAGAACACATACGTTATTTCTGAAATCAAGTTCGTTGGAAATATGCCAAATACTTTCACCCTTAGGGTATTTCCTTGTTGAGCAATGATTCGGCCTCTTCACAAAGAGCGTTGTACTTTATTTCGAACTTTAACTATCTTACAAAGAGCATTGTAATGCATTTTGAATCGATATTCTCAAATATCGATCAAGCCTTATTTTATGCAATAGTAAGTGATGTGAATAAATTGATTGATGTGAATATGTCTCTTTATTCAAAATATTGACAGTGTTGCTATGAGGCATTCCCTTCGTTGTCCGATGTTTAAACGTTCCTAAACCTCAAAAATGCAAAAATTTATTTCCTTGTTGAGCAATGATTCGGCCTCTTCACAAAGAGCGTTGTACTTTATTTCGAACTTTAACTATCTTACAAAGAGCATTGTAATGCATTTTGAATCGATATTCTCAAATATCGATCAAGCCTTATTTTATGCAATAGTAAGTGATGTGAATAAATTGATTGATGTGAATATGTCTCTTTATTCAAAATATTGACAGTGTTGCTATGAGGCATTCCCTTCGTTGTCCGATGTTTAAACGTTCCTAAACCTCAAAAATGCAAAAATTTTTATCCTTTTTCAAGTATCCTTAATCAAGTGTGAAGCCCCACCTGTGATGTAAGAGCGTGAGACAAGTGCACTCTCTTCCTTTAATGATTACTATTAGAATAACCCAAATATTTGAGTACTGTATTGTGAAAATTCCAATAAACACAAACTGCCAAATGCAGAATCGGAGAGTTAGAGTTCAAAGTTATAACTCAACTGCGCCTTCATCCAGGTGTAGTATCTATCAATGAATTGCTATATCTGATGTTTTGACGCAGAAACTCTAAGTGCTTCTAGAAACTCATATCTTACCACTTATATTCCATTTATTTCCGGTTTTGTCAGTATTCCCGGGCAACTAATTCTTTTCCTTTCCCGTAAATTGTTTTTGCTTTTTCCATTATATTCGTTTATAAAACATCACTACAGAAGCATTGTTTATTTTTCGATTAGTGGAATTGTTGTTAGAGGTTATAAGCAGTTAATCAATGTTCTCGTCGATTGCATCTACCGAATCGGATATTTCGTCCACTAAAAAAAAAAGTTGCAGATGGAATAAACGAATTTTGAGTAGTGGTTAATTGGCTAGCGACATATTAAAGTACCAATATCTTGAAACGATGAAGTCTTCCTTCGTTTTGTTATTGTTTAAAATATAAATTTATATCATTAGGCATATTTGTCGTGTGATGCGTTATTCTCCTAATTTCTTCGTTGATTACCACTTTCATATTCAGTTACAACTATTTTCAGCAAACTATTTATCGAAACGTCACGACGATCACCCCTATTTATTCCACGATCTACGACAGGATTTGATGCGTCAATATTTATTAAATGACTGCAAATTTTGTGCTAACAATTTCTTGAATATTTTTATACATTTTTAAGCGCAATTATTTACTGAAGATCCACAAGCCAGCCACCTCGAGCTCGAGCATCCTATTCGACGCTAGGTAAATCTTTTTTCAAACCGGAAATCTTTTTCTTCCGTCATCAATTTTTTCAGTTCTAAATTTCCCAAGGTGTAGCACTTAGTAGTTCAGTCAATGATCTCTATTAATTTGAAATATTCTCTCTGGAATAACAAAATCGAATTTTCATTTTGCTATGTTTCATCTTTCGGCTCATGAGGCTTTCGAAGAGTTTTGATAAAGCCATGTGAACGCACTTGAAATATCGTCTGAAAAATACAGCCTTCATAATGTGATAGACTTTAGTGATATCTCCCTCAGAAGTCATGGAAGAGCAATTTTTTTTCAAAAAGTTTAAAATAAATTTTTCAGTCGCAATTCCATTGCAAACAGAAAAAAAATGTCCTGATCTTGATAAAATGAATAAATATGCAAGTGTCAGCGTGCAAAACGATTATGATCTTATTATATCCGAAAGCACTATTTCATTACTTCTCACGAAGGCAGATTTATATATAGTAGATTTGGTAATTGTTAATGGAGGTAGTCACCACACACAATATTAGAAATGGAATTGAAATTAGGATCGGAACTGTTTATCATTATATGCTGGAGATAATACACTTAACTACATGACGGGGGGTTGAATAAATAAAACCACTGCTATTGAAGCAGTTTTTCACATGCTTTTAAGCGTAGCAATAAACGATTTCAGTGCACACTTCTTCGATGTTTGCACATTCTCAGGTCGACTTTTGCCCTGCTTACCAGAAAAAAAATTTTTGCATGGTATGAAGGGGGGGGGGAGGGGGGGAGAGGGGAGGGGGAGGAAATAGTTGAGTGAAAACATCTGTAAAATATCGTGCTGAGATTGCTTAGTTTTATAAGTGAACGCTACAGTAAGAGTGTCTCACTTGCGATATAAATAAGTCAGCGAGAAAATCAAAATTCAACTGCTAGTAATCGGTATGTTAACCACTGTAGAAAATTCTACTCTTTTTTGAACAGCTAAATAAAATCCTTTCTATCGTTCGAAATAATTTTCGAATGATAACCAGTGAAAGAATGGGAATTTCTTTGTGCAATTCTCTAAGCTACTTTTCTACTGATTATGTCAAGTAAGCTTGGCGTTTGTCCTTTAATTAGAAAACACCCATTTTCGTATCCCATTTAAATAACAAAGTTTGAAATATTTCTGGCTAGTAAATTCCTCAGTTTGATGGGGTATAAATGAAAAAATATCCAGTCTAGTATTAGTCGAATGATTTTCGAATTTTAATTTTTGATGGAAAAATACTCGCATGGAAAGTTTTGTTTGCGAATACACAAGAAATGATAAACAATATCGTTTTTTTTAATGAATACTTGATCCGATACGATGAGAAGAAACATTTTTTGAAGAAACACGATATGAAGAAATATGTAAGTATCAAACAACTCGCTGCCACTACTATCATCGGTTGATTTCACTTCTATTGGTCAACAATAAAAATTCTCATTGAATTGATTTGCTGGACAATAAGGGAAATTCTAACGATGTAGTTGGCGAGCGGTTTTTTTTTTTCTTTTTTAAGATGAAATATTATATTGCAGGTGAACATAATTGGTTATGGGTTGGCTACTACAAATATTTTGCATTTCGGCCATTATACTATTCTTCGCTATAGTGCAAATAATGAAACGTTTAGCTCAAGTACAAGCAGCGAGAAATGCAGAGGTAAAATAATTTCATCGCTGAAATTTCGAAGTGTTGTAACTGTGTTCTTTCTCTCCACTTCCTTATTCTCTGCCCTTCTCTTTTCTCCCTCCTCTCATCTCGTTCCCTCTTACTTCACTATAAAGGTGCTATGAAATATGCTTGTAGGTTAAGCTAAGATTTGTTGCAAACGCTGTAAATGCATTGATTACTACTGAAGAACGGGAATTTATTGATGTTATGCACAATCTCTGTTAATGATATAGTAAAACATCTTCCAGAAAAATCACACTAATCGATGTATACATGTAGTTGTTCGTAATTTCATTTGTAGATGACTTAATCGAATGAATAAATTCGCTCGTTAAAAAATCTTACTACAATGCCAATTTTTATTCGAACTAGATGCAGCCGAAAACAGCAACTGCTAAAAACTGATAATCAATAGATCAATTGCATAATTTATAGTAAATGCTTACTAAACAAAATGATCACCTCTGAATGGATGTTTTTGAATTCGGTATCTCTGTTTTAGAAAATCAAGAAACTTTAAAATAAATCGCTGCATTTGATTCAGCTGAACTTCGAAGGATTCCTTATTCTTCATATTGGATTCGCATTTCGGTGATATGTTCATAGAAAGGATTAATACTAGTAATGAAGTACACATAGCTTCAAGATTGCGCCTCATTGATGGGTTTCCACACAAATGAAGCTGTATTCTACGAATAACTATCCGTCTTCCCTCTCTACCAAATAGAATAAGATAGCGAATGAATTTCACTCGTCCTCTCTTTCATTTTATATTTAAATTTTGAAATGCACTTCAGCACTGCGAGCATGCAGTGTTTTCTAAATTCATCGCTTTTTTTTTTTTTTTGCATTTGGCAAATAACGCGATACTTTTCTTGCAGGCAAGGCGTGCATCAGGTGTTAGTGGTTCAACCAATCTGCATCCAGCAAGGACATTCGATGTTCGCACTCATGAATCCACAATGGTGCAACATCTCGACGTTAGTAAGGTAAAATCACACAACGTGTTTTAATCGATAAATGATAAAAATTAATTGAGAAGAAAGAATTACGCTTTGAACCGTTGACTGATCCTGCATTAATAGAGCCGGTCGTTTCATTTTTGTTAATTCCAAACATTTTATCCACTTAGTATGAAATATTGAACGAATTCATGACTCGTCAAAATAAATAAGGTATCGTCGTCGAAATATTTGTGCTTCGATATTCATTCAAGTATACTGATATCACACTGATATCTTACTGATATCTTGCATACTGATAAGTGACGTCCAAAGTGCAAAATGAATAGAGGCTTCAAATGCGTATGGTTCTTGGATATGAATTTTACATAATTTGATGAGAAGATCATTATCTTAATGTTGGAAAGTTTCAACTCCAACAAAATTATTTACAAGAAACTTTCCATATTTTCAATTTTCAGATAACATACACAGAACCACCACCACCATATCCAGGCTTGCCGAATGTTCGGTTACCCGATCCACCATCCTACGATGAACTGCCAGGTTCAACCAACGGAGGCTCAGCCGAATTGTCTAGACCACCTTCCGAGCACATGTTGCCTTTGAAGCAATAAATCTCTATTTTCTTTCAACAGGATTCAACTGTTGCGAAGCAATTTTGAAAAGGAACGGGCAATACCATACGAACAGGGCGTTCGTGCGAGTGAGTACACCTGGGACAGCATGAGAAGGGAGAAAAATATTGTGAAATGCGCTGCTATAAGCGTGAGAAAATTAGGGAGTTCCGCTTGTTCGAGTTTTCGTATGGCAGCAGCTTTCAGGCATAAATTTATTCCATGACTTGAATCGTAGTCTCATGGAATTTTTAAACATTATTTAAGAAAGGTGCCGCATTGATGTTGTATGAAAACGGTAATCGACGGAAGGTATAGTGTTGCAAAGAGGTGCAGAGTAGAAACGATAAAGGAAAAAAGAAGGGAAATCTCTCACTGGTTAACATCAACCAGTCAAATATGGGAAGCTGAAGCCTTTTTAAAGTTTTTCAACAAGTTTTGGCCAAGCCTGATTTGTGCAGGGGCGTACTACTGCACTACTTTTTATGTCGACGGGAACCATTTTGTATGCTCAAACTTTTCTCTCCATCAGTGCACAGAAGAAGGGCCTCCGTGGACGAGGCCCTTGCAGGATTTCAGTTTTTTTTTTTTTAATACAAAATGAGGTAATCGATAAACGACAAAAATTTATTAAAGCGGATCGTTGAGGAGGGAAAAGATTTACGGAATATTCGGACCCTCTTCCCCCTCCTTGAATGGGGAGAAAGGTTAAAGAGTTCGAAAACGCTTGTTTTCATTAGAAGACCGTCTTTGCATTGTTCCTGCTATTGTGTTGTATTATGTTCACATAGAACGGTCGTGGCTTAGCAATTTTTGAGCAGTTGCAATTTTGGGTGTATCATCGCGTTCACGGAGCTTTTAGTGCAGTGATTGTGGCAGACATCCAAAATGCGTATTTAGCTGGACACAGTGGTTTACTCGGTTTGGTGCACACAAAGTTTTTGTGAATTGTGGCTTTTGCTGCGAATGAACATTTTGGGCGATGTCTGGAGGGGTAGATTCTTCCTCCTCACGAAAGCCTCTAGATCCATAGATTTTTGTTCGGAATGTTGTAAGTTTCTTTTTCCCTTCCATCGGCGCAAAGAACTACATCTGTCATCTCAAAAAAAAAAAAAAAAGAAAAAAGTTTGGAATTATTTTGTCACGTAATATCTATATGGCCGCACAATTCGCTAGGTGTAGCGTGCAGTGAGGTTGGCGCAATCAGCATAAAGAGCGAATTCTTTGAAGCATATATAGGCCTAGCTTTATTATTTCAAGCTTGGCTATGCAAGCTGCATTGCGTGTTTGATTTGTAGCCCTGTGCAATTTGTTTTGCATTTGCACGCAAAAATTCTTTGTGGCCAAAATGCTATCGAGAAAAGTGAAGTGGAGCTTTTGTTCCGTAAAGTCACCGCAAACGCCAGACGGTTACAAGAGGCCTCTTTCTATCAAGAGATCCTTTTTGCCTGATTTATTCCACTGCACTTTGTCGTGTTCACGTAAAACTACAATGTATTAGCAATTTGAAAAGCTGCGGTCTTGTTGCATCTCTCAGTTGGAATGCAACTTGTTCAATACAGCAGTTGCCGCTGAAGTTGAAAAGATATGTCTGCTCCAAACATGTTGACATTCACAGCTGCGGGATCCCTAAAAACTGTTTCGTGATGAAGGGGAATCGCTTCAAAGAGAATGCGTGGATTGACTATGGTTCACAACACAAAGGTTCATAAGATCCTGGCAGAACTCGACCTCGCAAAGTTGTTTTCCCCTCCCAACACTTGCGGATGAATTTTCGTCTTTTTTTTTTTTTGCTTCAGGAAGCCGTTGAGGATAAGAAATGTATTTCATTCTTCTGATTGTAGAGACTATTTTAGACTATAACTATTTCATTTCATTATCGTAGACTATAAGGTCCGTAAATGGCGTCAGCAAGATAGCCTAGATTACTGTCTTCAGGCGAGCATGGTGAAATTTATTAGACGTGGTCTTGTTATACGTCTCACCTTAAAGACCTTTTGTGAACTGGACGCGCATAAGTTATTACACGTAATTCTCATCTGTCTTTCTACATTCCTAAGGATGGCTTGTTACTCCAACGCAACAACTATGTCATTCTCTTATCTCGTTTCAGCTCAACGTTCCCAATCCTCCTTCATTGCCAAAAAACTGTTTCAAACTATCCTCATCGAATTCTCTGTGCTCTAATAAATATTCGCTAAGTAAAGAAAAACCTCAACGATCTCACAATTTTTGTTCGTTAAGCTAAAACTGGTTTGTATTACAGAGTTTTGCATTACTGAGTTATGAATCAACTCAGATAATTTTCTTCATGACGAACTCTTTCTGAGTAATTCTTCGACCGTTTATCGTTCCAATTGCTTGCCCTCAAGTCACTGCGGTAGAGTACCAATGCTAGTCAGTAATGAGGCTCATTCATCTCTCGTGACCTTAAAGCCCTCTCAAGTTGTGATTGTTTCTTTATTGTTGATGATCAAAACATCCAGCTTATGTGTAAATACCACTCTCTTCATGACTTTATATGGGATAACGAATTACTTGTTGATTATCTCGATTTAATCATTTCTCTGAACGACGAAACAACGGCAGTGGAGGGTTCTAATTATTCAGCCATTGGAATAACTTTTCATTCAATTGTGTTGGTAATCACGAACACTTTATAGAGTCGACTATCAAAAAAAAAGAAAAAAATTATGTAAGCATATCAGGATTGCTGCTAATAGTAATATCGTCGTAGATCTACTATTGAGTTCTAGATCTGAACAGCTGACGAGTTATCGTGTCGATGATCCTTTTTGGTAAAAGCTGAAGAAAAATGATCATTATAATCATATCGTAATTTAGAGACCCCTAAAAAGACAAGTGAGGTTCTTGGTTTAATAGACTATCCTCGTAGGTCTAATGGTTTATCTTTGTGAGGTTGTAGGCCTGGTGCAGTATCCTTGCGAACATGTTGACCTAGTGAACTGTCTTTGCGAAGTTGTTGGCCTGTTAGCCGAACTGCGTATTATTTGGGGGAGGGGGTGGGGGGAGGGTGGTGAAATTTCCCTCAGCGGAACTAAAATGAATTTTTTTGCGCTTTATTACCGTTTAAGGTTTTCAAGAAAACATTTGCGACTGAGTGCTTAGTCTCATCCTTTCAACTGGTCTCATCCTTCTTGTAAACTAATAATCTGCAGGAAGTGCAGTTCACTGCAAAACCGGACAAAACGAAGTTTTCTGATCGAGAACATTGCAGAATTGTTCTTGACAAACTATAGAACCTATTTCTACGATAATTTCCTAACAGCAATGCAAGGCTGATAATTATTTCATATCTCATATATTGCTGCTATTTGTCTTCCCCCCTCCCTCCCCCCCTCCCCCCGCTCCACCTGTTGTCTTTTTAATTCTAAGACAATGTGACAATGTGTGAACACATGTATATGCGTTGTTACCGCTAATGAATTAGTCATTCACCTTAGTGCGTCCACTTCAGGACACTCGAACATTAAACTGGGAGGCCTTTGTGAATTTCTTTCCACGGATTATCCACGGCATAGTGCATTAGTGCAACCTCGTATCTGTGCGTGATTTAATTTTTGTTGATGGTTATTTCATCTTAATATGCTCAAATTTTGAAAATCACATAAAAAGAATAATTAAATAGTGATGTGAAGCACCAATTCTAGGTGACAATGAAGGTGAAATGCAAGCAGCGATGAATACTTCCAAGTGTGATAAGTAAGCCTATTTATTTTTATTTTCTATATATATATAGTCCTGCTAGCTTGTCTGAACGTTTTTCTAAGTAAATCATTGTAGATTTATTTCTGAAGACTCATAATGATATTCGTTGACAGAAAGTTGTTTTGTCCCCTCGTTGTATCCTTTAGCATTGCTCTCTCACTGCCCTAAGTAACCTTGGACGGACTTGGTCTAACTAAAAATAAAAGAACTGATTGTGTGCTTAAAAAATAAATCGGAAAATCCCTCTACTACTGCCAATATATAAATGAAGTCCAATATTTCTCAAATCTCCTCCCTCCCCCTCCCCTTCCCTCCGTGGACTTTCATATTAGGATCTTGCATCTGAAATGTCTCACCTTAAAATGAAACAATAAAAGATTACTTTCAGGTGGCGTAAAGGAACTACAATCACTTGTTGCTTTGCGAGTTGTGTATTGGCCTTGTTCTTATCAACTTGGGCAATCGTAAAATACATTGCTGAACCGCGTATTCGAAGTTATTATCAGCAAATGAGAACAGAGGAACAAAGTAAAGAAGGACAGCGGATATAGGGGGTTGAACCAGGCTGTATGTTTTATATTTTTATAATCTACAATTTAAAACATTCTCTTCTTTCTTTCCGCATGTATCAGTCAACAGACGTCTGAGGAAGCGTACGGAAAGGCGCTCGCTTGGAGAGAAGCCACCCACGATGGTGAATGCAATCATAACTCCACAGAGGCGCTGGAACTTTTCATACTCAAAGAGGTCTCCGTGGAAGAGAATTTGCACTATCAAAATCCCTTGCAGGAAGGAGGAGGGGTATTGGGAGCTCGAGCTCTTGCGAAGCCTGTCGCAAGAGATGAAGGTTTAAAAAACGCTTACTTTTATCAGGAGACCGTATTCACATTGTTTATGTTATTCAGCCGTGATGGATCAGTAATTTTCCAGAAGTAGCTAGCAGTTTTGACGCATCACTGCGTTTGAATGGAGCTGGTGTGATACAGTAGCTACAGCTGACATCCAAAAGGCATGTTTGTTCAGGGTAACATAACGTGCTTGATTCGGCGCACAAAGGAAAGGTCAAGAGCTTCTCGTAGGTTGTGGCTTTTGCTGCAAATGAACATCTGAGAGATGCCTGCGCAGTAAATTCTATTCAGGAAAGCCCCTCTAGATACGTGGAGTTTTGTCGGGGAAGTTAAAAGTCCTTTTTTTTCCATGCATCAGCGCAGAGGCTCGAGTTAGTCATCTGAACATAAGTAATTTAAAAGGCCACCAGATCTTGAATACAGTCGAGAGGCGTTGTTTGCAAAAATTTTCAAATGTTTAGCGCACTGCCTTATGCCTATGTGACTGTGCAGTTCATTTGGTACAGCGTATAGGAAGTTTCAAAAGCAGTGATGTGAGCATTTGCGAGGTTTATTTTATCCATAATTTTTGATTAGATGAGTTTGTGTTTAAAGATTCCTGTGAAAGGCATGTCGGAAATGCGGCATTTCCAGCTCTACTGCAATATTATTTATAAGAAAAATGTCATAAAAATGAGGCTTCATTTCAGCGCTAAGTGTAGCAAATGGTTAAAGAAGGACAGCTTAACGAAGGTGACCGCACTACTAGTGCTAATGCTAGTGAGACTTGTAGCGATCCGAAAAACGTTGAACCTATCAGAGAGTAGCCGACATTCATGCAGAACATAACGGTGTCATTATCGAGCAAGTTCACAACTCCGATATGACCAGACAACGAAACAGACCGACATGTCCCACAACGACCCGTTGCTCTTTGCTTGCTTACCAATGCATCATATGTTCAGCAATTGATCGTTGTTTTGCAAGTGTTATATCTTTTCATGTTGTCTTATAAAATATCCTTGCATTGTTGGATATTTGGATTGACAAAACGAACTATAACAGGCAGCATCATATCTCTTTACGTGTGTATGTGTAACTTTCTATTGCTTTGATGTTTCTAATTCAACGTCAACTCGGGCTAAGGTATAAAATTTTATGAGGATTATCTATACTATAGAACGAACTCTCATCTTTCACGTTGACCTTCATGGCATAGAATTTGGAAACAATTCAATGTTATGTTGTTTCACTTCTTCCTGTGAATCGTTTTGTTTTGTTCTTTTTTATCTACCGTTATTGTGTGGTGAATATTTATTTCGAAATCCTTGTGGTTATATGAACTGAAGATAGAGATCCGAGTGTATTGTATTCGAGGCTGCAAATTGAACGGTGAATAATTCCGTGCGTAGATAAGTTTATGCTTTTCAACGAAGACCTTTTCACTAGGTGATGGCAGTTACAAGTTGCAGCATTATGTTGGTTTGAGGTCTGAGTTTTAGGAGAAAATGGAGTAGAAAAAGGGGTAAGAAGGAAAAGGAAAATATTGACCAGAAAAATTCCTTCCGAAGATAGCTGCCAACTCATCATTCGTGGGTTAAGGTCGTAACCAAATCCGGGTACTATCGGAGGTATACTTTTGACTGTCTCTCGTGTGCAGAAGGAAATTAACCATTCCTGATTTAGGCTAGAGCAAACAAAAATGGGCGCTTCTAAACGAAATTTAAAGGATTCTAGGTTTCGTAAGTGAAACATGAATGGCGTTCAATTCTTTTGATGAAGTACTTACTAATCGTCGGTGAATGCATCTTTCATGTCGCTCAAAATGAGTGAACATAGACGAGATCCGGAAAAAAGACAATGAAAGCCGGAAAATTCCTTTAAGCCAGATTCATTTGTTCATTTTCCGAGTATGTGATGTTTACAGTGCATTTTTGGCATTTCATACCCTTTTTTACTCCTATATTATTTCTATTTTATAATAAATATATTTTTGGACGTTTCATCGGCTAATAATGAAAACGCCTGCATATGTGAGAATGAAAAATTTAGGGTTTTGGAATGCGTTGTTGGCTAATCGATGAATATTTTTTGTGAAGTTAAATTGATATTTACCACCCACATCGGAACGCCAGCAACAGGAATACGTAACGTGTTTTCGCTTGAAAGCATAGGGAGAGGGAGGGGGGAATTTACCGACTTAAGTTTCTTACACGTTGATCGTTCCCTGCTGAAATATCGCTTTCCTATTAGGTTCGATTTTTTGTTGTTAAAAATCCAACCTAATCGAACTTTAATTCCAACTTTAGGCTGTTTATTTAGCATCCACTCCATTCGTTGCATTAGCACTACTGCATAGATCACATTTGAATGTTTTCTCCGCTATGTAGCAATAACCTGCAATTTTAAATCACATACCACTGGGTGTTACTGTTTTTTTTTTCAGCTCAATATGATTTGCATAAAATGCTTCATTTCTATAGTTCTCATCGTTTCAACCTTCAGTCGGAATAGAACCTGTGTTTGGTAGCTCTTGTTGGGCATTTTCACAACGAATCTGGTCGCATTTAATGATCGAAAAAATTAATCGCAATGGCATCAAGTTTACGTTGGCACCGCGTAACATCTATTGCATAAAGACACCGCGACCAACATTCAACCACGCGTCATTTGCCAAACGACGTATTTATGAGTTGCTTTGTGCAACTTCCGGCGTGATGCCAACCGTTGGCGTTGCTTTTTGTTAGGGATGTGGTAGTGGATTAAGGATTGCTGTTGTTTTTAGTGCCATTTAATATATGATTCCTGCTTAAAGCAATATTCGTCAGAGTGTTTTCGTTTTGGGAGCACTGTTTTCCGTTCAGGTTAGCGGATTGGAGTGGAATGGAGCCCACAAGAATATCGCATTTCCAGATCTGCAATAGCGTCGATTGGAAGATTTCTGGAAGTGGAGGGGGCGATGGGCTTGTGCTATCCACAAGTGTTAAAATATAGGTACGTGTGAGGGTAGATAAGTGGGGAAAACATGCGTAGTTAAGGAAACTGTGATCAAGCATACGCCCTGGAAAATCTTCATTTCATATTGCTGGGATGTGCTTACATCTCAAATTTCGTAATAATTTTCCAACTCATTATACTAGTAGACGGAATGGTTGACTCATTTTGTGACAGATTGAAGTGGAAATTTGTATTCAAAATCGAAGAGCCCGTATTCGAGGTGATGAATTTTTCGAAACGGAACTATACTAGAATCGGGTTGAATACATAATCATATGTTGGTAGGTTAAACGCGACCCCTTTTCCTGACCAGGCAACCATGCTCAACTTGCCCGAAACCAGGCTGTGTTTAATCCATCCCATTACATGCATGGTTTCTTCGCCATTGTTCATGGCGAAGAAGAGTGCAAAGAGTTCATCGCGGGTATAAGCGAAGTGCACGAAATGTGAACAACTATCAGGTTACACTCTTATATAGGGGTGAACTATATGATGACATAGGGATGCAAAAGTGCAAGCTTTTTACAATTTTCACATTTTAACACTTGGTGTCCATCTTCTTATCATTCATCGGTTGCATCGCATCACACGTTCACACATGGTTTGCTACATGTCACCTTGCCCTGATTTAATAGCGCCTCTTGTTTAGCTTCCGTGACCCACGGTTTAAGCTCGATTCATCTACCAGCCGCGACTGTGATCGGAAATAACCACACCTATCCTTGTGATTGCCGTTCGGCCGTCCAACTTTTTGTTCTAAAGTCCTCACTCTTCGGATAGGCCGCTGTTGCTGAAAAGAATGCCCACTTCACCCAACATTTTATAAAATTTGTAACCCCACGATATATTACGGTATATTTATGGTGGTTCTTTTAAGATCTCAGCTAGCAGTGTAAGACAACTGCAGAGGTGACCACCTCAGTAGGTTGTTGTTATCTGAAATACCATACACCATGTGAGAACCTCTTTCTCTATCCCTCTTCCTTTCCCTTAAATTTCCACTCACCTAGCGTGATCTGCAAGACAAATGCGTTCACCTATCTGCACCTTTCTTGAAGGCTATGATATGAGGAAATTGCACTTGTATATGTATGAAGGTATTCTTGAAGGCTGTATATCGTTCATATATTCACGATGTATTATATTTTATTAATTGTTTGTTTTATGACAGCAGAATCGAAGTGTCTTCGTCATTGGCACATTCGTGTGTTCGAGACGATGGAAACTACTTTTGGCAAAATCAGCTTCAAAAGCCGTTAGCACCTTTAATCCACCTTCATTTTACTCTTGGTTGTTTGCAGTGACGGGCACATTTGGATTGATGCTCATCGAAATGTTCTTTCGAATAGTTAATAAAAATTCGACTGGTTTTACCCACGAAAGGTTCAATTTTGTCTCGCAAAAGTGTGATCACATTTGCATATTCATTAGACTTCGAAGTTGCCCATCGCTAGCTTTTAATCTGTGTCGTTTGCTATCGTAGTTATTTTCTGACAGAACACATTTTATGGTTTGAATTGTTTGCAGCTTACTTTGGAGTACACCTAAGCAATTTTCAATCTCTTCCTGCTAGAAAAGGGACCGACCTGCCATTACTTAGAACCTTACGTCCGACAACTGATTTCATAAAACTAGCTTTAGATTTAAACTTAAGTTTAAAAGGAGAGGCCTCTATGCATACTTTTATGACGAGTCCTTTCGCCACACTTGAGTATTTATTCGCTTCTTGCTCATGAACATCCTACTACTAAGCCGCCAACCTTCCCGAGGAAGAAAAGAAATTGAGAACAAACTCGGTCCTGGTCTTGGTCGCGACTGGAAGTGAAACAGTGTTTAACCTCTTTGCCATCTGAGGATGGATTAAACCCAGTCGCGGTCGAGAGATTGCCTTTCATTTCTCAGCTGCAGGGCTTCCTAAGATCTGATTTAAAGTTCATATATCTTTTTAGTTTACATCCCTGTTGGTGGTATATTTCTGAATTGATAGTCTGGGATGACGCAAAAATCCGGCTCCATTGCAACACTAAAATTTCAGTGGCGCCGTTCGTTCAGTCTAACAGATCGTTGGCCTCGATGACTCAACAACTTCGAATCGATATGGCTGTTCGTGATAGAAGAATTCAAGAACTCGAAATGGAGAACGACCTTCTAAGACAACGGATCGCCGATATGGAGAGGGCCGATGATGAAATGAGAATCGAGATGATAGCCAGGCGGCGCGTCGAGGTGAATACTTCATTGCAAACCGAAGTGTTGCATTTTAGTTATCTAAAGGGAGTGCAGCTCGAGAGCATAAGTATACTGCACAGAACAGAAAGGTGTTTTACACCTGCCGGAAGGAGGTTGTGTACTCAAGAAAAGGAGGGCGGAAAGGAAGGGGCACTCAGCGAGAAGATGGCATATACGTGACGGAGGCATGTACAGGTCCTTCACTTGTTAAGCAGTATATACAATCATGAGAGGGAAGGTGCATAATCAGTACTTTCAAGTGTGCGAACTTCATTGTGTAGGAAGCGGGTAATATGCTGGTGCAGGCAACTGACTTTAAAAAATACACGTACAACGACAATTTTTTATTTGGTAACATTTTCTTTGCTCTATTAAGGACATAATCTGCTGCAGAGGATGCTTTTTTATGGCACTTCTAGCAGGTAAAATGTAGAAACACAACAGAATAGTTTTGTTTGAATGTTGAGTTCAAATTTCTTCAAACAAATGTCAATTTTCAGAAGAAAGTGAAACTGATCAAAACGGCAGCATTGAAATCCATCGCTAGCCTTGAACGATTCGTTAAAGTAGTTGATGAAAGGTATGCTATTTGCTGATTATGTGGCTTTGTTCAGTAATGCTTCTTGTGTGTTGTAATATTCAAAAATTTGCATGCAAAGGATGCTCAATTTTATATAAAGACGAAAGCAGTTGGTGATATTTTGAGATATGTTTGTTTGTTCAAAAACGACATCGAATAGAGGGCACATCTGTACTAAGAGAATTTTTTCCATGTGAGCGTTGCTAGGAAATATGGTGCAGCGATTATGGAGTCCTTCTGGTTAATCACTGATCACTAAGAATCGGATCATGCAGGTTTAACCGCAGCTCATAAAGTCATGTCAAAACTTGTTGCCAGATTTGATGAAGCGGTTGTATGCGTCAATTTTTCCGTTCTGTTTGATTTCAAATGGTCAATAATTGGTCAGCCAAGCAGCTAACATCATACGATCGAAAAAAGAGTATTCTTTTCACTAAAAGCATTTTAGCGTAGATGGAGTGAATGCTTTATTATCGTCGGGATTGTTCGATAAAGCTCACTCGCCAATCGTGAAAGCTTCTCAACTTGAAACAGGTGAGATTTAATATTATGCAAAAATATTCACCGTCTTGCTTCTTCTCAGATTAGGTAGTTTTATGATATACGCATTTTGAATCTTTCAGATTTGCGTATTCATTGCACAATTTGGATGCGAATATTTTTGCATCGATGTGATCTATTCTCGTAACAAAATTGAGCTGTTAAAATTATAGTAACGAACTTTGCTTGAGGCAGCTGCTGATTTCCATAACTTACTTTCCATCTCTTTGTGTCTATGAGTATGTCGTTAGTGAGCTTGAGAGAGCAGTTTTTCGTGTATTACGTGAATTTGAATACAGCCTGCTTCCTCTCCCCAATGCCTCTACCGTCTTCAGCGTATGGCAAGTTTTTGCGCGAAGAAGTGATGTTGCAAGTTTTTCAGCAGCCTGGTCATCGGTCTTTCAATAAAGATTTTTCACCAGGTCTTCCAAAGTAAGGAGGGTCGTCGACGAATGGTTTCACTACTGTTATAAATGAAATCAGCGTGGCATGCACGCATGCGTTAACTTGAATTCATTGAGCCTGAGCGAACTGAATCTGCATATCAAGCGTTGCTATTCTGTCATGTTTTGAACTTTCTGAGCTTTTTTTGTGGCGATATATGTGGCCGTTTTCTTGCTTCACATTGTTTATATCTGTAAAATTTCAGCATCTTATCCTCCTGTTCATACGTTCTCATCTTGCCCTATTTTCCCAGAAAGATATATGTGGCCGAAACTGATAGTAATATTGTCGCGGAAGTTAAATTTATAGCAAATAATGGTTGGTAAGACTTTTACAGCCAGCGACGGGACGGGGATACCAAGGGTGTAAAATCTCAACGAGATGTTCGTTTTCTTCTTGCTGGAATTTTGGTGGGAATGTGGCGGGCGGAGTGGGGGAAGGTGAAGGACATCGTCCTCCATGTATGCAGTTTAATTTAAGGAGGAGGATGGGGATCCTTTCCATTCTTAACGTCTTCCACTGTCCTTTCGAATTGGGTTAACTTGGTTTTTTTGATCCGTTGGGGACATCCTTGACTTCTTTTGCGGGCCACTAACGTACGATAATTCCTCCGCAAATTTCTGATAATAAGGTGGGCACTATGATTTTGTTTACGAGCCGATAGAAATAAAATCTGAATGTTGGACCCTAACGATGGATTGAATATTTCTTTCCCAACTCTGTATTCGTGTTGCTGGTGAGTAATAAGAGGGAGAGCAATGCATGAATCATTCGGTGAGGATAACCGAAATACAGCCGAATGGCCAGAGGAAAACACTTGACTGCGCTTGGTAGCACGTCATTGCTATAACTAATGGTCTGTAAATATTGCAGTTCCGGAGTCTCCACCTTATTCACCGCCGAAAGTGCCATCAGATGTTGGCGATCCTTTGGTTTGGTTTAATAATGTTTGAAGTTTTCATTTACTTTAAAATGCGACAAATTGGAAATCACCAATATACAGATTGAGTTCAAATGTTCTTTCCAATCTCAATTGTTTTATAAAACATTTCAACGTTGCTTCCTGGTTTCTCAATAACATAGTGAGAATTAAATCTGTTATGTGCAACTAAAGTTTTTTTTGTGTTTTCGGATGAAAATTCGATTGATCGTTATTCCAGTTTTGCTTCTTTTAAATGTCATCAAGTAACGTATCATGAATTTTATCCATTTAGCAGGATAGTGTTGAGATCAGCAAGAAAAGATCATTGGAAGCACCCACTGTTAAAGGCTTCAGGGAGAAGTCAAGGAAAGTGTTGGCTGTTATGGAAGAGGTTCGTTTTTATCCTATCATTCCACTATTTAGTAGTCGTTTATTCGATGGCTTATCCTTTGTATTCGATTGTTTACTTCTCTTATTACTACGCTAGAGATAGCACTAAGTTTTGTCTAAATTATCTCATAATTTGATGTCGTTGTATGTGGTATACTTTTCCACTTTTCGCCTTGATATTTTCTCTTCACCTGAGTAAACCACTAAAATTTTGCGTATGAAATGCAATGAAACGCTTGCTTACTTGATTTGCGTTGTAGTGTACATGTTGTTTACTCTATGTTACCGTCATTTAAAAATATTGAAGGCTATTTTAAGAAGTTTTTTTGTTTCAGCGGCAACGTGAGTTTACCGAGCAGCATGGTAAAGGTATAAATTTCTTCCTTTCTGCTTGCCTGTCATCTCTCTCTGTCTTGTTTAACTGGATTTGAAATAGAATAGAACATCCTCAAACTGCATCGGCACAAATAATTAATTTGTTGAATTTATTACACTATTATCTTCGGCACTGGGGTAGTATCGTAATAAAACTAACATGAGGGGAAGGAGTTCGCGCAGTTGCCGTGAGAGCTGTTGCCGCACACTTCCGCCATTGGCTAAACAAATGGATATTTCCACTTTAGCATGGTTACTTTATGGAGGTGTGCTGTGGATTGAAAGTTTTTCATCCGAATTTTCAAGATTGAAAGTTTCCTTTTCTTACTCATGGGTTATGTTGTCAAGAGTCATCAGGGTTGACTGCATTTTTTAGTTTAGCGCTAAAGTTTCTTCAAAACTGTCGTTAAGTAGTGTGACGAAAACTTTCTCAGCTGGTAATTGAGCGTTGTTGTTGCACCATTGAAGCGCCATTGTGCTTTGTTTCCGAAAATCTTGTAGTATAACTCAATGCTTAATGCGTAAATGATTTTCTCGTATCCTTTTGGCTTACCAATGTATTGCTTTGATTGTTAGCTATAATTGAAGCGTTTACATCGTATTTTAGTTGACAAGTGTCCGCCGAGGATACGAATGTCCCCGTCTGGCCATCCGTATGTCGCAGATCGTTTGAAGCGCAAATCACCTATTGTTGGAGAAATATTTGAACTGAAACAACACAACAGCATATTGCTATTGGGCGACATTTCCACATCGTAATGTTTTATAATATTTTTCATTAATTGAGCTCGGAATGCAATGACTTGAAAGGCATCTGATTTTCCTGAAATTTCTGACGTACTTTGAAATCACATTTAATCTCCGTTGCATACTTTTGGTTTGTATATTTCTTTTTTCTGCATTTTTTATAATCTAATTGCTTCGTAAATTCATTTTTAAAGGTGCATATTTAGATTGCCTGCAGCAGCGCTGGATCGTGAAGAAGAAAAAGAGGTTGACAACGATAGAGCCAAGCAGAAGTACGATGTTTCAAGTGGGCAAATTGCTGAGAATATGCCTAATAAAAGACCATCAAGGGCTGCAACATTGAAGGTACAATCGTACAGGGAACCCAATCGTAAGAGTAAAGTAAGACGTGAGAGCTGAACCTACTTTGCAATGAACTATTTAGCGCTTGCGCATCTAGGAAAATGCCTTAAGTAGGTTGTAATCAGTTTAATAACATTGGGATGCATGTGTTGATTGGCCAAGAGGGGGGCATTGAGGTTTCATTGACCATTGACGCTTCAACAACTTCAGTTGAGTTGCGTTTATGGTAATGGCGATCAGACGAAAGTCAGAAATTGAGCTTTTAAAGTTTCTGCTGTAGAATTTATCTTGCAGAACGTATCCGGTCTCTCAGTAACGTTTACCACATGCGGCTCGCATAAGTTCAATCATATGATAGGAAGATTAAGGTTTTTATTTGTTTCGTTAAAGAGGAATTATAGGAGAGGAATGGGGGAAGGGGAATTCTTATGTTGGTTTGCAGTTTGTTTTAGCTTTAAACAGCTTATTTGAGAAGTGATAAGTTGTTATTCGTTGTGTGAAGATCGCATTCATTTGTTGTGACTTGTCTACGATATTTAAAATTGTTGCTCCATTTAGGCGTCGTTTGTAAAATGTTTCGTATATTTTCCCAACGTTTCCACTAAGCGAAATTGATAGTCGCATTTATGAAGGCGAAATGGAAAGGCGATCACCAGTGTTTTTTGTTTCTCTATATATATTTTTTGGTTTTCTGTTTATTATGATACTGCTTTCGAATTTCTAAAGAAATAGCGGACCGTTCGAATTTGAGAGGCAAAGCATTTTTGTAAAATATCTTGGTTCTTATCTGCGAGTAGCATGAAGGAATGCCCTATTGAAGCCGAAGAAAAGATGTTACTATTCTGACCAAATGAAGGCCTCCATCTAGCAAATTTAACCATAACATTCACTTTGGCATTTTGTGTTACATGTAGTCGCATTGTTTATGGGGTTTTTTTTGCGTATATTCCTAAGGTTGTATCGCTTCGCAATTATTCAGAATCGATTCATTGAAAGAACGCATTCAGCACACGATCTGTTTATATGCATATTGGTGAAAATGGTGGAGAGGGAAAATTTTTTAGAGGATATTATATGAATTTGGCATATATGAGTGGGAATAGGCAGTGAGAGTTTATGATTTTGGGTGAAGTTGCTGATTCTGCGCTCGAGCAGTTGAGTTTAAATGGCTGTTTTGTATGTGGGCCATCCTTGTGTATCGAAACCTCATTTATGTATTCTTTCAAAAATTTTGCTACATTCATCGAATTTGTGCCTTTTACATAGCGCTTCATTTGAACAATAACCGGCCTTTGTGGTGACAATGTCTGTTGTGTAGATTAATTGTGATCTTATAATTGGATTTATTAGAGATGAAGACGATTTTTTTTCCCTCATAATATATCGCAGAAAACTGCGGAGAAAATGTTGCTCGACAGGAGTGAGTGAGGGAATCGATCCGCCTGAACAGCCGTAGCTTCAAGAAATTTTTTAGATGACAACGGCTGGGTTATTTATATTGAAAGCCACATTACATTTCCCAGTGTTGTGTGAGGGTGGCAAATTAAGTCTACCAATTGTGCTGCATCTAGAATTTCTAAGCATTTTGGTACATAAATAGTAAGTAGTTCTATGTAAGCTGAGTAATTTTTAGACATTTTTGTGGTTTATCGTGCAAAGTAATCTGTATTTCATACCTTTATGATGTATTTTTTATGCTTTGTGTTTTTGATGTTTTGTTTTGTTGCGTTTGTTTATAAGTTTGAATGCTTCAACAAACTGGCTTCATGCAAAGTGCATGTTGATCCGCTATGCATTTTCGTTTTTTGTTTTTTGTTTTTTTTTTTTTCAAGAGTTTGGTGGGAGGGTAGGAACTACCGTTCATTTGAGATACTAAGATAATTGCTGCACAGATGCTGGCGAACTTGTGAACATTTCATCCATTCTGGCGGAAGCAGATGGAAAGGAAAATAGCACCAACTAATACAAAGGTTGTTCGTTTTAGCCACTGGGAGCAACACTCACATTCATATATGTTTCCTTAATATCAACTCCATGATACGTTGGTCCACCATATTCCTGTTCTGGCGGTATGGAGTCGTTGTTGGATGTCAAACGCTAGTAACCATGTTAATTTTGTGCAGTTTCACTGAATGATCAATAAACCCTTCTTGATCTTCCTAAGGCCTTGTTGTATTCTACCGTCTAATTCTCGTACCTCGTTTGCGCGGAATGAGTTTTTTTATACTTGCTGAGCATCACTCGCATATATTTTAGTTTATCTTTCTTATTGAACGGTCAGAACCACGATCTGCAATAGAAGTTTTTGCATTGCATAATCCAATGCATTGCTAGTAGTGAATTTGCTGATAGCTTTTGCGAAATTACTTTCTCGTCAACGTTACCATAGGCTATAGTCGTATTAAGGTGTTTAAGTGTCAATGACCCAATGAGAACTCAATGAATTATAGCAAAGTCATGGAGGATGGTTGTTTTGTGGTGTAAAGCACACCCTCCCCTTCCCTCCCCTCCCCCTTTCCCCAAGTTTCATTGAAATATGTCAATGTCAACGCAATTCAACTTTGGAAATGCACATTGCGAATATAAGGGATAAAGCAAATCGGCGATTTTCAAAGCACTCTCATATCTGTTCGGCCATGGTGAATGGGTTAAACTTTTCGTGCCAAAGTGTTTGAGCCAGCGTTTCCGCAATCAAACTGTTGTCACTTAATAGTTGTTAACTGGAGCTTGTTTGGCTGAACCCTTCGTCGCCATACTGCTGGTCTCAAATAGGAACGAATAAAATCAACTTTGGCTGTCTAAAGTTTGATTTCAATTGAATCTGACTCCAAGAGTAGGATCAGGTCTGTTCGATTCGGTAATCGCTTTTATCCATGTCAGATCATTCTTCTGAATGGGGGTTTTTTCGCTGAATTTTTAGGTGCTCCTATCCCACGGAACTGTTCCTTGGAGCGTGATGTGTCTTCGAGCAAGCAAATAGACGCTATTTGCACTCGTGAAATTACTGTAACCCTTTGTGTTACTCTTGTAATTCCGCTTTAAAATGAAGGCCTGACAGAAGTTGTAGAGGAACATCCATTTCTATATAAAAGTAAACCCCAGAAACGAGTGATCGGTTACAAACCATCGACGTTTGCTTCTGTGCAACTATTTCGAGGCACATCTTACTGTCATTGGTCCCATGCCAATGATTTTGGGATTACTGTGGTATCGTTACCATGGTAGTCGCACAGCCTATCCTAGTGTGGCGTTCTGTGCATTTCATTTGCTGCTTGAGGTTGTCTTCTATGCATGCGGTGATTCCTCAGGTTTGCTCATGCGAGAAGCATATTGTCCGTTTCTCACTTCTTTTCAATATTGTCTTCTGCTTTTATTCTTTCGGCATATTTACCGACACACCGATAAATTTGTCGAAGTTAATAAATGAATCAGCAAATTTTTATTAAAATTCATATAATTGCATTATACGGGGAACGTAATTATTATGTTGTATCTCAAGCAGAAAATACGGTTTGTTTAGTGAGGGAAGTTACGAGGATCCCATTCTGAACTTCGCTTTCTTCTTACTCGAATTGGAATGTTCAGCGATTCAACGCTTTCTTTTTCACAACGATGGTATACGGACGTTGATTGATCCATCGTGATTCTCACAGGATAATTCCAAAATCGCGTACATTAGATTAACGTTTTAAGGCAACTGAAATCAAGGGGAATGTGAGAAATGATCTCGCTGGCTTATGCTGAAATATGCTAGTTGGTAAATAATAATAAGCGAAGTATTGATCAATAATCAACTGCTGATTAATTCGGAAAAAAAATTCCTCCTGCATAGATGTCTTTGAAACAACTAATCTTCTATTGGATTACTAAGATAGCATTTCAAGCATTAATGTGGATTTACTGAAAATAATCTTTCCGACGTATTATTTCCTTTTGTAGTATACTAATACAATGCTTATCGCACAAAGTGGTGGACTTTTATGAATAGGTTTTGGCGTTGGAATTCATTCTTCACTGATCTCTTAAAGGGCTTGATGAGAGTAAGCATTGAAAAGTGATCTAATACTTATACTCCATAACTTCGGTTTAACTGTCATATTATGCTTTATGCTCGTTAGTGCAAATTTTTCTCATTTAATGGCTTGACTCAAAATAGCTGGGGCCGAACGCATTTGCACAGAGAAGAGCTTGAGCTAGAAGGATTCATTTAGTACTTGAACAGAGAAAAATAGCCTGAAGTAAAGATGAAAATGTGATATTTGCATGAAACGGCACACAGTCCATATGCAACTTGAGCTATATGCGGCACATCTATATGATTGCATGCTGAGAAATTTGAGTACGATGTTCGCGAGAACGGCAATCGTGAAGACGTCAAAGAGCACCGTTTCGCTGCGTCAGCTTAGCAAATACCATTCGCTCTTTCGCCCTCGAACCGATAATTTCAACATTTCGGTTTGTTTTCACAGGTGTGTTGGCATCTACCTATCACCTATTGCAATAGCAACGATTGCAGCGAAATTTTCACTAAATGTTTTCGAACATCTGCTCATAGCTTTTGGAATACGTCTTCCGGTGCAAATCTGGCACACGTTGTAGTTTTAACAAATAGATTATATGCCACAGCGGCTGATGCTTCAGAGGCAAATATGTTCAGGATGCTTATGACAGAACTGAAGCTTATTGCTGTTTGGATTATCCAAGCACATGTAGTCTCAGTTTCTATCCACAGGGCACAAAAACGTCGGCTGGCACTCTGAGGAATAGGAGTCTTCATGTGAACTCGAGCGATTCCAAAGCAAAAGTATCTTATAAGCGGTAAGAAATGTAATTCCCATATGCGTTCGTTGCTAAGTCAGTGCTGAACACAGCACGAGGCTTCCCAAGAATTCTTATTTTCGCTTTACGTTACTGAGCAACAGAAGAAAGAAGCTGATCTCCCAGTGCACTATGGGAAACAAGAGTGAATAAAATTTGACACCAATTGCTAATCTGAAAAATCAGCATCCTAGAAAGTTGGATTTTGATTGTACTTAAGAAGATCCCACTAGAAATCGAAAAGATGAGAATTGCAATTAGATCGAAATTCTAGCAATTGCCATTTTCGTTGTTTATAACGTTTCTAAGAGGGCGATACTGCATGAACATCGATGCAACTCATTCACGTTATAATGATTGTAGTGTCTGAGTGCATAAGATTTAGCTCTTATGCAAGACCTCTTAAATGTTACATTTTGGCAAATCGCATAAAACAATATCACTACACATAACTCTTGAAATCAAAATATGGCTTCGATGACTTCGCCACTTTTGTGACGCAGAATAGTGCTATTTAGTGCAATTGTCATATCTGTTGATTAGGATAACACGTAGGTGGGAAAGGCTCTCTCACTATGTTATCTCATATCTAAAAAATTAAAACCTCAACGAAAGTGAAGTGTAATACCTCATTATCGGTGAATAATTTTGAAGCATATCTATAAAAATCGCTATTTTTTGTCATCATGGTGGTTGGATGCTTCTTGCCACATTAGTTGTCAACGTTTCATTTAGATATTTGATCAAGCTCCAAAAGTAAACGAAATAGAATAGAACAAATAGAAATTGGGAAAATTTATATTCCATAAAGTTTGTTTTTCATATACCATCATATTTTTCAATAGAACAATCTCGCAATGGTTTGCTATTTAAACGCTGTATTTCTGGTGTTCAATAAAGCAGTTCCTCTGCAACATCAGTAGACGTGGTACACTTCTATAGCTCTCGTGCTTGATACTATCTTCTTTGTATTCATCGTCCAAATTTTTTGAACTATAGACGGAACATCTAGCAACGTTAGATTTGTACATTCCCCGCTTATGTATGCTTGTCAGCCAGAGTTATTACGGCTATGCTTATAGGACTATCGTAAAAGTGCGTGAACATGAGATTCGTTCCTAGACCAAAGTGACACCATTTCTATCGTGAAAATTTTCTTGATCAATCAAAAATCTTCCAGCGAGTGGGAAGGTGGATAGTAGAAGCAGAACTTGTCAATTGCAGCTTGTTTTTGAGATCACATAGAAGCAACATTCTAAACACGACGGTTCCATTAGGAGCTAAATACTCACCCGCCCACTTCCTCCACCTTCAACCTTAGCTTCGATGGCGAATGATCAGCATCGCTCTCGCAACACATAGCGATTGGATCGAACCAAAATCAAGATCTGGCTTCCCCACCACGGACCAAACAGTCTCTTTCATACCTGTCTTTCATCTCCTCACTTATATTGCTTGCAATGGGAGTGCCCTATATTACTTGCCTCGCATTCAGAACTTAGTCAAAATGACAACTCTTCGTTGAGGAGCATCAAATTAATTGCTGATACCTCAGTGACTCACAAAACCTATTTGTTATTCCTTTGCATGTACATCTCACTAATGAGTGATAATTTGCATATATAGTCGAGAAAATTCTTTTTGGTCCAAAAATGAAATATACGCCTGTAGTCGAAAAATTGTGTCCAATATTTGGTAGATGCTAAAAAATGCTCACAAGAATGGGATATACCATGTAAGTGGATGATTGTTTATTAGTGAAATTCTTTGCTGAATTTTTTACAATGATTATTTTTATTAGAAGTTTCGAAAGATATTATCGACTGGCATTATGGTGACGAAAGGAATCGTACTGTTCATGCTCGTCGTCTTGTTGGCTTCCGCCGATGCGTTTACATGTGGTTATGACGATGCCAAGCTAAATAAACCAACAGTTGGCTGCATTCTTTCTTGCAAGTTTCAGGTAACATCTTTCGAAGAAAAACTGCGAAATTTTTTAAAACTATAATTTTTCAATTTAAATCAAATTAATTAATTCAGCCAATACAATACTTTTATTTTCTTAACATACAAATCCCCATTGTGAAGAATCATCACAATAAAAAATTTCGCGGTCTATCGATGGAAGGATCGCACCTTTGTCAACACAATGATCACCAATGACTATAGAGCAGTCTAAGGAAAGACAATTCTGTTTTCTTGGAAAACGTTCCTTGTTGCACCGATTTTCCTGAACTAGAGAGTTTTCTGATGAAACATTTGATTATATCTACATCCCTGAAGCAGTTGACGAACTGCACAGAGAGGGGGAAGCCAACTTATCTACCGAAGAGAAAGAAACTTCGGTATGTAAGATTGAGCACTGGAAAAACGTCAGCGTGGAGGTGGAGGGGGGGGGGAGGGGAAGGGGGTGGGGGATGGAGGGTAGGGTGCCCGATTAAATTCGCTCCTGCCTCCCTCGGGATAGGGATAGGGGTCCGACTTGAGCCACGACTATGTGGAAATGTTTTCAACCTGGCTCCCGTCTGAGGTGAGCGGAAGACTGTCGCCCTGCTTGCAAGAGACGGGAGCGGCTTCAACCCATCCCATATAGCTATGCCTTAAACTAAGTCTCACTCTCGTTCCTCATTCAAGCGGTCTTCAATATTGAGGCAGTATTTAACTCATAATCCTGATCTGAGAAGGGGAGAGAGGCAAAAGAAGTTTAAACCTCAAAGACTACTGCAACACTTTAGCACTTGAATAGCAAACTGACAGCGTGGATTTTCACTTGTCAGGGAAAAACAATAGCAGGTAATCTCTTTTCACTTGTCAAATGTGTCGCTGAAGCAGTTGTTCTTACAAATGGAGTTATACATTGAAATACAGGGATGTGAAACCGGAGCTTGCGAATTGAGAAATTCTCAACCGATATGTGTGTGTAAGCGTTGTTGATGATGCACATCGAAGGAATAATCATCGCCATCAACAACTACCATCTGGTCGAAATGGAATTCATGGAATTTTTTCTGGAAACTTTTTTTTCGCATCAATAAACATTCATTTCTGGCAGTTCTGATTACGAAAAACTCAATCAATCATCAGACTGATTTTAAGCATAAAAGTCGTGAATCACAATGAGACTACAAATTGCCCTGTAAAGATGACTGTAAATCGATTTTAACGCAAACACTCCTTGTCTCGAATCATACCGGCAACAGCCGAATAGAGAAATTTTAAGAAAGAATTACTGATATGTGCAACCATTATTGGCAGATGGTGTCCACTTTTAAAATCCAACGACAGAAGTAGGTAATATTGAACAATGGACAGTTATTGCCACAAAATTTTAATAAATTTATCGTTCTCTTAGTGTTAAACGTTCGAGTGTTGGCGGCACGAAACCTATATTTCAATAAAGTGAAAACGGTTATTTGTGATTATTTTATTTCAATACTTATTTGGATCTTTTTTCCCGGTTTTGCTTAGAATGTGCTTGAGCTTCATTCGTGCAAAATCATATAGGGGCATTATGAGGTATCAACGTTATTTCCACATACGATATCTACGATTGTTCGCTCAGATCGATTCTCTATTCAAGTACTACTTCATTCACGCTAACACATAATAAATCTATATTTGCATAAATCAATACCACAGTGAAGTGATTGTGGAGATAACGTTGCATATGCTATAGTGGTTAGGATGTGGCATAGCAATGAAAAAACAGAAGTTTCGATGATTTGATATCATAGGATGCGGTGATCATCCTCGTCCACTGCCTAATAATGGATGTTAGTGCGACGTTTTGGGATGGGACGTTTTTCATCTATTCGGTATCGCACAACACCTACCTTTAACGTCAACGATATGAAATTAGATGAACTACTGTTTCCCACAAGGAGACCGAATTACATCTGGAACACATTCTGTCTGGATTAAATGTTATCTTGGAAATTGCAGTGACGATGGTATCGTCATATACTGACCACGGAACTATGAATAGCACCGAGATTGCTCACTTAGCGAATTGTTCCCAATGCAGCGTCCTAAAGAAACGATATAATTCGCAGAAGTTCAGCAGTACATCAAGTCACGAAACACCCACAGGCACACACACAGAGATATGTGCGCACACAGACAGACACGCCCACACACGGACACACACAAACTTACAAACGAGCAAAGACAGACACACACAATGATCGTGCCTGAAATATGATCATCGTGGTATGCGGTCACGTAACCTCCATCGCATCATTGCGCTTCATCATCACGTGACCGTTGTATGTCGCAATGTTTGCCGTGTAGCCATGCGTTTTGCAATATATATATTTTTTTTCGGATGTGCTGAATGATCAGCACATATCTAACAAGTATTATAGATACAATGAGTAAGATTTGATAGGTATTAACACAACATTTACCGGTAAGAATGAAAGCACTTCATAAAACAAATAGGCAAAAATGGCGATTCATGAAACACTCAGCTATGGGACAAAGTTAATAATGTTTGAAGAATGTGGGTGACGGATTTCAGGTTTGTGCAGAAAAGATGCATCACATATATGCTCTCTAAAAGGCTTTAGATGGGACACTGGAAAAGAGCAAGTCCTCCGATATGAGCTTCTTTTTTTTAATGCGAACATTCTGCATGCAGAAATGCGGTTATGACTACAAAGCCAACCATTTGGAACATACGAAACATCACGTCCACTTTGACGAATGTGAAATACATTTGAACGATTTATTTTAGCGACCCCACGTCACGTGTCGGGGTTTGTTTGTAAGAGTTGTCTTTATTGCACGGTTTAATTAGCCGACCTCTTTGATCGCTAAATTAACCTCTAGCACCTTGTTTAGTTAGATGAAGAAACTCACTTCATTAGAAGGTATAGCATAAGCAAAGTAGAGCACTACCTACTTAAGTAATTATACCGCGTATTTTGGCTTCTTTGACCTCTCCATGGGAAAAATGCAAGCACAGCACTGCACCAAAAATATTGCTACGACAACATCATCGCTGGAAGTGCAGCACCAAATCACACTATTTTCGCAATTTCACATCCAGCACTCACCACGATACCATTTCACTGTGGCTGGGCACCGCTAACGGAGTTCCATCGCTCCCGCAAAAATTCCCGTGGAACTTCATAACAACATTTTGTATCCGTCGTGATTACACATAAGAATATTAAGAACTTCAGCTAAGAAAATCTACCCACTACATGGGAATCTCCTTATTATAAACACTACTATGACTTCGTACTAACTACACTTGGGTCATAGCCAAGAAAGCGTAACAACCAGAATTTTTGGATCGGTGGCTTCCACCCTTTGTGCTAAGTCGGGAGCGCATTCGCCAAACTTCATATCAAGCTCTCATTGTGGCCAGGTTCTATAACTGCACCACCGCCAAGAATTTTAATGAATCTCCAGTTCTCGCACTGATCGACATCATCACTTTCTACTCACTGTGGCTATACCCTCGGAAATGTAGGCCTAGTCACCTTTGTGAACATCTCAAAGCGGAAGCTTTCAACACGATTCTCTGCTTACGCAGTCGGAATACAATCGACAGAACACGCGCAACCCCTACCAACCCTAGCACGAAGAGTGCCCGCAGAGCCACGCATATATAAATTTGGACAGCAACCAGATGCGGGTCTCACATCACAGCCATGTACCGACAAATCCGGACACTGTGTGAATGCCACATCCACAAATCCAGATATGCGAAGAACGCAGCGTAATTTTGCTTCCCGTCTATCGATTTCTGCTAACACATCCCGCCAATTCTGAAACTAGTAAAATGACGCCAGATAACAGAGACCACCCGCAGTTGTATTGCACAAGTGAAACACACATTCATTCACTGTTTTTATTTAGTTAGCCATTCCAAATATCGAACGGTCTTATTGATTGTGCAACATTGCAAAAGCACAAACAAAAAAAACTCACACAGGAAATCAATTAAACGAATAGATAAAAAAACAACTGATACAAAGCAAAACGATGCCCCATCAAACAAACTATATTCATTCATTTCCCCAAAAATGATTCACTTTGTGCGAACTTTTCCCGCTCCCATTCCCTCAAAATATATTAGCAAATTAGCTCGATCGCCCGTTTTAAAACTGACAATAGATAAGAAGAAAAAGACGCCAACATAAGCAAATATACACATGAAAAGGCAGGAGACGGACCATGAAAGCCGCCCATTCGCGCAGATATTCCTATGCGATGGACTGCACGATGACAACGGGAAAAAACCAATTCACATATGAAACAAACAAATAAACATCAAATGAAACGAGTTATTAATAAACAATAATTTTTTTCACAGATTTTAAGCGAACGTTCTATCCACAAGATTCTTCCTTCAATTCAAAAAAACAATTCGGTGATTCAATAGCCGAATGAAACTATAATTGAACGGCAAAAGAATGCAACATATATCAGCACAAAAACTGTAAATTAATATAAATCCATCCGTCCAGTTAAAAAGAAAAAAAAATAATAGTACAACGCACAATATAAACTAAACACTTCCAACGTGAACAAACAAATACATAACTAAAATACAAAAGAAAAAAAAAAACAAATTTTTGCAATCTTTGTACAACAAAGAATTCTTTCAGCGAAGATCACAAGAGAAGAGCAAAATGAGCTGTCAGACCATCAAAATAATACGTGAGGGCAATCAGCCCTCACCACGAAACACGATGACCATCCCATACCCTCCCTCCCCTCCATCATAATCCCCGCTCCTCCTCAAGAGAATTTTCCTACCTTTCGTAAATTGCCCACTTTCCCCGCATATTTCCGGAGAGGTTGAAAAGTATAAACTTAAAAGTTTCAAACTCTCAAAATATAAGACAAGAATTCGTAGTTTTTCAAGCAATTCGACATCATAATTTCAAATGAAAAAAATGTGCAATAATTCTGCTTACGCGAAATGGAGCGAGGATGGTGAATCATCCAGGAAAACGGCGGCTCCAAACATGAGTCACGAATTGACGTAAGCGTAAAAACAATGACTCAGACCCCGATTTGTAGTTCGAGTATCGAATGACATCAAAGAACGGCGAGAGGTGGAACGGTGACAAAACTGAGCGCGTGCATCACAAAACGCACATACAACGGTCGCTTAAACTGCAGTTCCGAAGTTTGACTCAATCATCAATCACCCAAAATCGACAAATTGTACCCGCAGCCAAACGCTGATTAAAACTAATCCAGCGGATATTAGATGACGATTCCAATATAATATCATATCATCAAGATCATATCGACTAGAAAGAAACGCTGTCAGTAACCTACATAAACCTTCTGTCTGCAATTTGAGCGGAATTCCTATCTTCCCTATTAGAAGCAGAGTTCCTCAGCTAGAGCTCCAACCTCACGCTAACCGGTGATTTGAGTTTTCACTGCGACAACAACTATGCATGAACAAAGTGCAATCACAGCGTCGGTATAAAACAAAACAACGGCCTGACCTGTCTCTAGCCCGAGGTTGACACGTGTGACGACGGTGCAGCGCACAACCGATACAAACACAATAATGCCTATCTAAATTTACAAATCCTTATACACGAAATCCACCGATCACAACTGTCGCATCCCAGCCCCCCTTTCACAGTCCTCCTGATAGTAACGCAAGCCCTCATATACATAAGCCAACTCAGTGCCGAATTCCCATCCCTCGCCTTCAAAAGAAAGCCTAAACGAAGCATATGGCTGAAATAAGCCTCGCTTCTATAATCCTTCAAAATTTTCGCTCGCGTAAGTGTTTCAACGATCCTTTTACATCAGCAGGAATCTACTTCGTACCGCAGATAAGTTAGGGAACCTTACTCATACTACATTATGGGACTACATCGAACACTAAGTTCCTCCGCCTACGACGTTTTGGCATCTTCCAAATGCGCGGCGAAACAACGACGATCCCCCCCCCCAAAATCCCCATTCCGTATCTAATATCATCCGAAGCTTCAATTCTATTTTTCAAAATTATATGCCATCGGACTGCTCGGATTTCAAGAATTTGCTGTCGATTCCGATCAACAATTTCAGCACTCGACATCTACTTTATACCGGAATATGTAAAGCACAAATTACCCACTGAGTGCACAGAATCTTTTTACAAATGTTCACCTAGCAACTATGCACGGTGGTATTTCGTGTTAGGGTCATGCGACCGCTTGCACAGAACCAGCAGAAGCTGTGGTTGCCGGTGCACCATTCTCAACCGCCACCGACGTATTCTTCCTGTTAGTGACCGCATTCGGAGAGAGGATATCGATAACGTTGCTCTCTGCTGAAGGCGACCGCGTTGATACATCTCCGTTCACTAATGTAGCACTCGAACCACCGTTCTTATGCAAACAATTCAATGTACCATTCTCTAAGCGTTGTCTTTTGATCGCTCGAGACAGAACATCCTTACATTTCGATTCTTTATCCTCGAGCTCATCGCCTTCGATATTCTCGGAAGCATCGCCTTGAGAAAGCATAATAAGTGAATGAATATGAACCTACAGCACACGTAAAGCAGAATCAAAGGAACTGAAAAGATGGCATAACTATACCTTTACAGGTGATTTATTTGCCTTTGTTAATGAATTCTATGACATTCACCCTCCCTCCTTCCCCTTCACCTGTGATCGAGACTGTTCACACAACAAAACAGTTGAAATCAGAAACGCAACTTCATTCACCACTCAATCTTCCATATCTATTACCGAGCTTTTATTAAACCATTCAATTCAGAAACGGTCAAAAGCATCCGAATCTATTCGAACATTGCGAAAAGGATTGTGGTGAAGTAAAAAATACCACATTGGACCATTCAACATTTCCTTGATATTTTCCTCAACTGCCTCATCTCTTCTTAACTATTTTGAGCGCGCTCTCTCTCTCTTAATGTTCCCTACCTTCTCCTAATTTTTTAAATCACCTTCTTCCTACATTTTTGGAACCATATTCCACTCACTTTTTACTTTATCCCTTCCCAACCCTTTCCATTACATTTTACAATTTTCCAATTCCTGTTTTTTCTCCGCATTTCCTCAGCTCATATTTCATTTTTTCCAACTTACGCCGTTTCCACTTTGTTTCACATTCTCCTAATCTTTTGACATCCAATCCCAATGTTATCTACCCAGGTTTCGCTATATTTTCTTACTTCGTTCATACCTCTCCCAACCTTACTGCACTTTTTCCACTATCGCCCTATTGCTGTCCGAGTTTCCTATCTCTTTTTTTACATCATCGGCTTTCCTTCAACTTGCTTCACTCTTCCTGACCCAATATTTTTCACATCCGTCCTTTCATTTTTCCCAGCTCTTTTCGACGTTTCCCAACGTCCTGCTATGTTACCCCAACACCTACGTCTTTTCTTTGGTCCCCCCAACATTGTTCACATTTTTCAACTTTCTCCATCTTCTCACCAAATTTTCCGTTTCTTCCTGCTCGCCCCAACCTAGTTTCAACCTCCTCCACCTCTTCTCACCCATTTCCAACTTTAGCTCACTTGTTTCTAATCCATGCATTCTTTTCCAGACATCATCCAGCCTTGTTCCCACCTGTTTCACCTCTTCCAGCCTTCTCTAAATCGTTCACCTTTATTTTGCCCTCTTCTTCAGTCTTTCAACCCCCTTCGACGCTTCGTACATCATCCCACTGTTTCCAACCTTTCATATATTTCCACTATACATACAAACACATCTTATTCATCTTATCTTTCTCTTGCATTCGGCTCTCCCTCCTCCCTCAACCCATCTTTCGGACAAACTCCATCCTCCCCCCCCCGCCCTTATTTTTCACACATTTTAATTCCACTTCTTCGTTCTCAAATTCCCAACAACGAGCTCCTCCACATTTAAATAGTGTGTCGTTGTCGTTTCCTCAATGTATTTAGCAGCGTAATCCAGCTTTTCCATGCCCTACTGGTGCGACCCGCCATCCGAGCCGCCCTCAACATTTTGACCTTTTTAAATGCCTCCTGCTCTTATCATAAATGGTGAAAGATTATTGAAATCTACCTTCAGATACGCCGTTCTCATCCCTCGAACGTTTCCTCGACTCCTGTTCCTTGGACTGTTCTTCATTTGTAGGCTTTACCGATAGTTCGTCATCGCCGCTATCCAGCTCCTCCTTCAAGATGGTCTTCGAGCTGGGAACCGACTCCTGCTTTGCATCCGCATCGACCTCCATTACTCCTTTTTTCAGTTGACGTTCTTCCATCTCGGCCGAGATTCCTTTCTGGACCTCGTACAGAACATCGGCTATTATTGCGCCCACACGAGAATCCATCTGTAATAAAAACAAAAACAATGCAGATGAGATGTTTTGCATCACAAATTCAATCTAAAATCACTTCATAGAGCTTTTCAGCCTATCATAACTTCTTATCATGACCTTATCATATAAGCCGAAGATTACATGTACTCAAAGAATCGAAAGAGGGCTTGTCACAATACCTGAATACTCAAAATAGTTAATCCAACACTTCATGGCACTTTATGAAATCGCATTTTCCAGAAAAATAGACAATCGTAGTAATTCATCTTACAGTAAATGAATTGTGGTCGGCATAATGAGTTTATTTATTGCGCATAACAGCTGTGAGTTCCCCTGGCCAGTCAACCTGCACTCCCTAATTCTATAACCGCTGCCCACATAATATCGAAACAAACCAGCTGTGACATTGTGAACTGAAGTAGCCTCTGTTGATGTTTAATGAAATATTTCCTGCATGCGGGCACCCGACAAAGATGTTGTAAGAGTGAAGCGGCACGCCTCAACATTCCCACCGAAGTACCCATCATCTCTGGATTGTCCCTTAACGCTTGCATCCCGTGTTGTTGAACCACCTGAAAACATCTTAGTCAATTCCACCAAGGAATAGTAACTGGGCATTATAAGTCCAAAAGGAAAAAGGTGGTGAATGTACAAACCGTGCCTAGAATGAATATATAATCAAAAACGATCAAAGTGCGAGGCCCTCGTGACCCAAACAAAATTAGTGCTTGTTTCGATTCTTTTATAAAATATATAAAATTAAATTAATGATGTCATTTCTACGAAGCAGTAACACCAAATTTGTAACCAAGGAAATAAGCCCACCTATTAGTTTCCCTGGAGACATCTCAATCCTTCTCACGCTTCTCAAAAAAATAAATAAACAAACAAACAAAAAAACAAACAAACAACTTAAAAATGCCACAAACCTGATGCATATTAGAGTCACCCATCTCCAAGAATGAGACAAGATGGTTGACAGCCGGTGATTCCGCTGCAGTCACGTAGCAAGCTTGCTCTGATGCCGCGCAAATAGCATTCAGAATCACTATTGCAAATTCTCTGTAACGAAAGGCATATCTTCAATATCTGTGTAATGCGAGTGAAATATACCATAATATAATCGAAATTTCTAACCAATCCTCTTCGTTCCGGAAGGAAACAACCGAAGCGAGTTTTCCGTCCCAAAATATGTCAAGAATCCTCCCCGCATACTCCACTCGAGCAAACAAAATCAAAAAATAATAAAAAGACCACTAAAAGATGCACAATTCTTTGAAAAACGAATGATAAAAGGATAACATGACGTTTCTACAAACTGTTCTCGGTTGTGACAAGCCTTGGCTTCGGATTACTGAGGTCCGGGCCCAAGCCTATTGCAATTCAAAACCACCACACTCGCCACATCTATGGAAGCGGTCGAATCATCTACGCACATTGACAAACAACAATTCCAGTCATTCCTCAATGCATACACATCAATAACAAACAAATAAAGACCAGATTCACACCTGCACGGCACTTCCTCGTTTATACTGAGCAAGTCGGCCAAAACTTGAATAAACCGCTCGATGCGTGACCAAGGACCCGTAGATATGAGCAGATCGACGTTCCGCTCTATCACCGACATCTTACATAACGTTTCCAACGCATAGTTCCTGAAAAACACTGTCTTCAGCGCTGTCAAACAGTGGTAATTCCGAGAATGAAGAAAACGGAAGCAGTTTAAAATGATTAAGGTCTAGTGTTTTTTCAAAATAATGAACTAAACTCGGCGCACATGTCAAGGCACATCGGAAGATAACTCACTTGTGAATGTGTCCATCATTACACCACTCGACGTGCACCGCTTCAGCCCTCCAGCGACTTTAGATTTCTAATTTTCCTACTGTTTTTTCGACGCACCTACGACTACTTCCATAATATTTGCTCATCAAACACTTTTTCATTATCAAAAAAGTAACTCATATAATAGCCTGACTTCCTTTCAAATGGAAAAAATACGCATTAAATACGCGAGTGATCTACTTCTCCACCCACCGTTATTACCCGTAGCATATCTCTCATTGGTTATAAAACATGATATGACCAATGTCCCTTCTCGCCGTAAGCACCGTTGTGCCGGTGTCCCCTCCCTTTCTGCTTCGAGCATATCCGACACGATCAAACTGGGTGGATCATCAAGTAAGCAAAACCACCACGTTCCCCTTCCTTACACTGTTTCAGACCAAATGATGCATAACGTGAAAATGAAGCGAGAAAAGCTCAATGAGACAACTGTGCCATCATTTAATGCAACAACGAGGTGAACATCAGTCACTGTTAACAGTTGGAGTTGATGATCGCTTTCGCAGAAAACATACCCAACATGTGAGACAAACATATTGGCACAGATCTTCTGCCTCATTAACCATGAAGAGAGTCAGCACTGAACTTTAACTTACGGTATTGCCAATTACACAGAAGGACAGGAAAGAATCTTCCTTCTCTCAGAGTTCGGCATTTCCAGAAAACTTCGTTGTTTACAATACACAATGAAAGCGGTATGAAAGAATGAACGAAAACATACTGTGTTTAGCAATGTTGAGAAAACGATAGACAGAAGTCATGCCTTTTTATTTAGAGCAACAAGATTTTGTCCTACACTAAACTACTATACCGGCCGTGCCATTGCTAACTCTTAGATTAAAGAACCGCATGAGTGCATGAAAAAAGGCCGATATAGTCATAACATGAAAGCTCATACTTTCAACAACCAAAAGAAATTTACCTTGGCGAGATGTAGCCCGGTTGAAGTGGATCTTTTGCTTCGGCCACTTTGCTCACACACCAGTGAATGAGCCCATCAAAAACAGGCCAAGACACATCCGAGTCGAAATCCAACAATTCCATCTGTAAAACTTATTCATTTTTAGACCACCCAGAGCTTAGCACGAAAGGATTTCCGAAAACATTTACTAAATCGCTCTATTTTAAAAGAATTCAAATGTCGCTTGCAACAAGCACGACAGTGAGCAAATTTTCACTCCGTCCCTCCTTCATCCCTTGATTTCCCATTCCATTCAAAATGTGCCCCTCATCAAATCGTAGCCACAAATTATATAACACCAAATTCTAGAACCAGGCCCCGTCGACACGAACGTGAGCCCACATCGACAGGATGCTGTGCCGGTTCCACCTACCTTCCTCAATCTACTCTCTCCGCCTTCAGTCAACTATGTCCCTATATAATGCACAATGACATCAACTTTTGCTCAAACAATACGTACGTAAAGGAAATTTCCCTTCTCCCTCCCCGCTCCCTAAAAAAGCAATGTTAAAGAAGCTCGCTTCACTATTTCATCACTTAGCTTCAGTATTCTCCTAATGCAACAAGCAATTTCCCTCATAAAGAAACTCACTGAGGGATAATTTCAAAAACAATAAAGTATAAACAAACCTGGACGCTTAGATGGGAAACAATAACGAAGGCATCTTCTCTGAGCTGTGTTGCCGTTTCCAGAAGCATTAACGTGTCATCATCGTCTGATTCCAACAATTCTCCAGGTGCTAGCAATCGACGAGTTGCCTCCGAAAGCGTTCCTACTGCTGGTACAGGTGAACTTTCATCCTTCAATAAAACTGCTTTCATCCTTCAAAAATAGGGAATAAACAGATAAGAGGTGCACATGTTTTACCCTAGTTAGGATCGATGATGGCCAGGTTCGCAATTCACCAACATCTGGGTATTTTAGCAGAAATAAATAAGCGAGGGATGTCCCATCACTTCATGACTGGCTATAAGATAGTACGGACCCAAACCAGCGGTAAGTTGATGACTTCTCTTGCAGTAGGTCTACTCGGCATAGAACAATGCGCATATGCCGCTAAGTGTCCACTGCCTTTCTCATATGAACTTGATGGCACGGTAATGCGATTTTGCAACCTCAAAAATTAGCCTGAACTTCAAGCTCGAAGTTAAGCTTCATGCTTGTGCTGATAAACTTCTAGCTGAATCCATTCGTATCAACATGCTTTACTCCACACTCTATACTAATACAAAATGACGCCAACGCTTGCGACCAGATGAAAGTAAAAACCGGCAGTTCAAAAGCATTCGTACAATTGGTATTGTAAAAAAGGGCGAGTGAATGCAAACGTGATATAACATTTGGTCCAATCTGAATATAGGTAAAGAGAGAGTGAAGCAACTTTTTCAACATTCAAATAAAAGGTGATATCGCCTTGTTGAACGGTATCTCACTTAAACTCAATTAAGACACATTTCTGCTTGATTTAATACCAATAAAACACGGCGTCCTAGAGATGCAAACCAAACAAATGAAAACACAGAACCAATTATTTTAACGCTATTATCGTTCTGTGTTAAAGTAATTGGATGGATGAACTGCTATATAACTGATTAATACAATTATTCGGAATTTGATGGCATAACGAACACTTCACTTCACTGATTTGACGATCACTTCGGTGATAACTTTCGGGCGCAAACAAATGAACACATATGTTATATTCTGGGATACACAGACTTGTACACTTAGTGAAAAAAAGGATCGACAGAGCGGGTACGGAGTAGGGAGGGAATAATTTTTGCACAGAACGTTTATGAGAGTTTATAATGTGAAAAATTTCACTTTCATTAAATAGGGAGAATTGGTGCGAATTTATACAACAGCCGTCTGAAAAATAAATATTTTTTTAAAAGAAGCACATGAAAGAACCTTGTTGAATTCAAGTTTAACGCCAAGAGCTTTCGGTCTCGTTATGGGCCGCTCATCAGCATATAATCGCAGCAATCGGCCAATGATGTAAAGAAGACCCGCATGTCGACTCATCGGAGCTTCGTTGCCCGGAAGAAACGAGAAACCCCGCAAGATGTTTGAGATCGACAGACATCGCTTCACCTTAAAGCACACAAACTAAAACACTTTCAGACAGAGTGAATAGAATGGTTACATAACGAGTTATGAATTTTGCACACACTTTCTACCGGTGAGCAACACACATGTTGACCTAATATACCTTCCATCACTCATTCCTATAAGGTATCATCAGCTGTCAATCACGTTCACATGAAATCACCAACAACACCGTCATTACTTCCCACAGAAACCAATTTTTCCCCGCAGCCATTTGCACCTTAGAAAAGTACTGCCCCCTCCACCCGCCTCCCCCTTCCGTTTGAAAATTCACAACAACTAACAATCGACATCTTCGCTTCATCACGTATGCAAAGTGCCGTTGGTCGTAGACTTCTCATTTCAACAGTCAACTCTGCAATTGCACTGTCACGATCTTCTGTCACATCGTTTCCAATAACTCGTGACGACTGAAATCAGTCATTTACAACTTCTAATCATCGGTAAAAAACGAAACAAATTGGATATTTCTCACCTTTGTAAGAGTCCAGTCTAAATTTGGCCCCGTTACTAGCGCCTTCTGGCCACTTCTGATGAACAGCCTCAATTCCACTCCTCAATGGTCACGAATTCATTCGGGTGTAAACCCCGTACCCGTTAACGACCACAACTGGACTTAACGTAGATCCGCTTTCCTATACCCATATGCCGCTTAAGCCGAAAACAATTCAAAGTGTTTTGGGAACTTATAGTCACAAGGATTTGTTCGAAGATAACAATAAGCAGTCCTAGCATAAACATGGATGCACGTTCGATGTTTCACCACTACGATAAGCCTCTTGCTGTCTTTGTTTTACCAGTTTCACAACTGCTTTCCTTGCTTTTAAAATCCTTTCAACACTTCGTTCCCCCTCGTTCATCGAACACACAAAGCTGAATGATTCATTATTGGTTGAAAGGACGCTCAGACGTGAAATCCAAATCAACAATGCAGCAGCAAAAAGTAACGGTGGGAACACCTTGGTAATGTCCCATTTCTGCTACGTCTAGCAACTGGCCATGACGGAACGAGGACGAATGCTACAACCTAAAGCACCCCAATGGAAGTGCGAGTATCGTAAGGAAAGATGAAAATGCAGAAATGGAACAACAGTGAATAAAATTACTGAGAACGAAATATAGTCCATCTGTGGTTGTTCTCACAGATTCGCACTGCAGCTAATGCCCTTTCCGCCTTAGTGCTCTCTTACCCTTCCTCACGATTATTCTTAGGATATGCAACTGTTCATGCCCCCTTCGTCGCGACCTGCGCTTCATATTTATTCGGGGATTAAAGCCGATGCTTTGCCTTGAAACATTCCCCCAATAGCAAATAATCTGCACACCATCCATTCATTACATCGTACAAGGCCTTGCTAAAAAAAATGTATTGCAACGAAAGTCCAGTACTACGTTAGCAAAAATAAACAACAGACGAATAGGAAAGAGGTGCAAATCACTAAATTCGCCTTGTCTCCATCCCACTCTTCACCAATACACCGCTCTTCCCTATATATTCTTTTTCGGCCAACATATACCTCCCCCGCTCCCCCACCTTAAAGATTACATGAGAACAATTATAATCACCTTATCAATGGAATCATAATCGACGACTTCATCGACCTCCGCCTTTGTAGAACTAGTTGCATTTGCATCAGGCTCGTGCAAGAAGAATTGAGCCGCTTTCAACTTCTTCTTGGTCTCGATGTTATCAACGAGCCGGCACGCGAGATATGTCGACGTCCCAGAACCCATTCCACGAGGAACTCGACCTGCGAAGTAGTCAACTGATAGTGTGCCTGAAACAAAAAGCGCAGGATTCAGGTACGACAAAGATCGAACGACTGAGATTCTGAAATGTTCGATCCTTATCACGGTCGTGATCGGGACTGGATTCAACCCTCAGACCTCTACGAAGCAGAGATTGTGAACTAAAACGAAAAGAATGTTTATACGGATGATGCTGATTATTCAAAACATGCTCTATCATTCAGCGCTGCCACTCTACTGCAAGCAGTCGCTATAAACCACTGCAAGATAGGCTTTGAGGGATGATGAAAAGGAGAAGGCATTTCAAATCCGCTTCAAAATATGTATGGAATAAACGTAAGGCATTGAACATACCATCATAAGAGTCCAATGACCACCCATCAGGCCTCATTCTCCTTACATGATCGGGTAATTCTTTCTTCTCGATATGTACCGTTCGACCTGCAAAAGTAAGTTGGAGAGATTCAAGTTGATGACACTCATTGAAAATCGATAACATTAGAAGAGAACATCATTAAATACATATGCAGTTGATTCAGTCATACTTTAAGCATCCTACCAGCTGATACTTGTCTCTTGATCTTCATTCCAATATCATTCACTCATGCTTCTCACTACCTCATAGCGAGCTCTTCGCAACAACTCTCTCACTTTTAATAAGGCATTTTGCATAGAACCTTGACGACAAATGAAAAATGGATTTCACTAGCAGAAAAAAAAGAAAGGCAGACCTTTCCCTTTGATCAAGAGAGACTTCTGATGGGTAGAATATGAAAAACCACCTCCTACTATCTCGTCCCTTCCCCCTCAATTTTCAATTATGAGACGAAAAAACATGAAAAGCTTTGGCCGATGTTGTTACTAAGCGTAGGAAGAACAGAACTGCAAATTAAGAGACATAGAAGGTTGATCAGAACAGAGTGAATCTTTGCGTAGAGCCCCACCCTGAAAACTACGGTAAACCGTTTGAGGTACGGATTACAACCTCTTGCAACAATATCAACTTAATCTTTAGGAACAGAAAGTACCATGACTAGAAAGATTACTGTATTTCCACTAGTATGAACACATTTCTCTGCAACATTTCAAACCTTTCCCACAAATCTTTCACTGCTTCTATTCGATCCCAATGATACAAGTTTTTGCACTGATGTTGTTACATCATACATAATCATAGTACAGGGAACTCAATAACTGAATAGAAACAATGGAATATCGAACCTGTCCGAGAGATCCTCGTGAAGTTGTTCGGTTCATTCTTTGCGGCGGATCGTGGCATGACTAACTGCTGCATTTGTGTCTTCTCTCCCTTGCTCGATATCGATGCCCACAAGTCGCCTTCTTCATCAACCGTTCGAACTTTCGATTCTCGTCCTACCTGAACGATGAAGCCCTTTATCAACTCTACTCTTTCAGTGCAACCCCTCAGCAATCTGTAGTTGCATCGCTGCTATCAGAACATCACCTTCAAACCGTCGCACATTTCTTTTCTAACCGCTATACTTCAAAATATAATAAAAAACTCGATATCATCAGACACATGTCTATGGCACCAACGCTTGCACCTCTGCTCGAAAAAGTTGCTGGACTGAACCTTACGTGATAAGGAAATGCCATAAGCACCTTGCAAGAGTAATGAACAAACCTTGAAGATTTTTGGAAAAAGGATGGCAAGTTGAGCGCGAAAGTGTTCCACTATGACGTTCAACAAGGCGGGAGCGTGATTCAAGTTGAGTGGCACCGCCATGTCGTCGTATAACAACGCGTTCAATGCGTTCAATGCCCATGTCGTTTCCGTCTCTAAACCACTTCGCAGTGCCATTGTCAACCGTCGCGGATCCGCCTAAACTGCCCAAATATTACTGTCGCATATCTTTCTGCATCTAAATCTTGTCTTAAATCTTCAAACGTATCATCCTTGTACAAAGGCATCCTCTTTCTAGAAGGCTGTCATATTCACTACTGTGGAGGAGGGAAATGCATGCTTGAACGAAAAAACAATCTATTACCCCTCTTCCCGATCCAAGAGCGCATTTGCCTCAAAAATTTTTCTCCAATTGCAAAAATGGCCACAAAAACGACGTAAAATGTGGCATATCCGTGAAACACACATGCAATCACCCCATCACTTGTCACACTACTTCCGTATTGTTCGACCTCACTAGAAAATGAGACCGCAAATATCCGAAAATATTAGGGGACCTGCAGCTGTCATTTAGAACATGAAATTCCTTACCATCCACACAGCAAATTAAGCTCATCACCTATTCATCCTCATCACCTACCTTACCCACTCCAGCATCTACCTCTCCACATTTCGAAACAACGAAAAACTTACTCGTATCAGATCTTTGCTGAGTAATTTCCGCCTTCGACGTTGACTAATCGTTGTCGCTTCAACACTTCCCGCGGGGAATTGCAGTGGTTGAGGAGGAGGATATTGGTTTACAGCAGGTATCGCTATGCCGCTACTATGTGCATGATGCGGTCCCGCAACGCCACTACCAGAGGTGCTTTGCACCGCATTTGCACTTGCATGCATACCGCCACCTATACCCGTCGAAGTGGAGGGAGCCAAGTGAGGATAGCCCACCGGTGCACCGATTGGCAGTGGCCGCGCTGCACCTTGCAACTGCTGAAATGAATCAAGCCACATCAAGTCCGTAAATATTCGAGCTTGCTTCATTCAATTGCGGTAAATTGCTACAGATATTAGAAACAAAAAGTTATTGGGGACGGGGAGAGGAAGGAAACGGGCGGGTTTATTTTTGTTCATATTACAACAGTGCAAAGTGTTGCAAGCAAATGAAAAGCGATATGTCACTCTAGGCATATGAAAACAAGCCATTTTTTTAAAGTTTTACGATAAAAAGAGGGAGAACCGAATATTATCGAAAGATGAGAAAAGTTTATCAGGAAGTTTCAGGACAATAAAAAAGAAATCTGTTAAAAAAGTATAGAGTTAACTGATGAATAAGATCCTCTCGAGCTCCGGACGAGCTACAAATTTAAACCAACTTACCGGAGGGACAGACGACTGAGAGCCATAGGGTGGTTGTGATTGCGAAAGAGGCGATGAACTTGTAGCTGGCGGTGCCGCATACTAAACACAGCAGTTATATTCATTTACTTCTGAGAACAATATATACCAGCAAGTCTATCATAACATATTACGAAAAGTATAACTAAAATAATTCAAACATCTATCTGACCATGGAAAAGACCCTTTTCCTGTAATTACATTCCATCAAAACAGGAGAAATATGTAAAATAATTATAAAAATGTGAAATAGTCGCAAGTAGAGCACCCTTCTGCAAAATGTAAGCGGATTCGCAGGCTTCATGCCAAACGTATTCCTACTGGCATTGTTACATTTAAAACGTAAATTCGGTTAACGAAAGGATTTAAACATGAGATGGCTCATCTGTCCCCCCCAACACAGCTCCTCTGAAGCAGCAGTTATAGGATAAAATAATCCAAGAACATATGCAGCTGAACTACGCAAAGCAAATTCAAAGAAATCTAACGAACCTCGCTGAATACATGTGACCGCACTCTGAAGTAGGATAGCAAGCCATCATTACCAACCCACCCCCCCCATTCCCCTCAAATAGGCAACCAAAACTTATGGTTGAAACCCATGATTTCGACAAACATATCCACTCAAAAAATTTCTGGAAAGCGAAAAAAGCAGTAAAACCAACTCTAAGCCTCTGTGCAGAAACAGCTCCAGGCGAAGGAGAGCCAGTAGTAGGTGCCTGTGCTTGCATATGATAGTAAGGTGGCCGCCTGGCTGCCGAATACGCCTGCTGACCGGCATTCATATCGGCTGAAGATGGCATTCCGACCGATCCACGTGGGCCCATTGGGGCACTCATCGGTGGCGTTACGGATGAACTTGCCACGCTTGCCGCACCACCTGGGGGATACCTCTGCGCCTGCTGTGATGCCCATATCTGTTGTGAATGACAAGTTTATAGGAAAATGTGAAGAATTCAAAGGATACACACAGGTTCAAATAAAGAGAAAATTAAGAAAATTAAATTAAACAGAGGGGAAAATTCTATAGAGGTGAAACACGGTGTATAGTTCCAAAAACACGATTCACGAATACTGTACGGTAATGGCTGGAGCACTGCATAAAAGAAATATAATGAGTTTTGATAAAGAATACCTTTCTTAACAATAATTTGTGCTGCATTTGCGGAACAGAGACAAATGTGGGGAGGATGAAGGAAACGATCACCCTCTTCCTTTCCCTCCTTTTTTCCTTCCTCGTCCTCCGAATTAGTTTTCTTACATTGCATTTAGGGAGAAGAGTGCAGGATATAAGAGAAAAATTAGCAGAAAAAAGTATGAATAACCAACTGCTCACTTCGTAAAAAAAATTCGCTTCTGGCTATGAACTCACAATCGCAGGACATGAATGACGACACACTTGGTAAGTGTTTTGAAAAGTGATGGTTAGGTGGCAGAAGAGAGCGAATACAAGCAATTTCCCACAAACGAATCAAGGCCGCACGAAAACCGGCCGCTGACCATCCTACAAACCATGGACCTCTCTCAAGAGTGAATGCGAGAGCATACCTGCTGTTGGTAGAGTTGGTGCTGTTGTTGTTGCTGTGCCATAGTCGGATGAGTAGGTTGGTATCCGTCAGGATAACCGGGCACTGAAGGATATCCGGTCGGCTGCGATTGTGAATATGCACCCGGATATGCAGCAGTAGGCTTCATTTGCATACCCGCTGTACCTGCTCCAACACCTGGCCTCAAACCGGGTGAACCATACATTTGAGGTGTTTGCGTTTGACCATAGTAACCTACTGAAAAAAAAACAATCGTTACATCATTTCTAATTTTAGAAAAACTGCAAGTGATAAAATCTACGATAGTGAAGATGACATTTCCCTATCGAATGCTTATGAAAAATAAACACAGCCAGAAAAAACAAAACAAAACAAAACAATCTAAATGAATTACGAAAGATTAACAAAACTCATGATAACATAATATCAAAACTTAGAAGATCGATTAATTTCGATATGAAATTAGAAACCTTTAATGAATTCGCAATTCAGCACAAAAATATGTGCATAAATTTGGCAATAACAGCGTTTGCATTTAGTTATTCATTCAGTGAAAAATTAACCCACCACTTCGATTACTTCTCCGATTATGCGAGTATCATCGCATCATCCTTGCAACAGAACTCGGAAATTGCTCATTACAATGTGGAACAACATGGGTTGAAGGACCCTCCCCCCCCCTACAGAGTGAATCGAATGCTAACTGTTATATCTTATACTTCCCCCCCCCCCCCCCCCCCTACGAGAATTGTATTATTGTATTTCAACTCTTTCGTCATCGTTACGGTTTCCCATTACCCGCTAAAAGGATCGAAACAATCTACGTGAACAGAAATAATCCAGATCGTTAACCGGAAAGTTCTGTTTGAAGACCTGTATTGAAATAAGTACAGTTAGCTTCCTCGTTATCCAATGAATGGAACATAAAACATACCAGGAGGGGGCTGTGACCCAGGTGGAGGGCCAGAAGAAGAGGCAGGAGCAGGTGTTTGTGAATGACTCGATGGACAATGGGACATCGTATCCTCTGCAGATAATCGACTACTGCTATCCGGAGTCGCACTACCCACCGTAGGTCCAGCACTAGGAGCGCGACTCTGTGAGCTCGACGGATCCACCTAAATTAGCTACATTTAACAAGAAGAGAGATCATATTGTGATGTAAAATACGGAACCGCCGTCCACTCGTCACGAGGCACGAGTACACGAGCGCATTGTACCGTCAACACAAAGGCCTCACCTGTAGAGAGGAGGAAGGTGGCACCGTAGAGGGGATCTGTTGTTGCGCAGCATAGGCTACTTGCTGTTGTTGTTGCTGTTGTTGATAGTAATGCTGCCTTTGTTGCTCTTCATACCTTTGTTGTTCTTCTAACGAAGGACCCTGAAAGTTGAACCTCCACTTTACGAAAAAATATCAGCAGATAAAGCAACCTGTACTACTGACCTCGAATGGCAAATAAAAGAATTGCACAAATCCCTTTGATATCGTCAATAAATTCAGAAATCTCGGCTATTTGATTTTATTGTCATTTTGCAGAACTCTTGAACCACCACACGGTCAGAGAATTGTTCATTGTGATACCGCAAATGCGGGACAGCGAAACACCAAACTAAATGCCTCATGAAACATAGTGCTGCAAAATCCATCAATTAGAATGGATCCCCGATTGAGCAGCTAGTTTCATATGCTGTCTTCCTGCTGCTTGACCGAAACATCGTATTTCCTTTGGAAAAAGTGTTCCTTTTTTTACAAAACTGACAAAAATGACAGGTTCTTCTTGAAAAGAGAATCGCTTGTTCAGCAGTTCGTTCTACATATTGTTGAAATTGAAAACCTCGTTCAAATATAAGGTCTTCCCGAAGAGATGATAAAACACCTATTCCTCCACCAAAGGAAACAACTTCTTCGAGCAGCAGTGTGCAAAAAGTGCGGATGGGAAGCACGAAGGAAGAGAAGAGAGGGAAAATCAGAGTAAATTCAACCACCTGCATCATTTGTTGTGGCATCGCCGTTCTCATCGGCGCTGCAGAACGCATTGCCGGTGGATAACCAGGAGGTGCTCCACCAACACCTGTCCCTGGTGGATAACCCTGCGGTGGCCATGCATGTGGCCTCGCTTGCATCGACGTCGGATCCATTTGGTGCCCATAATAGTAGGCAGCATTCGGGTCACCTGGATGAGGCCCATATCCTGGAGGAGCACCTGGTGCCTGGCCTGGAGGACCTGCAATTTAAGATATACAACCTGGCATTCGAATAACAATTCCAACTCTAAAAGAACATTAGAAAAATGATTCAACAAACAACTTTTCTCCTTTCACAATCTTCCACTTTCCGTCTACTGTAGTAATCACTGCTGGAAAATATAAAGTCCCATCAAAGATTAACTCCGATTTATTGCAAGAAATAGTCATTGAGTTGAGTACATTTCCTGAAATCCACTTAACCATCTTTAGGGCATTCATGCGTATGTAAATATAACACAAACATCATCCCATAGTTGGGCGTTCTTAAAACGCTCCGTAAAAAAAACAAAAAAAAAACAAAAAAAACCTGAACACGCACTGAACAACAACTCATTAAATTTATAAAAGTAACTATCATTGAAGACCACTACGTTGAATTTTGCATCTGTTGGTTACGAGTGATACTAAAGATATAAATGTAAATTAAATAAAATGGAAGACAAATATAAATAAATAAAAATAGTTGAAATAAAGTAAATAAATATAAAAAATCAGTACGACACCCACTTACGTATCGTCATAACGCTTCGCCTAGACACCTTACATATACCGAGGAAATATGTTTATGTATTCTATGAATTTTTAATGAGGGAAATGCAACAGAAATGCAATAATATTTTTAATTCAGCACAACACTAAACAGTTGCACCGTTAGACAGCAATATTCAACGTGTCGTACATTGCATTTAAAATTGGATATGGGTTAATTCATTGCATAATTAGAAGTGGTTTGAGTTGCGATGTTATCATACTATTGCATATTAACAATGAATGCATCGCGCATATCACTCCACACCTAAAAAAGAACTTAATGTGCACTTAACACTCAACAAAAAAGCGTTGCATTATCGCAACGATATTATTAGTTGAATGGTGGATATTAAAGGTAAGAATAGGCAGATGATGAAAACATAAGCCACAATTCAATTTCACAAGGCGCTTTCTATTACCAAATTTGCAAGACATCTTCATTCATAAAACAGTCTACAATGATGGCAGTAAACTCACTTACAGTAATATCAAAGTGACTCTATACCACCTGCGATCGTCGAAATAAATCCCTCTTATTCGATCAAAATGGCATAATCCTTTAAATATTCGACAAGTCTCACATAACCATATCAATAGCGCAATATATTCCCTTCATTTTCCATTTAATTTCTACTCATATTAGAACAAGAAGTGATACTCGCCAATCGAACGCTACAGGAAATATTTTAGACACCTTCACAATAATCAACAAATCAGCTGATATTATTTAAACCTCAATTAAGCGGTAGAAAAGAACCGCAGAGAACCATAAAATGTTACTCGCATTTCAATCTGCAAACAAGAGATCGAATTCATCCCACTTTGACATTAAAGACTAACATTACATATACGTTAAGGATTAACGTAGAAAGAAGAAAGAAAATTCGCATTTATAAGAAATCAAAAAGAAAAGCCAAAACGCCGAATATTCTCTATAGATTGCCAATTATTCACATAATCAAGCTAAAAGAACCACTACACTACGAGATATTTGCCAATAACGATGTAATCGAGGCTCTAGGATGGATAACGTAAAAAAGTCATAAATCCCCTTTCAACTAATTTTCATTGTTTCACAGGAATACAGCAACACAAAACAAAGTTCCTCATGCTATCCTCTTAGTCGTCTCTCGCCTCCCTCTTTTTCCTCCGTAAATACCCTAAGCAAGACTCCACAACTACAATTAAAAATTCTCGATGAATGCTCTCTGAAAAATGCAACATCTAAAAATATTTGAATATCACCTTCACCAACATTCGGGGGGGGGAAGCTTTACTATCTTCTCTTCAATGACTTAACCCTCTCTTGTGCACCAAATTAAATCGTTCCTCGCCCCCTTCCTCTTAGTAAGACAAAAATCCCCTGTCCACATCACACCAAAACACTACTTCCACACGACTGTCTATAAATCATTGTGTGCTCGAGTGTAGGCATTCAATTATATAGACATCGATGCATGCAACGATACAAGTCGCATGATGCTGCATTCCACAGACACATCACACAATTGATCACCCATTCGCTTACCCGATCGGCTGACAATAAAAAAATACTTTATCAACAAATGCACTAAGATGCTACGTGCTATCTGAACATATCAATTTGTTAGCGAACGTTTTCTTTCTAATGATCGAGATGTACGTCCGTGACATAATGTTCGCCGATCGTGAGCACTACTCTTATTTTTGTGAAAGTGGAGAAAATCTATTAAATTAATAATAAAATTAACTAGCTAGATAAATACTACAATTCAGATAAGTGTATATAAAACAACTAAATGGGGAATTTATTCGATTAGAAAAATGGCAACATCCTCAGCAATGTTGACGCAGAAAGAAAGGAAAGTTTCGTTAAATCTGAAGTGAACTGTTCCAAGAGAACAGTTCACTTGTAAGGGTATCTTCTCTAGCTAAGCGTCCATGTCAGTTGTATCAATAGTGCAAAAGCTGAGTGCTAATGCAACAGCACAGTGATCTGGCATCATGGGAGTTCCTATCGGTGCACGTCTGAAGCTGGTTTTTGCAACTGTCCCCTTAGGCTTTGTTCGTATGTATCACCCTTAAAATACACTCAACAAACCACAGTATCCGACAGTATCGTAGATTATACGACCACCCACATATCAATATTCCAAGAACCCTTGCCGAATTCCCACACAATCCTCTCTTATTATGCCAAATAGCTGTCATAATCACAGTGCTTTTTGCATACGCCTATTCTGATGTGCACAGGTGATGTCATCTGCCGAACCGACTTCGTTTGGCAACATCAGCGAGAAATAAACCTCTCAACACTTACCACTTTACTACCACTAATGAAAATTCTTCTTCTTTTGTGCGATACGACTTAAAAGACTTTACACTCTTTATAATTTTTAAATATGTGCAATGAAGAAAACCGTATCAAACTCAAATGCAACAATACGCAAAATTGAAATTCAGATTCCTCCAGTGCTGATTTTTTACCTTGCAAACAGAACGTTCAATAAGCAAATGGAGAAAGTACCACATAAGTTGGCACAATATGCACATTAACAAACAGTTTAATAAGTTACCAATACAATAAAAATGTCATTACAAAAGATGGTTCCTATGCAAATCCTTTCACAGAAGATTTGATTTCCCTGCCATGCTACTAAGGTAAAATGTATGCAAACATCTCTTTAAATATTAAACCTGACGATTCAACGTGGCGAATGCCACAGATAGTCTAGATAAGGTTCGCATAGCACATATCAAAGTTCCCAGCCCTAGCATCAGTGGTATTCGAGTTGAAACATCGAACAAACGACTAGATACATAGATGCATATCCCCGCGCTGATACATAATGTCACCATAACGCGCACTTGCATACAAATTTATTCCACTTGTTTGTCTACAAAAACTGCATATCTAAATAAAATATATAAAAAATTCCCTATGTCAGACCATAATATGTCCTTGATATTATATCATGGTCCATGAAAGCCAATCGTCACCATATTTAATCGCTATGAACATCATAGGCTACTCAAGCATTTCACAAAGCAACCAACCAAGTTTATAGGCGAGAATCAGTGGAAATGAACGCGAGCCTCAGACACACAATTTTGTTAGAATTCACCTGGAAAGTGATTTAAACATCTTTCATTTTACGTCTTCGTTGAAAAGATGACGCAAACACCGCTGCAACTTTTAGCGAGCACTCTCTGTCTCTGCATGCATAAATAAAATTGCATAACATGATCGACCGACAAACACATACATATAGGCACACATAAACACAGATTTGCGCGCATACATACAGACACATGCACACATTTTTCACTATTAATGATTAGAGTAGGTAAACATTTGGACATTTTTTTCAGCATTGATAGAGGATGCGAGAAAAAAACAACAACTATATAACCAAAGATGAGATGTGGCCACAATCTGTCTTCACTTCCGCTGTGCATCAATGAATGCAATATTTGCCCAGTAGACAAATGACTTCGGTGGTGTTCTTCGATTACCAATAGCGTTCTTTGAATAAGAGACAATGACCAGCGCAAGAAAAAAAAAGGATTTAGCAATGAACATTTGCAAAGGATTCATCGAATTTATTATAAACTTTACAAGGCGACCGTAATGGCTGTCACCTTTCATTCTCATATAGAGATTTTCGACCCTCCGCAAAAAAATAAAATAAAATAAATAAATAAGCAGATAGATAAAAATAGCTGCAAGTGGAAAGAGGGATATGGAAGTCTCGAATGGCTATATCTTCAAACCTTATGCATTAAACGGCAAATGTCACCCGTTTATAGGATCCTCAAAGCAAGACAGACCTAGCTGAATCTATTTTTGCATATTGCTATAAATATTCCTGCATTATAGCCGAATATAAGAGGATACCAAGCATTCACTCTCAATCTTTTCCCTTACAACTTCACATCGTAACTGTGAGGTGTGTGAAAAGTGAGTTGTATTAGCCTAATGCAAGCGAATGACTATAACCGGTATCTATGGCGACGTGAACGTTTGCGTGTGACAAGCGCACTCCCCCCTCTTCAGCGATGTAAGCAGAGCTTCTCCTCATTACCTACACGCCTTGTGCTTCAATTACCTTGCAAAGGGGCCCACCGATGCCTGCTCGAAGCGACAGCCGATACAGCACTCACATTCGCACCAGCCTATGCCACTCAAATTCGTTCGAATAGAATGCTAATGAATATACATTTTTATATGCCTTCCTCACGATTCATGTTTAAAGAAATATGCCCATCTCTGTCACCATGCTTGATTCGATGCTCGCTGCCATTAGCCTTTGCTTCCAATCCGCATGTTAAATCACGTAAACAAAACATCATACTACAAACTATATACACCACGTTTCACTTCCATTTAAATAAGTGCAATATGGCGCGCACTCAAGACGAGTAAACATAAACACATCAACTATTGCAAATCCAGGAGATTACGAAAGAAAAAAAAAACGAACAAAAGAGAACAAAATTTGCAAATAAAAAAAAAATTACTAACGCATTTAACAACAAAAAGAAAAAAACTATTCAACCTGAACGGTACTCACTGAAAACACTTCCCTAATGACAACTTAATATTTATAAAGAGGTGCTTTTAAATCTCTTCCGAATTATTGAAATTACATCAGAAATATGCAAAACTATTGAGAAGCGAGAAAAGAAAACACTATGAGATAGAACCGATCACTTCAACAATGACTTACATCAATAGAATGTGAATTAAGAAATTCGCATCCCTAGAGAATTTATCGGATTGCTGCTGCTTTATATTGAGAATAATGCAAAAATAATCGATACAAAAATATGAGCGCTAAAATATTTTCGCATATCTATTTGTAAGAGCAAGAAAATATGGAAAAACACCGCTGACCAAAAAAGGATCAATTGATAGCTAACAAAACTGGTGCTGTCTGTTATTATGCAAACAAATACAGTGTCAACCTGACGAAATGATGACGCCCCAACCACCTAAGAGCTGAGAATCTTACATGATTACCTGACGCATACTTCCAGGAAGTAGGAGTCTGCCGATAGGGCGAGGGCTGGTTTGAAGTCGACACAGAGCTTTGTGTGTGTGAATGTAAATAGTTATGTTGTTGTTGTTGCATTTGATGCTGATGTTGATAATACTGTACAGCGTATTGCGCATATGGCGAGGTTGCATATGGAACACCACCAGCAGGTGCTCCAGCCGGCTGACACGATCGTGACATGCTTGGCATCGCAAACGGTGCTTGTGAATTACAGAATTGACTTGAGTAATAAGGATTGCTCAATCTTGACGAACTATCAGGCACTGGGTAATATCCAGCAGCAACAGCCGACGAGGTGCTAGGCTGTTGCTGTTGATAGTAGTCTGTCGATGACGATGGCATCTGTTGACTTGACGTTGACAATGTACCACTTGAAGTTACAGTGGAAACACTTGGTGACCACATCGAGTAGTCGAAACGTGATGAGTAGAACGACGGTGGATACATTCGAGACATTACAAAATAGAATAAAGTATGTCTAGTTCTCTATATTTGTAGCTATCTCTCTTTCTACCTATATATACATACGTAGGCAAGCGCGTATCCAGGTTGAGCAAAACGTTGAATTTGGTCAAAGACGACGATTCGATTGGCGTTCGTCGTAGTATCCAATGAGGCAAAATATGGCGAATAGAAGAAGGCAAGAGGCAAAAATGAGATCCCAAAATAGACGTTGGGCAACCAAAATTGCACAATCACAAGTCGCTGATGTTACCCACTATTCAACCTATAATATTCAACTTTCCAATATAGAAGCATAAGCTTCGATCCGTAATGCGTAAATAGAAACGCCAAATCGAAGCCGACAATCACTTCCGCCAATAATACAACTAAAATCTTCACAACGAATGACGTCGAAGATTTAATAAGCAACAATTGGCAATCGGCTGAAAAAAAATTTTTCGAAAAAGACATGAGGTTCAATCACGTTCAGCCACAAAGACCTCGATGAAATAGCGTATCGTAGCTGAATGACCACAACCGATTAGCGCAGTTGTCCACTCCATAGACGAGCAAATAAAATCTCGTAATTTATTCATCGATGAGGTAGTACTCGAAAAATGGTGCAGATTTCGTCGTATAATAACAGCAGCTTATAGGAAACACATACACACAGCCTTTCGCTGAGTGAATGCTAGACGAACAGGTGTGTGTGTGTGTATGTGTATGTGTGTACGTGTATGCAAACTGCGAACCACTCTGAAGAGTGCGCTTGAATAATATGATGGAATGAATCCAACCGAGAACGGACGATTCGATGGCCGTCGCCGTCGCTGCTGCTGTCCAGGCGACGTATCGCTAGATGGTGAACGAACACCAAAAGAGAGAGAGAGAAAGAGAGAGGGAGAGAGAGAGAAAAAAAGAAAAGCTGGTTACAGAGGCAAACAACGTACTGACGCTAACAACGGTCGCGCGAGCGGCTGCCGCGTCAACCGCCCAACCAGCAACGCTTCTCACCAAAGAAAAATGAGAATTCGCAATGCAACCACACGACAGCTGCACTAAAAACATCACGATCAGCCATAACAGAGAACAATAAAATATTAGCGAACTGCAGGAGAACGCAGACAACTAGAGTGTCGATAAGTAGAAAGTATTATTACTACTAGTAGCTTGTATAGGTAGACATAGTGGTGCTCAACGATAAGGTATCTTCTACAGACGAAAAGCAAACTTGAGCGGAAATAGGCGGAGGAGAGCGGTGCGAATGCAAGAGAGTGAATGCAAGGATGAGAGCAGTTGTATGACAGCATCAGCATTTAGAGAGGTTGAAGGGCAAATGATGGAAAGGGCGCCCCGATCGACGGCTGCCTGCTTTACCCGCTAAACGGAACGAGAACAATTCAAGTTGGTAACGGATCGACACAACCAAACAGAGAAACCTAAAAAAGTCTGCGTGAAAAGAGTTTGATGCATAGCCGAGAGGCGAAAGCCCAATGGTGTTCGCTGGTTCTATGCTGTTCAGTTCGGTGATTTGCCTCTCTCGCTGCGTTGTCTCCCAGTTGCGTTCCTATCCTCAGCTGCCATTTGTTGCATCTGCATCGAAACCACCCCAAAACTATTCATCTTCGATATATTTTTTTACTGCTTATATCCCCCATCGGTGTTGCTTTCCACTTAAAGTCCTATAAATTTCGCGTCAAAAAAACGAGTTCCATTATGCAGTCTCATGCTACATTGCATTACAACCACAGCTATACTACAACTCTTCCTCAGCAATGACAAATAGGATGTGTATGCATGGTTATCATACTACAAAACTGAAATTTCCTTTGAGATTCCGTCATCTGCTACGATACAAAATAAACTCTTGTCGTGATTCCCTTCTGATATGGCGTTGTTATTACACAGACCCAACGTGAATATTTGATCAATTGATCTCAGTCATACTTCTGCGACTTTACTTTCTACCTTTCAAAACTCTCTAAAGATTAACTAATTCTGGATTTTGTGCCTCCAAAGAACCCGTTCTCTTGCATCGAAGGCAAATAATATGATTTCCATAAAAACAGCTATAATATTCTCGTTGAGATGCATCAACCATTGCATACTTAGAAGTGATAATGCAAGTTTGTTTAGCCTAAAAGCTGTTCTCTTTTTTGATCGAGTGGTAAATAGCTGCATCCATTTAAACATTAGCTGACTAGCTAGCTGGCTTGGTGACTACTCATCAATGGTGCACTCAGATCAACGTTCCAACGGAGCTCACAGCTGCAGCAACTTTCCTGATACTTGACCAAGCAAAGTGAGCAGCATTGCACAGCACAGCAGCAACGGCACACACAGACAAAGCGGTGTGCTGCCTTCTCCTGTCACCCTTGACAACGCAAACCTTCTGATGCCTTCAACACGAACAACAGCCGCCATTCCCCTCATCCACAACACCACACCAAATCATCCACACAGAATGTTCGTTTATCACTGCCTTCCGTCACTACCTTCGTGAGTGAGTGTCTATGCTGCGTTGATCCAGAAACGTCCCGTGACTGCCTCATTTTGCGCACCTTAACGCCAACAACCAGCTGGCTGGTTGCTCTCTCACTTGACATTGGCGAGTGTTTGTTTCGCAGTGAGAGTTGCCCACATGCCTCCACTTTTCCAACAACACAGCAGAGATGGGTTTTTTGCATTGTTGTTGCGTGTGTGCCTACAGTTATTCTTTATTTCCTGCCACACATTTTTTCACAGCAATGTGCAATGTTCTTAGATAGCACCACACATCACTGCAGCAGCTCCGTTTTCATCAACTCTCAACAGCTCCAACAGAAATGCTGCAAAATGCAAGAAAAACCTATTCTCAAATTCGTTTCGTTGCAAACTTTTTCCTAAGAATATCTTAAACTAGGCAAATTCCTGTACTAACCGTAAAATTGTCACTATATAATGCATCTATACCAAAAAATATACTACACTACTATCGCACAATAGTATTCATATCAAAAAAAGAATTGTTGATAAGGAGTTGGCTGTTATAAGAATACCTTAATCGTGGCCATTATTCATTTCTGCAAAATAAAGAACTTGAAAACTTGATGGAAAAGAAAGTCAGTGCCTAAATTTCCTATGCAATATTCTAATAAAATTCTAACCAAAGCACTTTCTAATGAAAATTCTACTATAGAATGCTGTCAAGTAAAGGTTGTCAGGTAAGAAGCACCTTTCAATTTACACCCTAAAAAGTGCAAAACGAATGAACGAGTGAATGTTTCTTTGCAATGTTCGTTGTGCATCGGAGTTCATTCGTCAGTGGGCGAACTAAGCGTAGCACAGCACACGGCGCAGGTGCTCAACAACACAGCAAGCAATCAACCCATCTCAACTGCACCACACCACTCACTCCTTCACTGCCACCAAGTGCTATCGACCCATTAAACACTCCCCAACTCATGAAGTTGCACCCTACTCATCGATCGCTTATTACAAAACTTCACCAATAGGTGAACACCTTAAACCGTCATTGAGGATCCATAAAATTTCAGGATATATTAAACTATGCATTAATATGACTATTCCAACACTAACACTGAGAATTCCTAATAACAACTTCTAAATTATAATAAAATTGTGGCTGCGGCAATATTCAAATATCGACCTACCGGTACACATACACAGGTAAACTCACCCCCTCAACATGCTCATTACGAAGAGTGTTTGCGCCATATCTTCCTATATGCAACAAATACAGCTTTATAAGTGACACAACAGAAATCGAGAATAGCGACTGCAAAGGGACTCCCCCTCCCCCTCCCCCCATCCATCTATGACTACAAATGAAAACGTCTAAGATTACGATCGGCGTCAGCTAAACTTATGAATGTACGAAATAAACGTAAATTTCAATGAGCTTTTTAGTGCATATTTTATAGCTTTCTAAGACAATCAATTTTCACGCATCAACAATAATCAATAAAATAAACGTAAAATTCATTCCTAATAAACTGAACTTTAGAGATGATATTTAATCGTTCAATAAGTATCTTTTAAACCGTTAAATAAATTTTGAATACAATCCACTACGTAAACAAATCCCATAAAAAATTGTATTTCTATAAAACAAACTGTTGTATTGTACTATCACCTAACTAATAATCTTAAAATGTTATCAAGCTATTCAGGTACACCTCAAGGTACACATAATAAAAAGTTTCATCATGGCAGCACGGAAAAAACACATATTACTAGAGAAGCATATTATATTACCGAGCTTATGACCGCCTAAACACAAGCTTCCAATCTTCATTAATTCCACACACAACCAGGTGAACATTCATATTCAACAAGAAGAGTTCTGCATTCGAAAAATTGCTTCTATGCAAGCAAATGGGTCTATATTCAAGGAAGTACGGTAAATTTCTTTTTAGAAAACACACGACCGAACATTAGCCAACTAGAAAGTAAGAGTGAAATTATCAATTGAAGTGCAATGCCCTTCAAAATAAATTAGAAGACGATAAAAAAAAATGCGATCTTCAAACGAAGTCAAAAAAGAATCTATAAAAGTGCAAATGAAGTGCGCACAACTAGCGCTTTTCACAACGAATGCAATTAATAAAGTTCATATTGCAAATTGATCAAAGTTGAGCGTTGCTATCAGCCTGATTTTGCGGAGATTTTCGTGGTGACCTTTGACCCCTAAAATGTTGATAACTTTCACTGTTTGACTGAACACACGCCCACCTCTAGCTATCGAATAAATTAACTTTTTCAAGCTCGCTTCAAAATTCTGAGTCATTACCTTCAGGTGGCGAATCGGGTTCTAATAAAAACAAGAAAAACGTAAACAAGCTACTTTGTACGTTTGGAAATTTCGCGAGTTAATGCAATCCCCTTTAACTTCGTTCAGTAGCCTCAGAACATTTCATTACTCCGAACTCGGTCCAACCCTGCTCGCAGAGGTCGTACTTTACAACGCTAAAGCTTGAGTAAATTCCCACTCCCCGGATAAGATTGCCTACTTTTTGCAGAAAAAAGGCTACACCAATCCGTAGATTTCGACCGCTTCACCGGAAATTAAATATCTTCAACAATTCCTGTAAGATTCCTTGAACGTAGTAAACTCGTCAGCAGTACTTTTAGTGGCATTTCTAAAAAAGTTCGAATGAAACTTCTTTCCTCGCAACTACAAATTTCATTTCCTCTTCTTATTCATCATTTAAGTCGTCCAAAACTTTTCCGCTGATACCAGCCTCGATAATGCAAAGGTTTCCGACTTGGTGACAGCCGGTAAAACTGCTTCGATCTTGTTCAGAATAAGAGAGTTAGTATTGCTTGATGGCAAGTAAAAAGATCCTCTGTAGAGCATCTGCTTGAAAAAAAGAACGTCGTAAATTTAACATCTCTCCGCGGATAATATTTTCATTCATTACTAAGTAAAATTTTAAAGTACCTTCAACGAAATTATCCAAAGAACTTGGGAACTTATGCTCGATTCCTAGTCCCCAATGCTACTTTTGTCTCTTAATATAAATTGGGCTTAATCTAAAGTTGTTTCTTTTAAAACATCACCAATAACGAATTCATTTCACATGAGAATATATCCACATCGTATAGGCAGTTAAATTATAAAAATATCGCTTAGAGATTATTATATGGAAGGTAAATGCAGACATATCGTAAGAGATAAAAATTAAATGTGTTAGCTACGTGTAATTTTGAAGGAACATGACGTCATCTCCGATATAAAAACACAACTAAATGAACGGGCAAGAGAGAATGCCACAAAAATACAGCCTAAGCAAAGTTTATTTACTGAGTTTAATATGTGAATTAGGCGCGTCAAATGAAATCGAGATTGTTATGTCTACACATTTCAACGGTCATTTTGTCCACCTGTCCGTAGTGGTCATTTAACCCTTCCGCCCTTAACAGTACAATAAATCACTTCTGCTAACCTTTCATAAATGCAATTTATTTCTCACTTATAAATGCAATTTCTTGCTTCCCTTTTTCTAAAAAAAAGTGTGTAGAAAAAAATACGCCTTTTGAAAAAAAAAAAGAAAAAAGAAATTAAGTTAATTATACCTCAAACAGCTAATCAAAACAAACGCTTCATAATGTTCAAAAAAAAAGAAAGAAAAAAAAAGAAAACAAACAAAACAAATTATTAAGATAACACTAAAAGTAAAGATCCCAATAAGCAAGTTTCCAATTCCAAATAACGGTGAATAAAACAAAAGATGTGTTCATGCTCACGCTCATCCAAAAATCGAGCTCGAGCTCAAGTTCGAACTTCATAGAAAAAATCCGACATTAATATGCCACATTTCAATTAGAGTCCAAGCTAACGACGAAATTTCTCCAATCCCATTCACAGCCATTTCCAGATAAAAAGTTATAAAAAGCTAAACACCACGAAATCTACCTATCAGCAAAAACCTCTCATTCGGAACGTCCAAGTGTCAATGCAGTTATATCCCCTCTACTAGAGGAACGTCACTTCTTCCGTTTCTTCACATACTAAGGGGGCACAAGGGCTGCCCTGATTAGCAAGAATTAAATAAATAGCACAACGCAACAAAATGAATTAATGCAGATATAGCTGATTAACGCATAACTTTCACGTGACACATGCATAATTCGTTTGCTGACAGCCGCAGCTGCACCAAAATACGTGACAACCTGCTTGCACAACAACTTATTCAAAATAATTATGTTCAGGATCAGTCATACTGAGACGTCTATCACGTCATATGAAAGAAAAAAAAAACACTTCGATCGGAGCGTAAATCAACCAAATCTATGGATCACACCAGCATAACAATTTCCAAATAGATAGGCCTCTATTCAAGAAATACGGTACCTGACGCTTATAGCATTATCAAATATGTACCTGCACACAAGAAATATTTTTATAAAGATGCCAGAAACTGTATACTGGATTACTATTGCCGCTACTACGATAAACTGCAAACAGCTATTCGTGCGAAATGATTTTTTATAGTAATGATGAGGTAATCAAGATCATTATGGGAAATGTTTTTAAAGCAAATGATTTGAGAATGGCAAACATTCTACCCAATTAATCCAAAGAATCGAGAAAGTAAAAAAAAAAATATTTTGCACCTCTCATAAGCAATATCACATCTCATAATCCAAAATTAAATCTTCCCCCTATTAGAGTGCTGCAAAATTTCATTCTCATAACTGACGTGATTGACCCTCGTAAAGAGATTCATCATATTTTCGAACAAAGCGGAAGTCGACAATTACGAAAGCGCAAAAAAAAAAATGTTTGTATTTCCGCAGAACGCTTTTAAAGATGATTTAAATGCTCATCGAAGCAATGCAATAATGCACTCACATAGAGCAACAATCACATTTCATCGCTTAAAAATCAATGCAATCGTCTTCGCGGCATTTTTTTTTCCGGTAATTCTTCGTTTTTTAAAGTTTTTTCAAATTACGTTTTTTAATTCAGTCTTTTTTCTTTAGGAAATTTAGAAAAATTTCCACTTTTCATATAAATATTGCCATTAAAATTTGAATATATCACTTTCAGTCTGATAACATTCACATAAACGATAAATAATAATCAACGAATGCAGTAAGAGTTTCAATTTATAGAGATAAAGAAAAGTCAGATAATCAATTTGCATATTTCTAAACACATATCATTGCGATATTTGCATTTTTACGGGTTTTTTTATTTGCTTTGAAAATTATTAAAACAACAAAGCGCATTTAATAATAACGAACAAATAAAAGACAAAAAAGACTGCCATACTATGTTTGCCCTGAAAAAATAAAAATAACTTGTTTTACCCGTAATATACAAATTAGAATATATATGTAAATCCACTTCCGTTCATACCGTTCAATGGTATGGAAGAATGGAGATAGCTGAAATATGATTACCGTCAACCACGACAATCCTTAACCATACTTCCCCAGAACACAAAAAAACTAACCAGGTCCGGGATATTGTTGTTGGGGATGGTGATGATCCTTATCTGTTCTTCTCCTCTTCTTCAACTTCTCGGCGAATGCGACCGCCTCACTAGCACTTTTACCCGTCTCGAAGCACTCCAACCCAAGTAGATACTTTTGATAATGCCTTCTCAATTGATAACCCGCCGCTGATGACTCTGACATCTCGGAGTTGGCCTCTGTACATACATGCTTCCATGTCTTCTCACGTGTTACCTCAAAACAAATATTATAGGAAATGCGACAGATTACAGTTGGTAGTAGGATGGCAAGGTAGGAAAGCAAAACAGAAGGAGATCATCGGAGTAAGGACTTTTCACAGCGTTCTCACCAACAATGAGGGGACTTTTCAGACCTTTCTTATCAATCCTCCTTTCTTTTTTTCGTTATTGAGACATTTTTTTGCAGCTTCTCACTATTCAATCCAATCCCCCCTTCTAATTCTAATATTCCATTGAATTGCTTACATTCAATGTGTGACCAACAAAGAAACTTCTCTCAAATAGATTCTATGAGCACATCGCACATAAATTCATATACGAAAAGGTTAAACGCTTTAACTGATCAACTTTAAATCATATTCGTTCAACTATTCACCTTGAGGTCACAATAAAAAGTGAGCAGAAAACACAACGAAAGAGTGCAAGAAATAATGAATATCCTAATATTCGGCAACATACCGCACTGAACAATGACTCCTTTCCATATGTATATATATATATATATATATATATATATATATATATATATATATATAACTGACAACACCTGATTCCTATTGCCTTATTATCTCTAATAAAAAGAAACACAATAGGAAATGATTCCTTGTTCGGCTATGCAAGAGCGGAGAGGATGTCATTAACACGAAGCCCAACAATGTTTGCAAACGTTCGGTTAATCTTGACTTGGCACACCTGTTCGAATCCTCCTCTCTTCATCACAGCAATATATAACCGATGTAAATCGACTGTCTGCTTCGAAACTTGTGGTACTTGCGTTATTGGTTCACCCTGAAATGTATTATTACCATCACACTCCACTTAAAAAAACAATGAACAGGCTTGGGAAAATAAGAGACTACTCCATGTATGCTACTTGTAACTGCCTAACATTACTTACTTGCTCTTATTAAAGGAAAAATATTGATACTCTTTTGATGACGTAAAGCCACTTACCTGTTTAGCCACATATAATAATCATCTCTCTTACAATATACCTCTTCCAACTGAAACTGCAACTGATGTGCCGTAAACTCTTGTTTCTAAGAAAACAAAAAAACGCTACTCAAAAAGACGGCAGTTTTTGTTTTTGCAGTTTCAGCCGGTTAAAGTAACAGTGCATACATTACACTTCAAATGCATCTAAAAAAACATTTTGGGTCCAGTAGTGGAAGGCATGGGCGGATGGTAAGACGTGGTGGGGAAAGGAAAGGTAGGAACTGTCCTCTCAAAGCAACACGGAGGAAAAGAGGCAACTGAGGTATACAGTATCGAAGCAAACAATTATTGTTTTGCTTGGTGATGCCCATCCTACTGCAATAAATCCACTAGAGGGAGAATAGCCTGAGGAAAATTATCATAAATAATATTCCGAAAACATACCTGCCGTTCGCAGAACAAAACCAACTTCTCGAAAAACGCTCTCCTCTCGCCCATAACATGCTGCGGATTTTGTGAAGTAACAGGGCCCACCTATAAACATCCACAATTGTCAAACGTTCCTCCATAAATACATTAAAAATCCGCTGAGCGAAAATCTTAATACATAGATGAAACTCCAACCCATGATTACGGATCACAAGCCTCATACTTTCCCCCCTTACCGAATCAGCCCTTTATCATCTCAACAATTACTTGCATCAGCACTTTCATATAAGTTCCACTCAAAACTGCACAACTATTCCCTTTAACTTACGATAAAACACACCGTGGAATACGCATGTGTCAATGTTTTAACCTGTGTTTTATTTAGATGAGATACTGTATTCTTGAAAAAAACTACCTATATCATTATTAAAATGAGTTCAAACCAGTTTATCGACGATCGATGATTCCTTTAGCTTTGCACTATTCATAATTCCAGGTGTGGGTGGTTGCCCGGATGGTACAGGTGTCCTCTGAAAATATCACATATTAAAAAATGTGACACCCACGTCAATACCTTTGTGAAATCAAATTTAGTGTATAACTTCATCATAAAACGCTCAACAAACGTTAACAACGCTCTATTTCAATTCGAGGCACACTTATGAACTCCCGATAGAGGAGACAATCATACGGAACATCCACTTATATGAAGATGATCGCTGCTTACATTATCTCAACGAACAGAACCGCAATATTCAGAAAATACATTACATAAAGATAACCCTTTGTACTTATATTATTTCTCATTTCTAGAATTTTCCGAGGGGAAAAAAATCTGGTCGTTGAAATTACAGCGCATATAATTTGTTGTTAGAGTCAACATTACATAACCTGTAAAATAAGATAGAAAGTTTTACTTTTCCAAAGCGACACCATCAAAACCACATACTCCCTCTCTATCGTCAAATCCTCCCCCTTCCTCCACTTAGTCAAATCGCATACTCTCTAGTCCATAACCTTTCACCTATCGAGGCTATCATCGCTTCACCTTATTCACATCCACTCACTAGTAGGAAACAGAATTCATTAAATAATAACCTCAATACAAATCTAAAGTACCAACAATAAATAAACTTACCTTCTACAAACGAATGTCAGGTGTTATTTTAATGACATTCAAACAATAAAAAAATGCCGAAGGTAAAATCATTCATCTATAATGCAACACTCGTATGTCATAGAAATATTTATGAATTGGCGAAGAACACTTTTCAGAGATCAATGTGAATGAAATATAAGGTTAAAGAGAGTGGTCAATAGAGAATTGATGAAAGAAAAAACAGAAAAAAAAACAACTGAGAATGGAGAGAATAAAACAAAAAACGTCAAAGATTAAAACGATAAAGGTAGGAAGGAAAAAAATGAATGAAACAAAGAAAAAATTCGAATGCCAAAGCCAATTTAAGAACGAATAACCAACTATAAAGTTCTTAAGCCGATCTCATTCTGGATTAAAAAAACGTAACAAGCAATATTTAAATGTTATTCTCTCATGGGGGATATTTGCCTGGTGAAAGAAACAAGAACGAGAACACAACGACATAAAAGCCAGTAATATATACCTGTCCTTGGCTAAGTTGAGCGGGAGTATGTGGCCAAGATGCCGGTGATCCCCCTCGTATCGATTTCGAATCGTCGAGGGACTCATCGGCGGCTGAGGAAGCTCCTCCCGGACTCGGTGCTGGTACGTTACCCGATGACGTACTAACAACGGGCGCCACTTGCGCCATCACGCATTCCTACAACACTCAAGAAATTAGTTCGTGCAAACATTACATGCCATATGCGCCGGTTCGCAAATAAGGATCCGATAGCGAAGTCTTATCATCGAGTGCTTATTGCACCAAAGCCATTACCTGTTAAGTTTAAATACAAATTGAACATCGTAAAAAATTACAAGTTCGTAGGGCTTCCATTCGAAGAGATCGGTGTAAACCTGGAAGATACGGTGTTCAAATTGAATGCTTCCAAGCAAAAAAAACAAAAAAAAAAACTCTCGCTTCTCTGCAACACATATTGTTCTCAGTTCAGATCCAACTGACGAAAACCTCTTCGCTGTTATAGAAAAACTCTGACTGAGAAAAAAAAAAATGAAACCTTTAAAGAAAGCCCACCAACCTGAGAGGGAACTTTCGCCGCATTGATCTTTGCTTGCCAATCGGCGGCACTAGGTCCATTTGGCAAGCGTGGCATTTCCATTTGTGTTGCCTGAGGCATTTTAGCCGTAGGCATCATCGCACGATTGGCGGCTATAGAATATCCAGAATACGCTAAAAATAGATAAGTGCCTGCGAATAAACTGCAATTTTAGCTAAGAACCACATACGCTTATTCCAAATCTAGTTGCCAAAATTGCCTAACTCATTTATACCCTCTCATCAAATCCACTAGATCATATCAGCCACAAATTTTCCATTCGAATAATTTGCCTTGCGCCTCATCCATCAACATCCTCCCCCCCCCCCCCCCCCCCCCCCCCCCCCCTCCCCCCCCCATCCCTTTGCTGAAAATCGAAAGATTAAGTCAGTTACAACAAACCTTTCAGACACCCATAAAATATGCATACATAACGTAATTTGCACAAACAAAACAGTAAAATTAGCGCACTCATGAGATCTGATTGCCAAACGTTACTCAAGCTTGCACGACAACTGTAGAAGATGTCGGTTATGTTGCACACTTCGAACAATTTGCTCCAACGCATCACGTTTTCCTCCCTCCTTCACAAATCGTCCATCTACCCCAACCCTTCCCTCTGTGAAAAAAAAAAGAAAAAAAAAGGAAAAAACTCACCGGAATGAGGAACTTGAGGTTGACCTGGATGGTGATAGTATTGCGCGGCGGGTGCTGCAGCTGGTTGCATTGGGTATCTTGGTTGCTGAGGTGGCCAGTACCCTGGAGGGTACATCCCAGGTGGGTATCCTTAAACGACAATGCCAAATGGAACTTCTAGCTCAAATGCAGTTGCATATAATAAAAACCTAAATTAGACGGCATAAATTAGTCCACTGCTACCAACTCACAATATCAGTCAATTAGAGAGATGCGGAACGAAATGTCATCACTTTAAGAGATTTGGTTCAATTCGAGAATGAGTAGATCGTGGCGGGATATTGCAGGTATGCGATTACTTCTGCCAAATCGATCCCATCAAGTCAGCAGGCTGACAAGAATGGACAACTGATCAGTGAATAAGCCGACTACTGAAGATCCCAACAAAAGAGCACAGAAAAAAAAACGGATAAGCGGATCCCAACTTAACTATCGCATACGCATTTTTTTATTTTACGATTAGCGGAAATACGGGATTATTCAACTGTTTTCATTCTCTTCGCTTACAACTCGAAGCCCCACTACATTAGGGAATATGATTTCGTTAGAGGAAATGATATAAAACGATATAAAGAGATGATCAACTTAAATGAAAACCAACCAGCATGTTGTTGTTGCATAGCAGCTAATTGCTGTTGAGATGCTTGTTGTTGCATTTGTTGTTGTGCCGCAACTGCAGCAGCATGTTGAGCTTGAGCTTGAGCTACCTCTGGAGATGAGAAACCTAAATCAAGTGGATTACTTAGATAACTTAAATCATAAATCGCATTCATATAAACACCAAACATTCAACCAATACAAGCAGTGCACGTTGAGCCAATTACCAATGAAGAAGAACGAAAAATTCTAAACAATTTCCATAACATTCAACACATCCCCATCTCCGTCCGATACAGCAGAAATCACAAAGTGCATCGATCGAATCCCCACCCCTTCAAGTTTACATTCATTCACTGCAGCCATCCGTCAGATGTGGTAATTAATTAAGAAATATAAAGGCTACAATCTATCCCAACAAGCAACTAGCGAAGAAGCGGTTAGAGAGGGAAGGGGAAGGGGAGGAGGAAAACGAAATCCGCCTACGTATAGTCACAGATCCCCTTTCAAGGCCGCTCTTCAAGCTTACATTCACTCTTGGAATGGAGATGAAAGATGGAAACAAGGGACCCTCGAAAACTGGCAGATACTTGCAAGGGGAGACACGTGGATATTTTCGAGTTGCATAACCTGCCTCCATTTAACCAGTCCACAGAACAGCAATTTGCGCCTTCAAAGTTAACCCACATCTTTGTAGATTTTTCTCTTCTCTGTTCCTTTCCCCATACCGAGCTATGATTCTATCTTCAACAATAAGATGATGCTAAAAATAAATTCCCATTGATAATCTCTAGATAAATTAATGATAAGTGATAATTAATAACGGTGAATATAGAAGTAAACGATAAACGGTCTTAGTCGATATAGAGGGAGTGATCGTTGAGAGATAACCGAAAAAGGAATAGAAATCACACAGAAACAAGAAATCAACACAGTGAACACTCAACATGGCAAATATAGATATAGATAGATGTGTTGTGACAACGCAAACAGTGCAAATACAGAGAGCACACTTAGAGGCAAATTTCTCAAAATAAAAAAAATAGAATAAAATCTGTAGCTTATATTTTCCAAATGCAATAAAGGTTAAATCCCCATATAAAAATGATTTTATTATCCAAAATAAATGAGTAAATTATTTGAATGAACAAATCTACTAACAAGACGGTAAGCATGCTTGTGATGATGCATTATCCTATCTGATGTCATTACCAATACACTGCGAGCGATTCGAATCAACAATTAAGAATAAATGCATCGACATTTAAATATTCAATAATAAATATGGCTGCTGATATTCAATATCAATCGATAGTCGATACCATATATATGTAATATACTTAAGAATTCGATGACAATCACCCTAATATTAATATTTCCTAAAGACGATTTACGCTCAACGACGATAAGCCAGCACTTTAATTTCGGAGTCGTTAAATCCAATCGACTCCGAATAAGAGCTTACTTTTGCGTTTTTTTATAGTGCCGCAGTCACCGATTGTCGATGAAGAGTAGTGCGCTGGAGATAATCTAGAATGCGGAAATGAGGAATAATAGAGGAAATTATTGTCGCTAGTTGTAGAAGGCAATCGGATCGTCGTCGATGAAGTATGACTTTGATCAGTGGTAGCAGTTAACGTTTTCTTTTCGAGTTGACTATTGAAAGCACTTGATTCAGATGGAAATCTAAGTGGGAATGGCATAGTTCGTTGAGACATTATAAACGCTGTTTCCGGTGAACGATCCACGTTCATCGTAGATGAATAGGTGGTCGAAAGATGTGTCGCAAATGCCTTCTGCACTTCAGAAGTGATTGCCAACATATTAGAGGCATTCTCTCGCGATAAAAACATTCGTGACGACGATACATAAGACGATGGCATACAATATGCGGAAGTCGACGCAAATGGTATACAACGTGAATTGATACTTGCATAATTCGTTATGTTGTTATCACCCGAATATTGCACCAATAGATCAGTGGATGTGCATGATGGCCGATGATAAGATTGATTATCACGAAGCGGTGATAAGAAATTATTTTCTGTATATCGCCTATTATATTCGTTAACAACAATACCATTACTATTATGCATAACGTCAAGTTGAAAATTGTCTTGTCGATGAAATAACATCGATGAGAATCGTTGTGTATACCACTTCGGATAGCCAAAACGTGCTAAACTTTTTCTTCTTCAATACCGACCGCTTTCAAAAATAAACTCTAAGTGAAATCCTTCTTACCTGTCTTAATAAACAAATAGCAAATAGATATATAGCATATTCTCATATATTCCATTACATTCATAATAACGCAAATATAGCGCAGCCGGCTCTAAATTGTCCCCAGCAAATTAGTTACAATATCGCATAACCGCATAATCGAATCTTTGCATAAACATTCGACGATCGATGATAAATAATAAATGCATTATTAAATTAAAAGTATTTTTACATACCACTTTACACCATTCATATTTGCATCTCGGACAAAACCTGAGGGAAAGGAGAGGATAGAGGGGGGAGGGGGAGGGGGAGGGGAGAGGGGAGGGAGGAGAGATTGGAAGGAGCAACTTCATCGACTCCACTCGCCAAAATAATAAATATCCCACTGTGAAGAATAATTTCGCATCAATTAAATATATCCACAACCGTACAACTGGCAGCCATCTGCCAATAACAGACTATTCATGTTACCTGTGAAAGGGATCTCTAAAATAGTGGAAAATGAAATGGCTTAGATCAAAGCATGACAAAATCCTCATTACATCCAACCTTTGTGCAATCAACCGAAGCACATATGACTGTAATCGGAGCATGAAATTTTATTCCATCTTCAAAGCAATTAGGAATATTATGCAAACGTCATACTCACTAAGCTTTATGTTGAACTCAGGAATTCGCAACACGAGCATCACCAAGACATATATCAGTATGTGAGTACGAACAATACTGCAAAATATAAATAAAAATTACCATGTGCTGGACTACCAGCCGGTGAAGCAGGAGTCCCATCCATTCGAAGACCAAGTATTGCCGGATTTTGCATCGGAGGCATTTGAGGTGGAGGACCACCTTGGCCTGCCGATGGTGGAAAAACCACATCTCGTGACGCTGGCCTCGAACCAGATTTCGCTTTCGTCTTATTCCCTGGTGGACCTGCCGATCCTGGACTGCTATAGCTTCCGTTAGGAATAGGTGATGGTTGCTGCAAAAAAGAAAGTGGCTGATGATTGCATTTCAACATAAGAATATCAGAAATTCTTACAACCGAGTGAAAAATGCTACAGGAGAAGGGAGAGGGAAAACTTCCTTAACACAACCTAAAGAAAGAGGGTAGCAGTAACCTGATCAGGCAAGATAGGTAAAATGCAACTTCATTACAAACTTCTTTCAAAGGATTTTCATAACCGACAACGATGTGCTACCAGACCTTCTCATTCGGTGGAAGATGCGTTTGCGCTTAGTCGATGTGAGCACAACTATTGCTATCAACGCTGTTAATAAACGTTGCTTAAAGCAGATGCCCTCAAAAAGCGTTTCATCCTTAGGTGTCCTCAGTTGTGCGCATAATACCTCAAATTGCTCTCCCCTATAATTAGGTAAACGTTCATTTAGAACCACTCTCTGATCAGTCTGATTTCCTCTATGTAAGGTCTTTGAGGTCTTTGAGAAAACCAACAGAGATGTTCAAACGTGTATCACAAACTCTCTCGGCGTTAAACAAAGGTGAATTGTGTATCCAACACAACAAGAACATTGAAGGCATTAAAGACAACAGCCACCTAGATATTCAACATGCAGCGTAATTCATACTCAATACTGACAAAAGCCTTTTACGTTATGCAAACTTTTGGATTCAGCGTCATAAATTTCAACGTAACGATTACCTTTCGAGTATTTAGGATTAATTTACGAAAAAAAAAATCCTTTCTGTATGAAATCTACTTGCATCGCTACCTTTTTTCCGATCCAATTCAAGTATTTTCAAACCAACAAAACTGCAAATAGGCGAAAATATAAGCAACGAACTAAAGGAATGAGATGAAGGTTTATCGGCCCTACTTACCTATTTAATTTAATTTCACTTAACCTCATAATTTCACCTAAGCGGAAATGGAACCAACATGAAGAGTTATTTATTCCTAAAGAATGCACAAATGATTAAAATAAATAGGAAACAGGAAGAAACGATTAGAAAAATACGTAAAAAAATAAAAAATAAAATCGCGCATGGTTCGGAACACAGAATCCAAGAATTTTTTTTAGAACAAGAATATTATTTAGAATAAATTCAAGAAAAAAAGAAATCAAAATTAATTAAAAAAAGAGTTTCATAGAGAAATAAGAAAGAAGAACCATTTGCGCTAACTACAGATGATTCCTTAAATAAATAATCCAATGCAAATAAAATTCCTCTATATTTAGACAACAATTTGTCGTACATTCTTCGATGTGAAATAGCTAGTGAAGTGAAAAGAGTGCGTGCGTAATTGAATCTTTTTTTTCCGATGTGAAATGACCACCACCTACGCAAAAACGGGGAATCCCCTTAAGCGACACCGAATTCCCTTAGCGTTACGCCTTTTCTATTGCACGAAACAATTTTCCCACGCCTTCTAATCGAAACATTATAAAGCAATAATAGTGACGTCATTCGTCAATATTGCCCATTAAATAAGACAGCAATATATCAGTGCAGTTGCCTTCAACGATTCATCAATGAACTCCTCTACGATATGTGCTTATGCCATTTGTTTGTTTTTTATGAATTATGTTCTTCAAATCAATACACCTTTTTTATAAACAAAAAATACAACCCATCCGTTAGGACAATAAAAAACTTTACGAAAACTTCATCAAACGCATTTATTCGTTCATAGCGGAAATATTTCGCTTCTCTTCCGTACATCCTTATTGTAGTCTTCTTCTAAATTCTATGTCAATTCACTGCACCTAATTTGGCTAAGATTCGTATTCCCTTCAAATTTTACATTTCATCAAATACTCGATATTATTTCAATCGAGCAGATAGACGAGGAATGAGTTGGAGCCACTTAAATTCGCACATATAATGCACTAACAACTATACTCAAATCTCCATGTAGAAAATACTGCCTTTAGGCAGCAATCTTCTAAACCCACATGCTCATCGCCACCCCTTAGCCGTCCACGTAAATCATAAAGGCGTTTGTCACATCTGCATAAAACATAAATTTGCAATGACAAACGAGTCCCCCTTGCTAAATGGTGCATAAATATTGTGCCGCGTAATCCTTCATAATACGTCATCGTCGATGCTTTATTTACTTTCAAAAAACATCAACAAAAAGGTTGAATATAATCTTACGTGAGAAAGTTCAAAGAACAATCATTTTGAAGGTTTACCAATGTAAGAAAAAGAATTGAAAAAATAAAATAAAATGTCTAGATAGATGAGAAGAAAAATACCTCCAAGTGCAACAATTTTTTTCCCTTTATCAATAATATGAGCTTTTTACTTTCTTTTTCAATATCTTACTTCTCTAATTTTTATTTTTACTTAAGATATTTCCGTAAATTTATTTTAATTTTCTCACAAATATTTCGTTCATAAACTTTAAAAGATATCTCACTGAAGCGACCCCCCATATAGTTTACACTCACTTCTTACAGTTACACTGAGCATTAAATATATCAACCTATCAGTTACTGCATCAAAACCATAATACTGTCTATTTACTATAAGCCAAAATTAAAGCGTCACTGATCAGAGCAGAAATATTCATTGAAAACTTTTCTTCTTTCCCGGCCTTCCTTATACATTAAAAAACAAACACGAACTATCGATGGCAAACTTATTCATAACGTAGATATATGCTATCTCGATAGCAATCTATCACATACCCTTTAATGCAAAACAAGGTCTATAAAATACATTAGAAAAAGATAGCTAAAGCATTACTAAAATGACGTTCGCAATCAGCAAAAACTTGGCAACGATCTGCCTTTCAAAAGGTTGCCCATAAAGCCTATAAGCAATATGCCAACTCCTCGGCTCTATACAATGAAGATATTTAAAGAAATCTAGTAAAAAAACGCATTCAAATAAAACGTTGCCTGCAGTTACTTCTAACATATTTAACTAAGTGAATAAACGAGCTTCATTTCCAGTGAACTATCGTAGATTTATTTGCCTACTCCCTCAAGAGTATGACAATGAATCGTTGCATTATCGTTCACACACTACCCGATTAAATCAAAACATTCACAACGTAGAAAACGTCAAATTAGGTAAAGAAATAGAATATGGAATTTGGAATAAATGAAGCAATGAAATAAAGCCCTCCTCGGCTTAACAAGGGAGAGAGGGGAGGAAGAATAGCTCGCCTAACCATGTAAAGATTCAGAAAGAATAAGGAAAATGAAAATTTCGAAAGCAAGAAAATGGCAAACAGCATTTAAAAAACTGACAAATAAATATAAGGGATTTCAGCCAAAGCTTGGCAGCTCTAAAATCTGTGTGAATACCTCCGCCAAACAGGTGGAAAGAAATTGGCACTAAAGCAAAGGATTTTACGAATTCACATCACTACCGTCTAGTATATGTGAATATTATTGCCCCGCTGCTCTCTTACTATCAGTTCCAATTGGAAATTCAATTTCCGCTTGATTAAAACAAAGTAAATGCTTACATAAAATGTTTCTCTAAAAGCACTGAAGCAGATATACCAAAATAAAGACAAAGTTTCAGTTATATTCACCCAACGCCAACATTACTCCTTTTCTGCTCTGAATATTCCAAACAGCCTATGAATGTCACTTGTTCTTTCAAGTTACTAAATAGTTATGTAAAGTATGCCCTACTTGTAATGTTTCGAACTCACTGCTGCCATCAATCCTCGAAAATGGCTAATAACTTAACATTAGATTGGCTGGCTAAAATGCTTGCTGATATAAACGATGATCTCGATGAAATCAGGTGAATAATTCCAGGTAAACGGCATTACAGGTAAATCAGCTCGGCATTCATGCTTTCCCATGCCATCTATTTCCCACACCTTAAATGACAACACCTGCGTTCACATATCATAAACAATGAAACACCTCAGCATTTCTACCTTTACGCCGATAGAAAATGCCACGTCCCTTGCATCCTTTCTACTCTCTACTCGTCTTGCAATTTTCCTTCCCTTAACAATCATAAAAACTTCAGCTACACCTAAATAATGTTTTCTAAATCTACTTCACTGAAAATTCTTTTCCCTGAATTGAAATATAGTCCAATCGTATCGATGCACATCTGATTGCCACAACGGATGTCCATCAATTGCCCATCCTTCCTTCTTGCATGAACTTTCACATTCCCTCACTTCACTATCGATGCCAAAAGGTGTATCAATCAATAACAAACTACCTGACGGTTAATGAACAGGTGAGTGACTAGTGATGAGGGAATGCGTCAAATCTAACCGAAATATGAGAACGATTCGATCTATGTGATGCGTTACACAATGACAACCACACATCACACTCGATGAGTAACGATCAATGAACATTATATAAACGTACATCATCACTCTTACCTTTACGCTGCACACATACGTCATATCATTTCCGCTAGACTTAGGGGCATTCCTCACGCTCACACATTATAAACACTTCACACGCGTTTCCTCTTTGTTATTACCAGCCGAGATGACGTCACTGCACAAATATCTCATTGCAATCACAAATTAAACTGCGTATATGCACACACCACAACCACGTGCTTAAACTGTTTATATCCACTTAGATTACAGCTTCTGCAGGACTATATTTTATGTCAGTCGTTTATAAGCTACTCAATATTGATTGATCAAAGATTATTTCCGGTACCGAAATTACGGATCACCTTCATCACCCAATATTCAAAAACCACGAGAAGAAGACATCATCAACCACTGCAACCCCACAAAGCTGAGGCGAAGTTTCCTTTCAAATATGCGAAATTTAGATTACTTAATCTGTATTAGAAAAAAAAAATCATTATCCGAGGACATTTCATATAGCCAGAGACTTCTGACTGTAATGAATAAATGAGAGGAAAACACATCTTTAAAAAAAGTGTTTCTAAAAAACAAAAACATATGCAAGAAATACTTTCTCTCAAAAATATATTCCGCAGAAATATCCAGTGAGGATCACCAACTTATCCGCATCCCCTACAACTTCCTTTCATAGAACAATTATGAAATAATCTCTACTGAATGTCACAAAGATAAAAATTCTGTCAAAATTTCTGAGTGCAAAGTTTCCCATGCCTCCCCAGTCCACAATGGACAAAACACCTTCCATGTCTCTCTCCTTATATCCCTTTCCCCCTCCCCCTCTTCCTAATGGAGGGGAGGATTTCAAAATTGTATACTCTATTAAGCAATTGACACCTCAAAAAAAAAAAAAAAATGGAAGTCTGAATCGCACTCGTAAACATCCTCTAATTTAGCATTGTCAACTAAATACTTCAGAATATGAGATGAGATTTCTCATTCAAGGAGTCAGTAAAAAAAGCTTTCAAAGATCGACATAAAATAAAACAGTAATAAAAACTGAGTTGAAATTTGGAAGAAATATGTCAAAACTAAGCCAGAAAAAAAGATGAAGTTACCATATGCCGCCAGATATATTCCTCTCCCCTCCCCCCCCCCCCCCCCCCCCCCCCCTACCGTTTTATATCAATCTACATTCAAGTTTTATCTTCCAGATTACCTATTTGGAGCTGTTAGGGAAGCGATCAAGAGGATATGGTACTTTGAATTCTTCCCCCTTTATATTCCCCAAACAAAATCCCCTTTAAAAATTCATTTATTCCCTCTCATTGCAAATCATTCCACCTAACTTCTTATCCGCTTTTTTGCTCTATATAACGATACAAATTTATTTCTCTCGTATAATCACCGCTTCATTTATTCAATTTCAACGGTGCATTATTTTTCCTTTATATACTGAATGTTAAATTTTGAAAAACTTCCTTTTAAATTAAAATTTTACAACTTATTTCTTTACAATAGAATAAAATTCGCAAAAAATTTCCCACAAGTCAATATACCTCAAATTGGAATACTTCAGAGAATACGTCACTTCACAACGCGTTCTTAAATAAATCTATGACTCATACACTGTATGTACGTAATCATTGACGGGGAAGAAAGGCGTCACCTTTTTCTGAATATAAAAAAAGACAGTGTTCGGTGTCTATAATATTTCCGCTATCCCATATGCCAAGAATTTTCCTTTTTTTTAAATTATCGTTGATAAAAATCAGACGATATAAATATTGATAAAATACGATATCACCTTTAATAGATCACCTCTACTGAGTTTACCTATAGCCATATAAACATAATGTCATCTGTCTTTAAGTCTATTTACTTCCGATCTCAATTTGCGACGCGACGCGACGCGACGCGACAAACGTCGCACGCAAGTCGGTCCCTCAGCCAATTCGACGGTTCGCATACAACGCTCGTACGTTCGTTTGCGCACCCAACCCACCACACAACACCATCATCAACATTCCCTTTAGCGATGCCCTTAGACACACCGACAACTAGACAATCGATGAAATAGCACGTGATGTCGTATGAGCAGACAACAAAATCCTCGTATTGAGAGAGCATTTCTCCTTAACAATGTTTCGCTGAAGAATGGAACACTAAAGCGCAGTGTAGTGTGCATGTGAATCGAGAGATCAGACAACGAGACTATTGCAAAATTCATTAGAGATGAAGGCCCTCGATCGATCCCTCTTTCAAATGCAAGGCCGTTTCCATCATTCCGCATTCACTACAACCCCAACTGTTTCTCTATATCCTTTAGCGTCTGCTTCTCCTCGCATTCGTACTCTCTAGTAAATTCTCCTATTATCGCTATCGAATAATGAAAAAATGTAGCTTATCTGGATGCAAGAGAGAAACGAGAGAAAAACGAGACGACAGCACAATTCCACAATAAAAACCGGATGAGAACGTATTCACTGCGCTAGATTGCCAAAGAAATATCGAGAAAGAGTATATATTAGAGAAATTTTACGCAAAGAGAACACTCAAAAACAATGCAAATCAAAAGAGAGTGTGTTGTCGATGAGACAACGATAGTAATATGCAATGACTACAGTATACACACACGATGATTCCGTTTGCGTCGATCATTTCGCCTCTTTATTCGCTTGCGATTGCGCTCAGCGGCAAGTTTTCCAACGAACGAATGCAATGTTCCTTGCTCGTCTCACTCCCTCTCATCAAATAATGTTCTCTTCCTATTCTATTTAATATTAGCTCTTAATATATATAAAAATATATGAATAAAGCATAAATCAGCACTAGATATTAGTTTAAATAATCACAACGATAAACAAATAAACAAATAAAAAGCCGAAAAATAATTCAAATTTTTGGTGGAAAATTTTCCACCAAATTCACTCACAATTCCCGGTCTTTATAACTTACACCTTTTTTTTTCACATTCCACAGTTTCAAAAAAATCAGACAACTCAAAAAATATTCTCAGCCATCCACCCCCACTGCTCACCGATATGAAAACCTCGACATCCCATAATTCCTACACATCATTCTTTAAATTTATCAAAAATTACATTGGGGAAATTTTTCAACGCTCAAATATAACGATGAAAATTTTTCAGCAGAAATATTTAGCAAGATTCCAACATTCACAATCGATTCTAGCGATATTTCTAATCATATTATGATTTAAAAGAAAATAATTTTTGAATAACTACACAAGAAGTCAATTAAATAGAGCACAATCATGAAAGCAGACTAAGTACTAAATGAATGATTCGGCTTTAATGAATATAATAAATACATCGCAAAGTGATTACACATAGAGCGATAGAGCCCAACAAAACGTTGTTGAATCATAAACACATCTTCAAATAATTCGCACTGCCATCTACTAACATTAAAATAAAAAGAATTAGAAAAACGCGCTGTCTAATTTTACACTCATAATAAAATGCCCATTTCCTTTATGTAATAATATTTGCGTACAGCCGCAGTGTAAGATATAAGGGAAACACTACTTATCGATTAAAAGAAATGCACTAATGAAGTGAAAAACGATCTTAAATTGAATTAAGTGGGAAGAAACAAAAAAAGTGCATTTGAAAACTTATCTCAAGCAGATAACGAGTACATCAAAACATGCTAACAACTCAAATACCGACAAATTCAACAACGAAATGTTATTCTCCAATTCGGAGAAGGTTGTGAAGGACAGCAGGAGAGAGAGGGTCGAGAGGAACGAAGGATGGAGGAACTCAGGAGGGGCGGGGGGCGGGGGGTTGGAAAAAGAGGGAGCAGAGAGGTTGGGAGAGGTACTCCCCCTCCATATTAGAGAATTCGACTCTCGAGCAACATAACATCCGATCGTCTATCGTTGAAAATTATCACAGACAAATACATGCAAATACTTCCTAATAACGTATTGGCAATTTGTGAAATTCTTCAAAAAGGATATTGGAGAAATTAAATATATATTCATTAGATTATAACACAAACATTCATTTCGTTAATATTATCGAATATCTCATGACTAGTAGATAAAATGAAGACGGTTGTATTATGTCTGCATCTACTCCCTCCCTTAGCACTCCCTCTTCCCTCGGGGCTTAATACTAGAAAAAACCACCAACATTTCTCCAATTCGTGTGACGTTAAAGAATTTAAAAAATCTAAAGATCCCCTCCTTCCCCCCCCCACCCCCCCATTTACGACCATTAAACTATACTCACTCCAAATTCTCATTCGTTCTCACCAAGACGGAAAAAAATAAAGAATTTGTACAATAACAATGCAAATAAACGTCGACTGACCTAGACTGAAATCTAATATCCTACAGTATCCTTCAAAAATTCGCTGATCTGACTTAAAAATTGCTAAAAATTCTGAAATCACGGAAATATTTTCCTCACTCCATTAGCAAAAACGCGGAGGAGCGAAGAAAAAATATTCTGTAATGACTATAATTGGGTTCAATTCGGAAAAAAATGTGGAATTATCATCATTTTTAAACGAGAAACGAACGCTCAATCGGTAAAGCATCTGCATGGCAAAAGAAAGATCACCATTTCAAATCCATTCCCGTTAAGTGTTTCCAAGGATCGTCAGCTATCTCTGAGCGAGACTGAAGTTGACTTTAACTTAAAACGTCAATGATGCGAATATTAAATCTCCCATTCTCTTCAAGAGTTTCCCAGCGACTGTAACGGAGAAACCCGTTTGATAAGAATTCCCTTGTATTTCCCCATCTCATCTGAAGAGGACTCGCTCAAATCACCAATCCATATCGACCAAGTGAGGAAGAGACGCTATCACATATCACTCTAATTTACTCCTGAAATGCTATATTTATAGCTCACTTAGATTCACTTCCAAAAGCAATAGCTCTTTTGCTATAAGATCACAGACTCGACAACACACCCAATTTAACAGCCATCGAAAAGGTAAACAAACCCTCTGGAGCACTGTCCAAGAACTCAACGAGAGAGTAGTACATAGGATATTATGACGTCAAATGAATAGGATCCAACGATCGCGTCATTTTAATGGAGTACTAAAAGCGCAACGATGCAGAGAGTGCAAACGGTTAGTTCGGCATCCCCCTTTTCCCACATAAGCAGCAGCAACTACATCAATAGCACAGCCATATGTTATTATGACGTCATCACTATAGACAGACGAGCCGAAAAAAGATTCCCAACACACAAATACGCATATTTATGACGTCAACAAAACAGAAGACACATCAAGAGACAGACACGCACATTGCGCATGGATAGGCGGATACTTTGAAATAACATGTTAGCTGTGGTACTTCACTACATTTATGAACCTTTATGAGAGGATAGCAACCAGATCCTCTCGATGCCCTCATAAAAAATCTATCATTCATCCCACCCCCCCCTCACCCTTCCCCCGTCCCCCCCCCCCAAACCTTATTGCTTTTTATATCCAAATTCACGCTGTAATCGGTGAAAAAGTCCGAGCAAAGAAGCACCGCTCATTCGATATCGAATTGTCCTTGGTTGATTCAACCAGTGCATAAGTTGTTTCAACACGCCAATATTATAATAATCAACTATTCACTGCATTTTCACATTTTACTAGGTAAAACTATTTACATCTGTTATATAAATTCGAATTATTTGCTTTGCTTATAAAATTTAATGTTTATTTATCTAAACTATAAATTCTGACATACTTGCTGCGCGCGTTACATCCATCAACAGTCAGCATAACAAAAGAAACTCCTATCCCGATTCAAAAAGCACATGCCATTCTGTATTTCTAACAGAAGTCATTCTATGATTTCTAATAGAGTGGAAGTAAATCATCGGAAACATTTCACCACATACATCGACATCACAATAAAATATACAAAAAGCAAAGCGGAAAACACATTGCGTTTTTAGTCATTCTAAAATGCATCAGTCGGTTCTATTACTAAAGTAGTCTGAAGGTAAAAACCCATTCAATGCCAATAATAAACATATATTTCGCCTAATCTTATATACTTATGGAGTGCCTACTTCAGATTTTTTTTAACTTCTTCTGCAGCCCCTTCCTCCTTACCCATATTTCAAAATAAGCACTTGGCGGTTCAAGGATTCATCAGTTTTACATCAATCACACTACGCTCCAACATCTGCCCAGTGGCGTAAACGTCCTATCACACAAGTATCATAGCGCCACTATTACAAAAGTAGAAATAAACGGCTACCAAACTGGTAACCAGGAGAATATAGAAGACTTTATAAGGAAAAGAGTGCGGCGGTAAAAGAATCAATGAGAATATTATAAACAAGCAAATAAGATCTGCAATTAAAAATAAAACCATACCGGAGATTGGAATCCACCTTGGGGAGGACCCATCATCAACGACATGTGTGGCGGTCGAATCTGTAGCTGCTGCATCCCTTGTTGTTGTTGTTGTTGCTGCTGCTGCTGTTGGATATACATTGCCGCCGCCGCAGCATCACCTCCTAAATATCTGAACTTATTCCTGGAAGGACTAAATTCTCTTGAAATTACTTAAGACAGACGATAGAGGGAGGAATTACGTTCAGGGAAGTACTGCGAGGTGATTCCGGCGAAGAGTATCAGATGGCAGAATCGGCGAAGGCAGTACCTAGAACACTTCAATGCTACTGGAAAATTAAAGTTCCTAAAAGCATTCCTAATAAGGTTTTCTGGAGGATCTCAAGCATGCACTGTCTTTTGACGACCCCCAAAGGCGTCCTACCACACTCAGGGTCTCAGTCTCGATCTTGCTTTCGCCCTAGCACTTTAGAAAAGTAGAGGTACTGGTTCTGTCTCCAAATTTTCTCTGAAACTGTAAAATTCTATGAAGAAAACCTTAAGAATGGAGCAGGTATAACCCTCTATCCCCTCATGCTTCCGAACAGCACTCTCAACGCGAATCGATAAATCTTAAACTCGCTTCATTCCTTTTTCTTACAACCTTTACAGCTCTAAATGTTATAGGTCCTTTGATTAAAAGAATTCCTTATGTTACTTTCACCTTTTTCCTTTTCTACCAACAGGCTTCAGCGATGATGAAGGAGGAGAAGAATCCTTTTCCACACCTTGATATCCTTCTCTGTGAATGACTCTCTTTCTATTTTCCCCCCAACAATTCTTGAAAAATATTCAATTTCTTCAATTATCCTTGCTAAAAACCTCGAAAAAACAGAACTTATTCAAGTTGGATATTTCTCTTCTGGAGAATATTTTTCCTTTTTCATTATACAGCTGAAGATATCATAAAAAAGATTCATCAGCATTTTCGGGATACAGCTTTCTCTTCTACCTGCTTCAATGACAATATCAACAATAAAAAAGAGTGCATCAATTTTTTCCCACATCTTCCAGCCAATTTTTTTACTGAATTTTTTTTTACTACATCCAATAAAAAAAAGAAAAAAGAAGAAATTTTCTTCAAAAGTGCGAATCAGAAGAATATTATCAAAAATAAGAACAAATAACATACGTAGTAAATTGTTTAGCGTAGGAGTCGATGCTTGTTGCTGAAATAAAACGAATAATGTATTCATTGCCTCATCTCCTTACCTCTCTCTTCCATCAACATGCACCCCCATAAGCAAGGACACAGAAAATGCCTCAAGTCTATGCAAGAGGATCATCTCTTTCAATGAAATTAGCATTAAGTAAATCTTTGCTCAATAAACTTCAATGGTAGATAACAAATGAGACATTACACCAAAAATTATTCTTTTTATTCCCACATTCTCAACAGTGAGTTGATTAAATCGAGGATTTTTCACATTATCCCTATTCAATTCCTCAGTTCAATTAATTTCCAAATGTTACAATTCAATAAGAAAATAAACATTTGCAAATGCGCAATTATTTGCCTTTCTAAAAATATATTCATTCAAATCAAAAGAAAAATTTAATGAATTCTCTTTTTCCCAAGCTGACTGTTAGATTCCATATGGAAAGTCTAGAAAATTACACATTTAAACGGCACTCTTAGTGAACACATCTACGAGGAGAGAATAATTCGAATGCCCACCCTATATACTTCCTCTCCACCCCTCCGCTACAATCTAGAATCTTCTTTCAATCACATCTCATCTCATGGGTGCAGAAAGCAGAAGCATGTCTCAAGTGTGGGTGATAGGGGAGGTGGTGGGAGGGGAAGGGAGATGGAATACCTGAAATTGCCTCGTCTATACATTCACAACTTTAATTAATCAATTTTTTTCATGTAATTTCAGCATTCATAACAACAATTCAATCGCAACATTTTTTATTTTAAGCTTCCCTCTGACTGCAATGTCACTATAAAAATATATACAAAAAAAAAGACGCATAAAAATTGTTGAAATATCGCCGACCTGAGGAGAAGGTATTTCGGCAGCAGAAGAACACGGTGGTCCTACTACACCTACGGCGTTTACTTCCGGTTGCCTTACCGGTGTTGAAGACATCCCTATAATTTGACTATTTATCGCCAATATATATAAATATGGATCCATAAACAAAAGCAGCTAAAGAATATATTCGAAAAAGTGTACGTGACAAACTGCAAAAATCTAAAAACAATGCCTACACACTTCAACAGCGATGCAGAAACGCATAGTGATTTTTTATAAAATAAGAGTGTTAAGCTGAGCACATTTGACTCCTTCTTCCGTCCCCCCCCCTCCCCTCCACCATCAGTCTACCTTTTCACACCTACACTCCGTTTCATTCGCACTCCCTTCTTTATTTTCATGCCTTGTTCCCCCCTTTCATCTATCTACCCACCTTTCAAATGAAGAAGACAAAAGCAACGGCCTATTCTAGCAGTGATATAGAGTTTTTGCAATGCAACCAACCGTATTAACTTAAACGATGACTGAAAATGAACTTAAATAAGTTGGAAGAAACATCAAGTGAATGCACACAATTAGAAAATTTTAGTAATTATAGCTTCAAGCTTCATTGTGACTTCAATACGTGAGAATGCATAAAATTTTGGTAACACAAAATGCTTATTAATATATCGTTTATTAATACGGATTTCACGTTTACACATTCACTAAACAAATTGCACACGCGCACATACATCCACACAGACGCATCGATATACCAAACGTTGCCTCGGTGTGTTTATAGAAATAAGTGGAACCGAATTCTATTCAACATTTTATGAGTACCTATTTCGTTGCAAACCATAGACACCATTCTAATTAACCGAGAATTTAAAACTTGGCTATGACCATGTACTACGAGAATGCATTTGATATTTCTAGCTTCGAAAAACCAATAAACGCCCTAAATCTTACGTTATAATACAAACCAAAATATTTTAGAGAACAAACCTCGGTGGAACCGGATCGACAACACATGGGATCACCTAAACTCGCTTTCAATACTGATGAAGTTCGTGAAGTGCGAAGCAGCTTTGACCCGATTATATATATAGCATTATAATAATTAGCTCTGTTGAAACGCTGAACTCTGTCAGCTTAGCACCGGAGCTGCTGCAAAAAAATTTGCATAAAATATTGGAAATATCGCCAATCGCTTTCGCAATTCGAATAACAATCGAAGAAAATACCGTTTCCGGCTGAATAGTAGCCCTACACGTTTGCCTGTCCACCAAATAATTTCAAGCAGCGAACCAATAAATCCCCGACATTTCAATTTGAACGGTAATGAATCTGCGTCCTTAGTTTTTTTTTTTTTTTTTTTCAAAATACCAATGGGATCGGTTGGTCCAGCCGCTAGATTGCAAATATCCATCCCGCCTGGTGTGTTTTCCTGTTTTTCAAAGTGACTGAGGGTCATTTTATAACGGGTCCTAATCAAAGAAAGATATAAGGTGAGCGAGAGCTTTATTCAATCAAATACGGTATCAAAGAATAATCTCAAACGTTTATAGAACGCCTAAAATACTAAAACATAAACCAACATTCCCTTTGGAATTTGTTAACCGAAACCTAAAATTATTTATATTATAAAAACAAAAAAAAAGGAGGGGGGGTGCGGAACAATGACATCTGCTAGTCACTTAAACAATAATGTTAAAATAGGCGGAAACGAGAAGGATGGATCTGCTAGTATGATATATTTTCATTGTTCATGGCACCATCTACCTTCACCCTTTCGTCTCACTATCATCCAGTGGTCCCTTAACCAACACCAATCAGCTAAAACTAATTTAAACTCATGACGTCATTCTACTGAGAAAAACCGAACACCATTACGCGAATCACTACATAGCCAGTAAAATCACATCTGAAGCAATGAAAGACGGATCAATAACGATGAGATTTATGCTATACGAAACAATTCCCCAACTTTCGATGATGGACTTGAACCAAGATCTTTTATACGCCAATCGAATGATTTGCCATCAAGCCATACATATACATTTCCCCTCCAATTTCTTGTGAAAAACAAATCAAGGATAAAATCAGGCGTTTCATATGAAACTGCTAGAAGATATCAAGCGTTGAATCCATTTTTAGCATTTAAAACATTTCAATGATCACTGGCTATTTTATGTTCAAAGTGATTACTTATAGAAATTAACTGACTGTACAGATCGAATATCATGAACGAATCAAATATCACTACTGCAAATATTTTAAGTACTAGTCATTAAAAACGATTGCAAATTTTGCATAGTAAATTTAAAATATGTGAAAAAAGATCTCATTTTTCAATCGATAAATAGAGAAGGAATAATAATAAATAAAAGAATAGAGAATTAATAAGTAAAGTGATATGATAATCAATCCATTACAGACAAAATTTATAACATTATACGTATCAGCAAATAAGCAAATAGTTTTGCAGCTGAATTTTTTTTTTTTTTTAAACAAAAAAAAGAGACGAAAAAGGAAACAAACAGATGTGAAAAAAAGTTTAAATTGACACAAAATAGTGCAATTTTTGAAGCGAATGGTTAGTGGACTTTCAACGAAAAGCCAATGCACCTTCGCCCCCTCATGCTAAAAAAAAAAACCTATAATTGAGCAATTTTGCTGTTCGGTCAGAGATTCAGAGATATTTTCCTAATTATGAGCTTTTATCATCGAGTATACCCTCCCATTCAACGAGCTCACTTTGCAAAATTGCACTGTGTTGACATCATGTTTATACGCATATCTGTTTGTTTGCAGGCAAGACCAGCTGCAGCTAGAGTTGTAGAACTTCGTGGATCCATTACTGGACTCCATGACCCACAAAACAAATCATAGGATCGCTTCCTCTATCATGACCCATTCCGATCTGTAAATCTTGAAAGAAGTTACAGGTATTCAAAGGTGGGGAAACAAATTTATTTATATTATTCACTGCGATCGGCTTACACAAAGAACCGGATTCCTTGTTGACGATTTCTATGAGTGATGTAACTAATTTAAATATGAAGACTATATTTCGCACAATTATTGTTTGTTGACAGCTTGAAAGGCCGATCGATAAGAGGAAAGGAACGCAGAAATTTACATACTGATATTGCTCTTGGCATGTATATTAATGCGTTAATGGTACCAAACATCAAGGTTGACGTTGCTAGGCCACACAATGAGCTACGGTTAACGAGAGCAGTGCTTTTTAGTCAAGCGGAATGTAACTGGAAACGCGGTGCTGAGCGACTAACGGCATTTCCGGAAGGACGTTGCAAACGTTAACTTAAGCTTCGTTGACTTCCAGAAGGAACAACGCCGATCTCCAACCGTTAAATCAGCAATAACATTCGGCACAGTCGAAATTGGCTCTTGAAAGCTGATATTATGACCAAAATCGAATATTTAAGAATGCAATTACAGGGAGGATATATTAGAGAGAATGTGAGCAGTATCACACTCTGGATAAGTTATTCCAGCTTTCTCAACTTCATCCATAAAGAAAAGAACGTGAGAGTGTAGAAATGAAACGACAGGGTCACCTTTAATATTAAAAATTACGACATTGAATCCAATATGAAATGAAACTATTTAGCATTCAATCCCAATTCATCTTATTTCCCTTTAAAACAATGAATGAATAGATCACCTGTAAACGAATTCACACCTGGTCTTTGTGAACATTATAGGACTAATAACATACAATTTTGAAAGAACGATCGGTAATCAATAGTAGGCGGAAGTTGAATGAGTGAATAGGAAATACAACAAGGAGAGAAAAAAGAAGCATTAAGCGTGGGAAAAAAAAATTCCAAAGATAAGTACATTTCTGGCATCATTACACACGCGTGGGAAAATTCAATAAATTGCCGCACTAAAAAAAATCCCGCCAGCTTAAGGTTGAATATAGATTTATTCAGTAAGCATTGGCTTCCGTTCAACACAATAAAATAACGCTTTATTATTGACACCCAATTGAGCACTTCCGTAGTTCTATTGTCTGAGGCGCTAATTTACTGTCAAGGTAATGTTCATAACTTCGAATGATATATTTCAATTTCCGCCGGATTTTTCTTCGAATTTATTTAAATATGCAAATAAATTGCAAATTAATTCGACTGCGAAGAAGTTTTTCGTCAATGGATTCAAATGTTGCAATTTTTTCGAATTTTTGCTTCAATGGACGATCGGAAGTTAGTAATTAGTGACTCCAGAGTCATACTCCTCCATTCACCATTCACTTAGACAATTTTAATTTGAAACCTCCCACAATTTTAATTTGAGAATTTTAGAAGATTTTGGTAAAACCTTGCAGCTCTAAGTTGAAATGATTAGCACAACACTACTCCATAGAAATGAAGAAGTGCTAAGCAACGATTGCAACATATCGGCCATTATCTACATGCAACTTCATGCAACTCACATAAAACTTGAGTCAGCAGAAACAAGCTGCACTCACTTTGCTCTTTATCCAATCCTCCCCCCCCCCCCCCCCCCCCCCCCCCCCCCCCCCCGCCCNCATATATATATATATATATATATATATATATATATATACACACATATATATATATATATATATATATATATATATATATATATAATGTGAAGAGCTTATGTATGTGCGTGTAATGCCTCATGTGTCGATTTTCCGTTTCAGCAGTTCTAAAAGGGGGATGTGCAATAATGCAATGCCCGCATTCATCTACGATGACGTCATATCACGAAGAAAGTGATGTGTGTCAATAAAATAACACAATAAAAGAGTGGAATGAATAAAATAAATAAACATAAAAAACAACATGTCTATGTTTATGTATGCACTCCCCTTTCATAAGTTCAATACAACTATCCCAACGTTAATGTGCAAAATGCGTGGGCACCGATTGATCTAATCGAGTGAACAAATAAACAACACATATAGTGTCGTTGTTGTACTTATTGCACCATGTGCTTCATAAAAATAAAAAAAAATAAAATATTCTTGCAAAAAATCAAATTCATCAATAAAAGCGCGTGTTGTGCTTCTTTTCGTTTTTTTCTTTGATTTCTTCTGGCAAAATCTAAACGTAGAATAATCGTATGAATATCGCAAAGGTAAATAAAAAGAGGAAAGTCTAAGTTAAGGTAGATCAACACCTTTGTGAGGGGTTAAAGTTTTAAAAGAGTTGACTCCAATATCGCAAAGCACTCATTTATGCGCTCCC